>ONZH01013794.1:0-172644 GCA_900303285.1 Rhinella marina
CGCCTATAGAGCTGATATCTATCTCTATACAGTATGTTCACTGTATGGGGGTGATATGGGTCTTTGTTTATTGTGTTCTCTATAATGACAGTATGGTGGTATTATTCAGTCATTGTGTTAGTAATATTTACTAAGGCTATATTATTTGTCCCTTGTATACTAATATAATTGGTAATATTGGGTAATATATACTGTTTATATTCAGTGACAGTAGTGGAGTTAGTAATGGTAGTCATGGCGTTGTTCTAATATACAGGCCTGATATTTAAGTCTTTATTTTGTTTGTGTCTCAAAAACTTTTTTGTTACTCGCATAAATCTAAAATTTTATCTTACTATGAGAAACTATCATTTCTGAACCCATAGGCCTTGTTTCTTGTCTGTGAGGTGGTTTTGAGATTACTTTTCGGAGTGAGATGCTATTACTATCCCTGTTCTAATTTCTTTCTTTCACTCTCTGTAATTTGTTTGTGGAAGCGGAGAAAATACTCCTTCTTTTCATCCCACTGCGATCACTAAAGTGCATTGTCCTGAAGGCTTGAACTTTGCAGGGTCTCATATGTGTCTTACTTTCTTCCCCTTTAAGTAGCATTAATGGCTATCAGTATACAATTTTTCAAAATGGATTATGTGATAAAGAATACATTCGTACTGAATCATCAAGGACATGGACACACTGAATTTATGATATGGGACCGCCAGAAATATTTTCAGTACTTGTCACATCAGATGGACAAGGAATCGCTCAGGAATTATCACACCGTTTGGCTATGGACACCCAGTATTTTTAGGATGACCAGGGACATTCCCAGTACTTATCCTATTGAATCACTGATGACATGGAAGCTCATAGTAATTATCACAGTGGATGGCCAGGAGAAACCTGGACACTTTCTGTACTTACATCACATTGGATCTCAAGGGACAGGGAAATGGTCAGTACTTAAAACATTGGGTCACCAGGGACACTCTCAATACTCAATACTTATCATATTGGATCAAGAATTAGAGGGAAATTTTGTTAAATGTTTTTACCCAGAAACATGGAAACACTTAGGGGGAGATGTACGAAGGACCAGTGTTTTTCATGCCATTCTTAAGTGAAATCCGCTGCCCATCCAGCTATGTAGATTTACTAAGAGGCATAAGCCTCCTCATATATCTGCCTATGCAGAATTTCCCCTCTTTAAAGTGGCATCAGGTCTATTCCACCATGGAGGTGGTATAGGTTTGCCCTACAATATAGGTTACATAAGTTGCATAGACTATAGTAAATCTGGCTTGAGCTGAGGCCACACTAATTAGTACACCAAGCCACACCCACTTTTTCAGAAGTGGAATGGCCGGTGCAGAAACAGCAAAAATGAGCAAGTTCTTGAGCAAACTAGCGACTGCTCAGAAATTAGCTTATTTTTGTAAGCCAGAAAACATGCATACAGGGATGATAAATCCCTCCCTCGTTTATCACACTGGAATGCTGGGAACATGGATGCATTCGGTATCTCTTATATTGGATGAGTTGGGACAACCCCTCTAAAGTTACAGTGTGTATTTTTCATATATGCATTATGCAATAGACTGTTTATGGCAGTCCTATATATGAAAACTGTCTTCTGTTATCCTAGATGACGTTGGAATAAAATGCTTATTATTATAGAAAATGAACAAGTGATAATTATTTTCCATTTTACTTCTTATGCATTTCATTCAGGTTAGGTTGTTATTACAAGGTTTCTGTTTATGGAAGTGTATATTAGAAAATCATAAAAAATACCAATATGGACAGCAGTTTCAATATTTTACCTAGGATGGCCTACAGAAACTGAGCTAAACATATGAACAAAAGTCACAAAAACTAACATTATAAAACTATGAAGGGAGGGGGCGCCTAAGGGCAATTTTGAACATGGCACCCTGCCACCTAAGGCTGGCCCTGCTCAGAGGGACCTCTCCTACATGACACCTTAGTATATAACATATGAAAAAGGTCCTTCTGGAGTCTGGGAAATAGTCATTTCTATATGAGCTGGCTAAATCCCATCACTCAGAGGGACCTCTCCTACATGACACTTCAGTATATAACATATGAAAAAGGTCCTTCTGGAGTCCGGGAAATAGTCATTTCTATATGAGCTGGCTAAATCCCATCACTCAGAGGGACCTCTCCTACATGACACCTTCTCAGTATGTAATAGATGAAAATAGTCATTTCTATATGAGCTGGCTAAATCCATCACTCAGAGGGACCTCTCCTAATGACACCTCAGTATATAACATATGAAAAAGGTCTTCTGGAGTCCAGAAATAGTCATTTCTATATGAGCTGGCTAAATCCCCATCACTCAGAGGGACCTCTCCTACTTGACACCTTCTTAGTATGTAATAGATGGAAATAGTCATTTCTATATTGAGCTGGCTAAATCCCATCACTCAGAGGGACCTCTCCTACATGACACCGTCAGTAATATAACATATGAAAAGGTCCTTCTGGAGTCCGGGAAATAGTCATTTCTATATGAGCTGGCTAAATCCCATCACTCAGAGGGACCTCTCCTACATGACACCTCAGTATATAACATATGAAAAAGGTCCTTCTGGAGTCCAGGAAATAGTCATTTCTATATGAGCTGGCTAAATCCCATCACTCAGAGGGACCTCTCCTACTTGACACCTTCTTAGTATGTAATAGATGGAAATAGTCATTTCTATATGAGCTGGCTAAATCCCATCACTCAGAGGGACCTCTCCTACATGACACCTCAGTATATAACATATGAAAAAGGTCCTTCTGGAGTCCGGGAAATAGTCATTTCTATATGAGCTGGCAAAATCCCATCACTCAGAGGGACCTCTCCTACATGGCACCTTCTCAGTATGTAATAGATGGAAATAGTCATTTCTATATGAGCTGGCTAAATCCCATCACTCAGAGGGACCTCTCCTACATGACACCTTCTCAGTATGTAATAGATGGAAATAGTCATTTCTATATGAGCTGGCTAAATCCCATCACTCAGAGGGACCTCTCCTACATGACACCTCAGTATATAACATATGAAAAAGGTCCTTCTGGAGTCCGGGAAATAGTCATTTCTATATGAGCTGGCTAAATCCCATCACTCAGAGGGACCTCTCCTACATGACACCTTCTCAGTATGTAATAGATGAAAATAGTCATTTCTATATGAGCTGGCTAAATCCCATCACTCAGAGGGACCTCTCCTACATGACACCTCAGTATATAACATATGAAAAAGGTCCTTCTGGAGTCTGGGAAATAGTCATTTCTATATGAGCTGGCTAAATCCCATCACTCAGAGGGACCTCTCCTACATGACACCTTCTCAATATATAATAGATGGAAAAGGTCCTTCTTGAGTCCAGAAATAGAAAATAACTATAAAGACTTTATTATCCACCATTCACCTGTGTTACTTTAGTCAATGCTACAAAGTGAAGCAAATACAAATAATAATGTCATTGAAGCTTTACCAGAATGGTGCTTGTGGCAAGAATGGGATTTAGCCAATTTACTATGAAGCTAAATACTATGATAGATCAGGTCTAGGACAATAGGGGAATAAATGTTCCCTGCAGATTATAGAAAATAGACTGCTGCTATAGAGCTGGCTATTGGTGATGAACAGGTCCTTCTGAGTCATGGAAAATAGCCAATTCACTGTGAAATGGCTAAATACTGTATCTATGCATGACCTCACCACTAGGGGCAATCCTTACTCCTTACCAGTTTTTGAAAGTAGACAGCTGCTGTAGAGCCGGCTATTTCCCATGACTGGGGAGGACTAGGTCCCTCCGAGTCATGGGATTTAGTCACAACCATTTTAGAACTTCTCCAGTCCAGTTCTGTCTCGTGTTTAAAGCTGTGTAGTAAGTTCAGAGACAGTGTCAAAACTCCTTGCGCTTTAAGGACCGTCTGACGTCAAAGGCCATTTAAATTTGGAAGCCTCAATCGTTAGTTACTTTTACTTACGTATATATCTTCATCGTTACCAGCGCATGGGATGTACGAATTTCCCCGTCAGGCTGCTTTAAAACCACGTGTCTTTAGCTTTTCACGTGACCTTATGACATCACAAAATCCTTGCGGCGCACGGCGTTTACAGTCAACCGTGAGTCAGTGAATGAGATGCGGCAGTTTTCTGTCCTGTACCGCGGCGTCTTTAGGTATGTGTATCTTTGAGCTCTTGAGACCTAGAAGGCTTGAACCACGCCGGGTACAGTGACCTCCGGTAGTGTGTAATGGTGTGAGGGGCTTGTATATTCATACTATCACTGCATTGCTGGCCTGTGTGCTCTGGAGACGTATATGAGTACTAATGTGGTGTGCCGTGGAGACATATATAGCAGTACTATTGTAGTGTGCAGTGGAGACATATAGGAGTACTGTGCAGTGGACACATAATAATATGAGATGATTATTGTACTGTGGACATATATAGTAATATCAGGGTATTATTGTAGTGTGCTGTGGACACATAGTAATGTTGGGGTATTATTGTAGTGTAGTATGCTGTGGACTTGTAGAGTAACATCAGGGTCTTAATGTAGTGTGTGCTGTGGACAGGTAATGTACTGTAGTATGGGAGTATTATTGTAGTGTGCTGTGGACATGTACAGTAATATAGGGGTCTTACTATATGTGTCCACAGTACACTACAATAATATCGGGGTATTATTGTAGTGTAGTGTGCTGTGGCCACACAGTAATATGAGAGTATTATTGTAGTGTGCTGTGGACACACAGTAATATCGGGGTATTATTGTAGTGTGCTGTGGACTTGTATAGTAATAGTGAAGTATTATTGTAGTGTGCTGTGGATACGTTTAGTAATATCGGGGTATTATTGTAGTGTGCTGTTGACACAGTAATATGAAAGTAGTATTGTGGTTTGCTGTTGACTCGTATAGCAGTAGTGGAGTATTATTGTAGAGTGCTGTGGACACGTATAGAAATATTGGGTTATTGTAGTGTAGTATGCTGTGGACTCGTATAGTAATATCGGGGTCTTATTGTAGTGTGTGCTGAGGACAGGTATAGTAGTATGGGAGTATAATTGTGCTGTAGACGTGTAAAGTAATATTGGGGTCTTATTGTGTGCTGTAGACACTCATAGTAATATTGGGGTATTCTTGTAGTCTAGTCTGCTGTGGACTTGTATAGTAATATCGGGGTATTATTATAGTGTAGTATGCTTTGGACTCGTATAGTAATAGTGGAGTATTATTGTAGTGTGCTGTGGACTTGTATAGTAATATTGGGGTATTATTGTAGTGTAGTATGCTGTGGACTCGTATAGTAATATCGGGGTCTTATTGTAGTGTGTGCTGTGGACAGGTATTGTAGTATTATTGTAGTGTGCTGTGGACATGTACAGTAATATTGGGGTCTTATTGTAGTGAGCTGTGGACAAGTATAGTAATATCGGGGTATTGTAGTGTAAAGTGCTGTGGACTCGTATAGTAATAGACGAGTATTATTGCAATGTAGTGTGCTGTAATATCCGGGTATTATTGTAGTGTGCTGTTGACACAGTAATATAAAAGTATTATTGTAGTGTGCTGTGGACTTGTATAGTAATAGTGGAGTATTATTGTAGTGTAATGTGCTTTGGACTCGTATAGTAATAGTGGAGTATTATTGTAGTGTGCTGTGGACTCGTATAGTAATAGTGGAGTATTATTGCAGTGTGCTGTGCACTCGTATAGTAATATTGTGGTATTATTGTAATGTGCTGTGGACTCATATAGTAATAGGTATTATTCAGGGCGTATATATCAGGTTTGTAGTGTGCTGTGGGCTCATATAGTAATATTGTGGTATTATTGTAGTGTAGTATGCTGTGGACTCGTATAGTAATATCAGGGTATTATTGTAATGTGCTGTGGACTCGTATAGTAATAGTGGAGTATTATTGCAGTGTAATGTGCTGTGGACTCGTATAGTAATATCTGGGTATTATTGTAGTGTAATGTGCTGTGGACTCGTATAGTAATAGTGGAGTATTATTGTAGTATGCTGTGCACTCGTATAGTAATAGTGGAGTATTATCGTAGTGTAATGTGCTGTGGACTCGTATAGTAATAGTGGAGTATTATTGTAATGTGCTGTGGACTCGTATAGTAATAGTGGAGTATTATTGTAATGTGCTGTGGACTCGTATAGTAATGGAGTATTATTGTAATGTGCTGTGGACTCGTATAGTAATGGTGGAGTATTATTGTAATGTGCTGTGGACTCGTATAGTAATGGTGGAGTATTATTGTAATGTGCTGTGGACTCGTATAGTAATGGTGGAGTATTATTGTAATGTGCTGTGGACTCGTATAGTAATGGTGGAGTATTATTGTAGTGTGCTGTGGACTCGTATAGTAATAGGGGAGTATTATTGTAGTTTGCTGTGGACTCGTATAGCAATAGTGGAGTATTATTGTAGTGTCCTGTGGACTTGTATAGAAATATCTGGTTATTAGTGTAGTGTGCTGTGGACTCGTATAGTAATGGTGGAGTATTATTGTAATGTGCTGTGGACTCGTATAGTAATGGTGGAGTATTATTGTAATGTGCTGTGGACTCATATAGTAATATCGGGGTATTATTGTAATGTGCCTCGGACTTGTATAGTAATATCGGGGTATTATTGTAGTGTGCTGTGGACTCGTATAGTAATATCGGGGTATTATTGTAGTATGCTGTGGACTCGTATAGTAATATCGGAGTATTATTGTAGTGTGCTGTGGACTCGTATAGTAATATCGGGGTATTATTGTAGTGTGCTGTGGACTCGTATAGTAATATCGGGGTATTATTGTAGTGTAGTATGCTGTGGACTCGTATAGTAATAGTGGAGTATTATTGTAATGTGCTGTGGACTCGTATAGTAATATCGGGGTATGATTGTAATGCGCTGTGGACTCTTATAGTAATGGGGTATTATTGTAGTGTGCTGTGGACTCGTTTAGTAATATCGGGGTATTATTGTAGTGTAGTATGCTGTGGACTCGTATAGTAATAGTGGAGTATTATTGTAATGTGCTGTGGACTCGTATAATAATATCGGGGTATTATTGTAGTGTGCTGTGGACTCGTATAGTAATATCGGGGTATTATTGTAGTGTGCTGTGGACTCGTATAGTAATATCGGGGTGTTATTGTAGTGTAGTATGCTGTGGACTCGTATAGTAATATCGGGGTATTATAGTAATGTGCTGTGGACTCTTATAGTAATAGTGGAGTATTATAGTAATGTGCTGTGGACTCGTATAGTAATATCGGGGTATTATTGTAGTGTGCTGTGGACTCGTATAGTAATAGTGGAGTATTATTGTAATGTGCTGTGGACTCGTATAGTAATATCGGGGTATTATTGTAGTGTGCTGTGGACTCGTATAGTAATAGTGGAGTATTATTGTAATGTGCTGTGGACACGTATAGTAATGGTGGAGTATTATTGTAATGTGCTGTGGACACGTATAGTAATAGTGGAGTATTATTGTAATGTGCTGTGGACTCGTATAGTAATATCGGGGTATTATTGTAATGTGCTGTGAACTCTTATAGTAATGGGGTATTATTGTAGTGTGCTGTGGACTCGTATAGTAATATCGGGGTATTATTGTAGTGTGCTGTGGACTCGTATAGTAATAGTGGAGTATTATTGTAATGTGCTGTGGACTCGTATAGTAATAGTGGAGTATTATTGTAATGTGCTGTGGACTCGTATAGTAATGGTGGAGTATTATTGTAATGTGCTGTGGACTCGTATAGTAATGGTGGTGGAGTATTATTGTAATGTGCTGTGGACTCGTATAGTAATGGTGGAGTATTATTGTAGTGTGCTGTGGACTCGTATAGTAATAGTGGAGTTTTATTGTAGTGTGCTGTGGACTCGTATAATAATAGGGGAGTATTATTGTAGTGTGCTGTGGACTCATATAGTAATAGTGGAGTATTATTGTAGTGTAATGTGCTGTGGACTCGTATAGTAATAGAGTATTATTGTAGTGTAATGTGCTGTGGACTCATATAGTAATAGTGGAGTATTATTGTAGTGTCCTGTGGACTTGTATAGAAATATCTGGTTATTATTGTAGTGTAGTGTGCTGTGGACTCGTATAGTAATGGTGGAGTATTATTGTAATGTGCTGTGGACTCGTATAGTAATGGTGGAGTATTATTGTAATGTGCTGTGGACTCGTATAGTAATATCGGGGTATGATTGTAATGCGCTGTGGACTCTTATAGTAATGGGGTATTATTGTAGTGTGCTGTGGACTCGTATAGTAATATCGTGGGATTATTGTAGTGTAGTATGCTGTGGACTCTTATAGTAATAGTGGAATATTCTTGTAATGTGCTGTGGACTCGTATAGTAATATCGGGGTATTATTTTAGTGTAGTATGCTGTGGACTCGTATAGTAATATCGGGGTATTATTGTAGTGTAGTATGCTGTGGACTTGTATAGTAATATCGGGGTAATATAGTAATGTGCTGTGGACTCTTATAGTAATAGTGGAGTATTATTGTAATGTGCTGTGGACTCGTATAGTAATATCGGGGTATTATTGTAGTGTGCTGTGGACTCGTATAGTAATAGTGGGGTATTATTGTAGTGTGCTGTGGACACGTATAGTAATAGTGGAGTATTATTGTAATGTGCTGTGGACTCGTATAGTAATATCGGGTATTATTGTAATGTGCTGTGAACTCTTATAGTAATGGGGTATTATTGTAGTGTGCTGTGGACTCGTATAGTAATGGTGGAGTATTATTGTAATGTGCTGTAGACTCGTATAGTAATATTGGGGTATTATTGTAATGTGCTGTGGACTCGTATAGTAATAGTGGAGTATTATTGTAATGTGCTGTGGACTCATATAGTAATATCAGGGTATTATTGTAATGTGCTGTGGACTCGTATAGTAATATCAGGGTATTATTGTAATGTGCTGTGGACTCGTATAGTAATATCGGGGTATTATTGTAGTGTGCTGTGGACTCGTATAGTAATAGTGGAGTATTATTGTAATGTGCTGTGGACTCGTATAGTAATATCGGGGTATTATTGTAATGTGCTGTGGACTCGTATAGTAATGGGGTATTATTGTAGTGTGCTGTGGACTCGTATAGTAATAGTGGAGTATTATTGTAATGTGCTGTGGACTCGTATAGTAATGGTGGAGTATTATTGTAATGTGCTGTGGACTCGTATAGTAATAGTGGAGTATTATTGTAATGTGCTGTGGACTCGTATAGTAATAGTGGAGTATTATTGTAATGTGCTGTGGACTCGTATAGTAATATCGTGGTATTGTAGTGTAGTATGCTGTGGACTCGTATAGTAATATCGTGGTATTATTGTAGTGTAGTATGCTGTGGACTCGTATAGTAATATCGGGGTATTATTGTAGTGTGCTGTGGACTCGTATAGTAATGGTGGAGTATTATTGTAATGTGCTGTGGACTCATATAGTAATATCAGGGTATTATTGTAATGTGCTGTGGACTCGTATAGTAATATCGGGGTATTATTGTAGTGTGCTGTGGACTCGTATAGTAATATCGGAGTATTATTGTAATGTGCTGTGGACTCGTATAGTAATATCGGAGTATTATTGTAGTGTGCTGTGGACTCGTATAGTAATGGTGTAGTATTATTGTAGTGTACTGTGGACTCGTATAGTAATATCGGAGTATTATTGTAGTGTAGTATGCTGTGGACTAGTATAGTAATATTGGGGTATTATTGTAGTGTGCTGTGGACTCGTATAGTAATATCGGAGTATTATTGTAGTATGCTGTGGACTAGTATAGTAATATCGGAGTATTATTGTAGTGTGCTGTGGACTCGTATAGTAATGGTGTAGTATTATTGTAATGTGCTGTGGACTCGTATAGTAATATCAGGGTATTGTAGTGTGCTGTGGACTCGTATAGTAATGGTGTAGTATTATTGTAGTGTACTGTGGACTCGTATAGTAATATTGGGGTATTATTGTAGTGTAGTATGCTGTGGACTAGTATAGTAATATCGGGGTATTATTGTAGTGTGCTGTGGACTCGTATAGTAATATCGGAGTATTATTGTAGTATGCTGTGGACTAGTATAGTAATATCGGAGTATTATTGTAGTGTGCTGTGGACTCGTATAGTAATGGTGTAGTATTATTGTAATGTGCTGTGGACTCGTATAGTAATATCAGGGTATTGTAGTGTGCTGTGGACTCGTATAGTAATGGTGTAGTATTATTGTAGTGTACTGTGGACTCGTATAGTAATATTGGGGTATTATTGTAGTGTAGTATGCTGTGGACTAGTATAGTAATATCGGAGTATTATTGTAGTGTGCTGTGGACTCGTATAGTAATGGTGTAGTATTATTGTAGTGTACTGTGGACTCGTATAGTAATATCGGAGTATTATTGTAGTGTAGTATGCTGTGGACTAGTATAGTAATATTGGGGTATTATTGTAGTGTGCTGTGGACTCGTATAGTAATATCGGAGTATTATTGTAGTATGCTGTGGACTAGTATAGTAATATCGGAGTATTATTGTAGTGTGCTGTGGACTGGTATAGTAATGGTGTAGTATTATTGTAGTGTGCTGTGGACACAAGTAGTATTATGGTAGTATTTTTATAGTGTAATGAGGTCCTCTTGTTCACCACTGAGCTACCATGCTGCCCTGAGATATTCTTAAAGGGGTTGTCTGCTTTTCCTGTATTGATGACCTCTCCTCAGGATCAGATTGGAGGTGGCCCTCACGATCCGCTGTATGAAGAGACTGCAGTGCTGTGTTCCTTTAAACCATTGGCATGCTGCTGTGTTGCTCGTTAATTCTGTCCTTGCCATGTCCCTGTTTAAATCCACTATGGGCTCATTCAGACGACTGTATGTGTTTTGCGGTCTGCAAATTGTTGATCCTCAAAACACGGATACTGGCCGTGTATGTTGCGCAATTTGCAGAACGCATATGGCCAGCCCTATGATAGAATTGCCTATTCTTGTCTGCAATTGCGGACAACAATAGGACGTGCGCTATCATTTATGCGGGAACGGAAGTGCGGGGCCGGCTCTGCCAAGCAGGACAGCAGGTAAAGCAGAATGGGCGTGCTGCCAGTGCGGGCACAGTAATGGATGCCTGTGCTGGACAGATAATTCTGATAGACACAGCTGGAGCTGCTCTCATTCAGAGCACTTATTCGCTGTGTCACAGGCCTAGTGGTTAGTAGTCAATTGTTGCTCAAGACGGCTGTAGATTTCTAGTGCAGCGATCAGCAATCTTTGGCACTCCAGCTGCTGTGAAACTACAACTCCTAGCATGCACACTTGTTTAGCTGCTCTTGTAACTCCCATAGAAGTGAAAGGAGGATTCTGGGAGTTGTAGTTTCACAACAGCTGGCGTGCTGGAGGTTGCAGATCCAGCCTAGCCAATAGGTCCACATTGGATGCCAGTGGGTCAGTCACATAAAGTCTAGTGTCTGTAAGAGGTGGTGTTATCTGGTATGTGGGTAGTTTATCATGATATGTGCTATTATTGTTTTCAATTATGTTTACTTCATTTTAGGAAAGTGTGTTCATTGCCATTTAGAAAAGGTGCTTGCCATCCTTTGTCAAAGAGATTTACAGCTTCGTTAGCAAGGTAATTTTTTAATATCTGCCTTAATAGAACAAGAATGTGTGCAATATGTTAATCATAACTCAGAGAAGAGGTGGGGGTAATGAGCAGTCTCCATAACCACATTACCACAATCCGTCCTTCCTCTCTGTACTTCATGAACGCATTCCCATAGAGATTCAGCTGAAGATCATATTAAACTGTATTCCGGATCATGATCCCTGACAAGTAGAGCATAGGACAAATGAATGTGGTAGGGCGCCAATCTATTTCCCAGACATGATAGAGGTTTGCATAAAGTGAAAATGGCATATGGTGGGATAAAGATTGACGCTATATGGGTAGTATTGATATTAATACTGTAAGTATTAATAAGTAAAAACAAAGGACTATGTCCCGTGAGAATGTATTGAAAAATAAAATAAAATAGAAGAAGGCTTGATGACTTACTTCACCAGGGAGGGGGGTAGCGGGATAAAGCACACAACACCCGTCCCCTGTCCTCCCTCGCCGAGGTCGCCTATAGAATAGTAGATACACCACATCCCTTGAGATGGATGACCCGAGGACTTCTGTAGTGGTAGGTATCCTTTATTTGATACAGCTCAACGCGTTTCAGGGAATTAGTAAGGATCCCCTTCATCAGGAGCACATAAAATAAAATATACATATAAAGGCACTTACATATATATACATAGAAGGCAGATCTGTCTCCACGTGTGTTCGCGCGCCACCGGCGGGTTCAGTACTCAGTTACTTCCGGTTGCCGGGATGTCCGGACCGGAAGTAGTGATGCGTTCCAGTGGTGGAGCGCATGGGAAAACCATAAATAGGTGATAAAATAATGAATAGCAGCGATATACAGAATTATTATACAATAAATTCCTTAATATGCATAAAAGATTGTAAAAAAGTAACAAAACGAGGGGAAGGGAGAGAAGCCCTCCCGTAGTGTTGGGGAAGGTCAAATGGAGGTTCGTCTGAATAGTTACCCGGTCACGTGGCCGGAATACACAAACCTTTGCGTTCCAAGTTGGAACACACGTGAACTTAGAAGGGCAATACACTGCATTCCAGGGAGGGATGTACAAGCAGGGTACGCGGTAGGGGAATAAAAATACCGGCAGCGCTGGAAGAATAAAGTAAATTAAAATAAATAATTAAAAAATATATGCATTGCACTATGTTGTTGATTATGGATTAAAAACCGGTCAATTTAGAAGGGGGATAAGATACATCTATATATGACACATAACACATTTATATGTGATCCATGACACCCATACATAAATAAATTGGATGACATAATCGATCAGATGATTAACATAAAAACCATGAAACATGAAAAATATATAAAAAATATGAAAAAAATAAAAAATAATAAATAAAAAAAATAAAATAAATGTACATATACCGTGTTTCCCCGAAAATAAGACAGGGTCTTATTTCTTTTTTTTCTCCAGAAAAAGGGTTAGGGCTTATTATTGGGGTAGGTCTTATTTTTGCCCCCACTGAACACACGTCATTTTTGGCCCCTCTGAATATATACCGGTATGTCATTTTTTTTTTTTTTTGCCCCCTGTGCACACACAGACAAAAAATATGCTTACCTACACTCCGCTCCGGACTTCTTCTTCTCTCCCAATCCTGTCATACGGCGTGTGCTGTGTCATCCCGTCAACCAGTGTGATCCTGTGAGACCCAGCACTGAGGTCACGTCTCGCGGGATCATCACAGGGGAGACGTCTTGCTGGATAGGGTATGGTATAAGTTTGTGTATAGGTAATTAACTGCGCAGCGTACTATAGTATGCAGCATTGCGCAGGTAGAGGCCCTGACTGGCCATTAAAATTACTTGCGGGGCTCCACCCCCACCCCCGCCGGGCTCGGACCGTAACTCTATGTACCTAGGGCTTATTTTTGGAGTAGGGCTTATATTTTAAGCCTACTCCAAAAACAGGGCAAAATAGCACAAGGGCTTATTATCGGGGAAACTGGGTAATATAAATAAATTATGCAGTAAATAGATAATAATATTGATAAAACTAACAAGTGATGTATATATGAAGTGATTATTAAATAAGATTAGTTATCTAGGACTATAGCAATAGGTAAACTAGTTATGTAATGGTACAGATAATAAGTGGGTATATGTTTCAATTAATACATTGATTTGGCAATGATACACGTGCCTGTATGTACAATTTTAGTAATTGCTATATTCTAATGTTTCATTAAGTCCAAAAGGGGTTAGCGAGTTGAAACGAAAAATCCAAAATATTTCCTTTTTGCACAGTAATTGGTATGAGTTTGGGATCCAGTCTAAGGGTATTATGGTTAAGTGGTTGGGATTACTGTCATGATGGTCAGAAGTGTTTGGAGACGCTATGTTTGTTGAATTTCTTGTAAATATTGTAACAGTGTTGGTTGAGTCTTTCTCTTAAGGGTTGTGTTGTATGACCAATGTATTGAAGCCCACAGGGACACTGTATCATGTAGATAACATAACAAGAGCCACAGTTCAAAGTGAGTTTCAATTGGATGACCTCCTTGGTGGTGGTAACAGTAACTGTGTTTATGTCGTGTTGGATACTAGTACAACATTTACATCTTCTAACATTACATCTATAGGAGCCACCTTTCTGTGTTTGTTTTCCTGGTTCCTGTTTTTTGTTTATTGTTTTTGGACGAGAAGGTGCTAGTATGCTTTTCAAAGTTTGAGCTCCCCTGTAGGTAATTTGTGGCCTTTTGGAGAGGTCCTTCCCAATGATCGGGTCATTCAGTAGAATGGACCAATGTTTGCGAAAAAATAGACTTGATGGTCTGGGCTCTAGGGTTGTATCTAGTTATAAAGTTTGGACCTGTGGGCTTGGTGGATTTTTTGGGGTCCCTAGGTTTCAGACTGGATTCCTGGGTTTCAGCAAGAACCCTAGTTACGGAGTCTTGTATGAGTCCTGGTGGGTAACCTTTTTTGCTAAACCTGTTCTGGAGTATTTTCAGTTGATCAGTTAGAATATGTTCCTCTGTGCAATTTCTCCTGATTCTCCTCATCTGCCCATATGGTATATTTTTCTTCCATCGTTTATAGTGGCAGCTCGAGAAGTCAAGGTAACTATTGGAGTCTACGGTCTTAAAATGGGTGCTGGTGGTGATCTTGTTATTGGTACTATGTAATATTAAGTCTAAAAAAACTGCCGACTTTGGATCGAAGTTGGCTGTAAACGTTAAGTTCCAATTGTTTCGGTTTAGACTTTGGATGTATATTTCAAGGCTTGTGGTATCCCCTTGCCAGATGAAGATAATATCATCTATAAAACGTTTATAGAACTGTATATTGGGATGTTCCAGGAGTCCAGTGTCGGATCCGAAGGCGCCCATAAAGAGATTCGCGTAAGATGGTGCAAATTTGGTTCCCCTTGCGGTCCCGCATTTTTGTAGTTAAATTTTTCCCCCATATTCAAAATAGTTATGACTAAGTATAAACGCTATGGAGTCTAGGATAAATTTCCTTTGTGTGGAGGGAAGAAAGAAATCTTCTAGTAGGAAGGATTCAATAGCCCCCTATACCTTGTTCATGTATAATGTTGGTGTAGAGGGAGGAGACGTCCAGAGTGACCCAATATATGTCATCTTTCTATTCAGATTTCTGTAGGAGGGTGATTAGGTGGCTGGAATCACGGAGATAAGAAGGTAGGTGAACAACCTATTTCTGCAGGAAGGTATCAATATATGCAGATAAATTGGTGGTGAGTGAATCTATACCAGATATAATAGGACAACTGAAGTGCAAATATGAATATGTTTCTGATCATTTGGAATCCATAGGGTCTGATTAAATTATTCTTCCCTCTGAGTGAATTGAAGACTGTTTGGCAGTGTTTGTATGTGAATAGTTAACTGTGTCCTTGTCATTTGTCTTACCTGTTTGAGACCTTGTATATTTCTGTTAGATGAAATGAAACAATGAAACTGGTGGGGAAATGTTTGGGGAAAGCTTTGTTCATTCTATCTGATAGACTGGACACGGAAAACATGTGTACAAGGTATTGTTCTATGTATTTGATGATGTGTAAATGAACAATGATCTGTTGGGAAAGGTATATGTGCAGGACAATTAGCATTATCTGCATAGTTTGTCTTGGGATTCTGATTTATTGAGGATCTGAGAATTGGCCACTCCAAGGTTCATAATAATACCAGAAAACCAATATATGCACAGTGACCATCATGGATTGTGTAATCTAGCTACATTCCATTAGGGGGTGAAGATCTTTGGTTTAAACAGTATAAAAGCTGGACAGTTTCAGCAAGACATTGGAGTTCACCTAGGAGGAGACGTCTTGCCTAGGAAAATGGTTCCCAATCGAGTCTCTGATAGTCTCGCTGAAACGGGCTCCCCAGCTGATGTGTATTGCTATCGGATGATAACTCAATTGGTGATGTATGTACCTTCATTCTGGATGTAGTTAGGACTCTAGATGAAGTGTGGTTGTAAATATATAATTAGTATTTGTGTTATCGTTTGTCTTACCCCTTATTGTTTGTAAGTGTTGTATTTGGTGTATTTACCGTATTTTGCTAAAAAGGACATATATTTGCCTAATTATTCTTATTCCCTCAATAAATGTACTTGATTATTTTACTATTTTTAACGCGGTGTGGGTTGTCTCTCTTTAAAGAGTATCTGAACCTAAAATGGTGTATTTGTTGGCAAGTTACCTAATTTGTTAGCAATACAACAACCCGGAGGGTTAGTGAGGGATTTGTGGATTTTTGGAAGATAGTAGAAGTGTGGAATAGAGGGGTGTGGAGCTGAGAGAAACTTAGCCTCGTTTTTGGTGAGGATACCTTCAGTTTGTCCGATTTTTATAAGTTCCAAGAGTTGTTTCCTGTATATGTCAGTTGGGTAACCATCTAATCTCATGTAATATTTCTCGTCTGACAAGATACGGTTAGCTTCATACAGTTCGTACAGTACTGTCCAGCGTCCAGCTATTATCACCACTCCTGACCTTATCAGCTACCAACCCCTTATCAGCACCACTGCTACCATCTATCACTCCGAAGATTCCAATCTCACAACAATCACTCAAAATCACCAGAAAAAGTAGAAACAAAAAGTGCACTAAAAAAGGCGAAATCAGATACAGTGGCCAATAATTTATTTATATTATATGTACACTTATTTTTTTAAAAAATGTTTTCATTTTTTTAAATATTTTACATGTTTTTTATGTTAATCATCTGATCGATTATGTCTAGACATGAGCGAATGTGCTCGTAATGAGCACTGTACCGCTCGGCTCCCTGCGCTCGCAGGGGCGGCGGTACAGTGCTTGTTACGAGCACGTTCACTCATGTCTAATTATGTCATCCAATTTATTTATGTATGGGTGTCATGGATCACATATAAATGTGTTATGTGTCATATATAGATGTATCTTATCCCCCTTCTAAATTGACCGGTTTTTAATCCATAATCAACAACATAGTGCAATGCATATATTTTTTAATTATTTATTTTAATTTACTTTATTCTTCCAGCGCTGCCGGTATTTTTATTCCCCTACCGCGTACCCTGCTTGTACATCCCTCCCTGGAATGCAGTGTATTGCCCTTCTAAGTTCACGTGTGTTCCAACTTGGAACGCAAAGGTTTGTGTATTCCGGCCACGTGACCGGGTAACTATTCAGACGAACCTCCATTTGACCTTCCCCAACACTACGGGAGGGCTTCTCTCCCTTCCCCTCGTTTTGTTACTTTTTTACAATCTTTTATGCATATTAAGGAATTTATTGTATAATAATTCTGTATATCGCTGCTATTCATTATTTTATCACCTATTTATGGTTTTCCCATGCGCTCCACCACTGGAACGCATCACTACTTCCGGTCCGGACATCCCGGCAACCGGAAGTAACTGAGTACTGAACCTGCCGGTGGCGCGCGAACACACGTGGAGACAGATCTGCCTTCTATGTATATATATATGTAAGTGTCTGCATTTATACGTATATTTTATGTGCTCCTGATGAAGGGGATCCTTACTAATTCCCCGAAACGCGTTGAGCTGTATCAAATAAAGGATACCTACCACTACAGAAGTCCTCGGGTCATCCATCTCAAGGGATGTGGTGTATCTACTATTCTATAGGCGACCTCGGCGAGGGAGGGACAGGGGACGGGTGTTGTGTGCTTTATCCCGCTACCCCCCTCCCTGGTGAAGTAAGTCATCAAGCCTTCTTTTATTTTATTTTTCAATACATTCTCACGGGACATAGAACTTTGGTTTTACTTATAGTATTAATATCAATACTACCCATATAGCGTCAATCTTTATCCCACCATATGCCATTTTCACTTTATGCATACCTCTATCATGTCTGGGAAATAGATTGGCGCCCTACCACATTAATTTGTCCTATTTTTTTGCGGTACATATTTGTGAACCGTCACTTCTTTTAGTAGGTTGCTGCCATCCTTTTCTCTCTCTCTTTCCTTTTTTCCTTTCCCTTGATTCTTGCTTCTTCCACTAATACTACTTCTGACAGCATTCTGCTCCTTTGGCGCCCGTTGGGTCCGTATCCCATCCTCCACCTTAACTTCCCTTTTTTTCTCTATTTTATTAAGTAGAGCATAGAGGCGGCTGAGGCAGCTCTTTAGGTCAGTGTTGTGAAGGAACTTGTCCATTATAACTAATGAAAGATATTTGGGAATATATTTTGTGGAGCCATTTGCTGTCAGCTAGCAGAGAAAGCAGGCCCCCTGGTGGCCCTGCTACAAAGCAGACCACGTGTCTACAGTTCACACCCTTCTCGGCCAGCCTGGAGGCTAACTCATCCTACAGGAAAACCCCCCCCTGTGGGGGGGGTCTAAACTAATTACATAGATCACTCAAATCCATCAAACATCATGGAACCGGAAGTATGAATTGACCGTCCATCGTAGAAATAAACCGGTTACATATCTGTGACCCTGGGACCGAGATGGACATGCTTCTGGCCTTCCTTTGTGGGTAGGGGAGATACGGAGAACTCCTAGTCGGAACCCAATAACAGTGCCATGTTTGGTCTCCATTTATATCCAGAACCCAGCCGGATCAGTTGCTGCCAGAACCATCTCCCTATGATCTTCCGGTGAGGAGCTATGATCCATAATGGGTTTTAGGATCCTTAGCTGCCTCACTGGAGCAATGGGGAGTGGGATCCTCCCCGGGGGATGGAGGGGTGTGACCGACTACAGGTGAAAAAGCCCATTCAGGCCAGAGGCCAATGTCTTTCTATGAACGGGGTCACATTGTATAATGTGTTTGGAGGGATCGTGGGACAACCTGCTGATGTCACTACTCCAGTGTGGCTATAGCATTCATCATCATAACCCAAAGGATTACTTATCTACCCAGTAACTGACTTTTGATCTGCTTCTCTGTTTGTACCATATCATCTGTAGTTGCACATACTTCCGTGTATATATAGTGTTATGTCTAGTGCGCCCTTAAGGCAATTAAATATATAAATTAATCTTGCACTGTTCTGTATCTTGATCCATAAATCCCCACGTCCGTGCTTTGGCACAACATTGTACGCTACCTGGGGTTGGTTGTGACCCAATATAATCCCATTAACGGACCAGGCTTATATTTAACAAGGAACTGGTGGCAGTCTACCAGGCTGGCAGAGCTCTTTTTCACTAGGGAAGTGTGGAGTCATGCCGGAGGTTGCGTGGACCACCCTCTCTCACTCCCCGTGCCTCCCTGTGGACAGGAGGTGTCTGTATAAACTGTGCCAAGCTGACCTTACGTACTCCCAGGGAGGGCGTAACGTCACATCTTGGTAACCATTGACGAAACCGTATTGCAAGAGCCCGACGTACAGTGATGTTAGGTGGGACTGCGAGGTGCGCTATTCGTCACAATTTATAATAAAGTAATATTTAAGTATTCTCCTTTTCTTAAAGGGGTTCTCCAAACTATGACACATCCCCCCCAATGCCCAGCCCCTCATATAGGTTATACTTATCCAGATCCCCACACGGTGTCGCTGCATTTCCTTGTCACACGGATCAAAACATCTGGCGACGGGGGAGCAGCCAATAGTAGACCAGGAAGGGACGAGCCTATCTAACGTCACCTGTGATAGGGAGATGTAGCAGCGGCCGTGTGGGGATCAGGAGAGATGTGGGTGCCGGAGAGTGGGATAAGTATAATCTATATGAGGGGCCCGGGCATTGGGGTCAGGTTTTATATTTTTTGGAACCCTTTAATTCCCGGGGAACCCCTTTACGCCACAATTTTGGCGTAAAAAAGTCGCACATTATGGCACATGCCATATGGGTGGCATAATTTGCGACGACTTAGGCTTCTTACCACTTTTCTGAAGTGGCAATACAAGGGGCGGAACTTAGCAAAAGGGGCATGTCTTAAAGCAGCCTTCCACATTTACTATAACTTTTGCCAGAAAGTGCCGCAAGTTATAGTGGAAGTCTGTGCCAGCCTGTAGCTGGTGTAGACTTCAGTTTGTGGTAGATAGCAGTTCAGAGATGCGCCAATGCAGGCAGATCAAGACTGGCATATGGATACGGCAGTCTTGATAAATGTCCCTCATTATCTCTTACTGCAGCGGTACCACACTGCAAACCAGCTCATCCTGCATACACCGTGACGAGTCTGCATCCTCCCGATTGATACAGAACGGTAGTCCATTCAATGAAAAATAGATGATTTTGCGTGTAAGGTGAATCAGTTTTGTCTGCAATTGTCTTCAGTGTTTCTATTTTTTCATCCAGATTGTAATATATTCAAGAAAAAACTTAACACACGGGACATTTATCAATGTGTTTCCGCCACAATAGTGCATATTATTGAGTACACTATGGGGGGAATTTATCATTAGGAGAATATTTGAAGTCCGTTTTGCTTCAGTCTGTGTTGGAGTACTTTGTGTCACATTTATCAAATGTCTCATGTTGTTTGATAAATTTGGCTTGTCCTTAAACCTAACACTTCTGTCTAGAGAAGCTACTCCACTTTTCCTACTCCACCCTCCTCCTGGAGTGAGATTGCGACTATTTTGCGACTTTTTAAAAAAGTCTCAATGATAAATCTGGAGTGAAACTCATTAACATAGCTAACCACACCCACTTTTCCACCCATATTACAAAACTGGAGTGAGTGGGGTACACATGCAAAAAGTCGAAAAATTTTGCGCAAGTGAGTGTAAAAAGTCACAAATTTTTTGCACAATCGCATAAATTTTGCGCACGGAAGTGCAAAAAAGTCGCAAAAGCCCTATTTTGCGACTTTTTGATGCCAGAATTCTGGAGTGAAGGTATGATAAATCAGGGCCTATATGTGCACCATAATTTGAGACTTTTTAAGCTTCTCAGCACTTTTCTGAAGTGCTGAGAAAACAGGGCAGGACTTAGGCCACTTTCACACCAGTGTTTTTGCTGGATCCGGCAGGGTTCAGCAAAAAACGCTTCAGTTACTGATAATACAACTATCTGCATCCGTTTATGAACAGATCCGGTTGTATCTTTAACATAGCCGGATCCGTCGTGAACATCTTTGAAAGTCAATGGGGGATGGATCAGTTTTCTATTGTGTCAGATTGCGTCCCATGATGGAAAGCAAACTGCAGCATGCTGCTCTCCGGTATGAGAATGGAATGCATTTTGGTGCACTCCGTTCTGTTCAGTTACGTTTTGTCCCCATTGACAATAAATGGGGACAAAATGGAAGTGTTTTTTTTCCGGTATTGAGACCCTATGACGGAACTCAATACCGGGAACTATTAACGCTAGTGTGAAAGTAGGCTAAGCGGAGGGGGTGGGTCTTCAAACGACCCGCTGATTTACTTACATTTTTCAAGAAAGTGGCATAAGTAATAGCTGAAGTATATGCCAGCCTGTAGCTGGTGTAGACTTCAGTATCTGGCGCACGGCAGGGCAGATACTGAAGAGGCCTCTTAATAAATTAGACACATCTCTCTGCAGTGCAAGGAGATCAAGACTGGCGTATGGGTATGCCAATATTGATAAATGTCCCCCACTGTGCCAACCATTGGTGAGAAAAGATCTGCACATGTATGATTTGGACAGATTTACTATTAAAAATTCAACAGGTGTTTTTTGCACAGTCCCCCATACATGCATTACAATGATCAAGTGTTTTAGACACCTTTCTAACCTTTTTATGTCTAGTATGACAAGGTGGTAGGGTTTATCAGAAAGTCGGTGTGGATTCAGGTCAAATGAGGCATGGCTTCATTACATCTGTGTGTGCCAACAAATGCTCCAAAATGTTGATGCCTTTTTTGGGTAAAACTAAGTCAACTTATAGGTGGTGTAAACATTGGGGGGGGGGTCACCCCCTGCACTCCAGAATTCTGGCTTAAAGTCACAAAATAGGGGCTTTGTGCCTTTTTCGGTCCCTTGCACAAAAATATTGTGACTTTTTGCAATTTTACATTATAAACTTCGGTTTTAGAAAGTGGGTGTGGTTAGCTAAGTTAATGGATTCTATTGCAGATCAATCACTGAGACTTTCTGAAAAGTTGAAAAAAGACTCGGAATCACTTCAGTAGGAGGTGGTGTAGAAAACTGGAGTAGCATTTCTAGAGTGTTAAAGAGGACCTTTCACCACTCCCGAGATGCCTGTTTTAATAGCTTCATGCATTCCCCATGTAATAACAATTCTGGAACATCTATTCTTATGTCTGTATGTTGTACCATTCCTTTATTATTTGCACTAGAAGTTATAAATGAATTGCTATTTGTCTTCAGTAAAGGAACAGAGGGGAGGTAACAAGCTGGGGGTGTGTACCTGCACAGTCTGAACATGGCAGCATTGATTGGCTAGAGTCAGTCTGTGCAGGTACACCCCCCAACTGGTCACCTCCCCTCTGTTCCCTTACTGAAGACAAATAGCAATTCATTCATAACTTCTAGTGCAAATAATAAAGGAATGGCACAACATACAGACATAAGAATAGATGCTCCAGGCTTATTATTACGTGGGGAATGCATGAAGCTATTAAAACAGGCATGTCAGGAGTGGTGAAAGGTCCTCTTTAGGTTTAAAGATGAACCACGTTTAACCAACACCTTGCAGCCTTTGATATATGTGTGGGGTTCCGGCCCCACACATGTCCTTGCGGCAGTCCGGATACGACGGCATCCTTCACCTGCCGGATCAGGACTGCTGCTAGTGTGAAAGTAGCCTTAGTTAGGAGTGCACGACCGAAATGGTGGTGGAGTCAGCCACGTCTCCACCTAAACTGTAAGAAAAACTGGGGGTCAGTCAGCACATCCAAGTATGCAGGTGCGCTGCAAATAGAAGGGTAAAACATAAAAAATGCAACAGCACTCTGCGAACACAGACAATAAAATGAGTACATATAATACTGCCATACTCACTATCCACACGATACTAGTGCTACATTGTAAATGTGAGATTCTTGGCAAATAATTTTGTACAAAAACGGAACCGTTATTTCTGCCCATAAACATATATTAGGATGGAGCAAAACAGAATGCCTCTTAAAGAGTTCTGTTTTGTATTCTGTCCTTAAATTCAGTTTTATTCTTCAGTTTTCGGATATAATGGAACACTATAATGGTATTTCTAAAGAGATATCTCCGCACCTATTTATTGTACATACAAAAGAAAGGTACAGTTTTAATCAGCATGATGAGCCCTAGCAGCCAGTATGTCTGGAGACAGAGCCTCTTTAATGGCTGTGAGTTATTTTGAGGGTACACCAAATTTACACCGTTATACAAGCTGCACACTGACTACTTTATATTGTATCAAAGTGTCATATCTTCAGTGTAGTCCCATGAAAAGTTAGAATAAAATATTTACAAAAATGTGAGGGATTTACTCACTTTTGTGAGATACTGTATATGTTGCGCTGGCATTATTTATGCTGGGGCACTATGGGGGTCATTATATGTCCTCGTTCACCACAGATGGGTACGTATACTGGGGGCACTAGGAGTTGGGGGAAAAAAAAGTCAATGAAGTTCATTCGTTTTTAATGGCCAGGAAATGAGTGTGCACACAGATGCCAAATAGATATATATATATATATATATATATATATATATATATATATTTATATATTTATCTGTATTTATGAAAATTAAAGGGATTGGCCACTTTCTGGCTACTTGTGACTAATGTGTGAGATGACTACATGGCAATTGCTAATATAGTCTTTGTTGATATTCTTTGCCATTTGCTATATTAGAGAAGACATCACATGGCAGTGATTTGCCTGGTCACATGACCCTTTATCAGCAATGCTTTAATGAATAATGACATGAAATATAGAAAATGGTGCAAAATTTCAACAAAGGTTATATTAGTAAGTGCCATATAATCACCTTACAAACACATTGATCAACAGTACCCAGAAGCTGGCCAGCCCCTTTAACAAAATTTGCAGTTCACATTTAGACCCTGACAATCAGGTCAGAAAGCTTTTTCTATTGATTGCTATGCAAAGACCTGGCTGATGGGTCAGTGACTGTGCGTGCCTGTCCACATACATAGCTGCTGTAGACTTTAAAACTCCAGGTAGCGTCATACTATGTATGTAAATGACAAAAAAGGCAAAACACGTATCGCTCACCTGGTATAGTACTAGCACTGGGAAGGAGTGCTACCACGTCATGGAGAAAAAAAAACACATACTGTAGTCCAGCTTCCAAAAATACAAAAAATAGGCTTTATTTCATGTGCTCAGTAAAAACATACCTAGCAAAAACACATCTACGCGTTTCGGATCTTTGAATGTTGATCCTTTCTAAGGATCGACATTCACAGATCCGAAACGCGTAGATGTGTGTTTGCTAGGTATGTTTTTGCTGAGCACATGAAATAAAGCCTATGTATCTAAAAGTCATAACTCTTCCTGGATCATTTTTAACCGCTTCATTTTTTATGATCCATATGATTAATACAGTATGTATTGGTAGACAACCCCTTTCAATCAGGTCAGTTTGCCTACTAGATTGTTCTTCTGTATTAGCATGGATTTGGTAAGTTTCATGTTGGGGTGACTACATCTGTGTATGGGTTTGCTCAGTCATTTCCAAGACTGGGATTCAAACTGTGTCTAATTTATTTTTAGAATGGGAAACTTCTTCTCAAACTCCACAGATTTGCCACAATCTGAAGCTCTAAAAATGGTAGAGGTAAGTCTACAGTACTTAAGAGTTTAAATTAAAAAAAAAATTGTACCAATAATTGTTATACAAAATTGTTTGTTGTGCGATGTCACATTACTACTGTATCCTTCTCATTGTGTGCGGTTGGACATTGCATAAGAGTGCATGTTGGTAGAATAGGAACACAGCAGTTTATCACAGGACTCATCAGTTGGTAAAAAAAAATCAAAAAGTTTGACCTACAAAAAAACATATCCATATTGTAGGTAATAATTATCATACTGTGGTGGCTCAGACTGTTGAGACCCTCAACGATCTCAAGAGCAGAAGGTCCCCTTATCCCTTTTGGTGCACATGCTTGGTCCACTGCTTCATTCAGTTCTCTGAGACCTACGGAGCGCTATCTACATCAGTCCCTTAGAAGTAAATCCAGCTGTTCTAATGTTCACCAGTCTAAATGAAAAATACTCTAGCGTAATATACACCAAATTTTCCACATCTTGAGCAGTTCATACACCAGAATTACAATTATACAGTGGGGGGGAAAAAGTATTTAGTCAGCCACCAATTGTGCAAGTTCTCCCACTTAAAAAGATGAGAGAGGCCTGTAATTGACATCATAGATAGACCTCAACTATGAGAGACAAAATGAGAAAACAAATCCAGAAAATCACATTGTCTGATTTTAAAGAATTTATTTGCAAATTATGGTGGAAAATAAGTATTTGGTCAATAACAAAAGTTAATCTCAATACTTTGTTATATATCCTTTGTTGGCAATGACAGAGGTCAAACGTTTTCTGTAAGTCTTCACAAGGTTGGCACACACTGTTGCTGGTATATTGGCCCATTCCTCCATGCAGATCTCCTCTAGAGCAGTGATGTTTTGGGGCTGTCGCTGGGCAACACAGACTTTCAACTCCCTCCAAAGGTTTTCTATGGGGTTGAGATCTGGAGACTGGCTAGGCCACTCCAGGACCTTGAAATGCTTCTTACGAAGCCACTCCTTCATTGCCCTGGCGGTGTGCTTGGGATCATTGTCATGCTGAAAGACCCAGCCACGTTTCATCTTCAATGCCCTGGCTGATGGAAGGAGGTTTGCACTCAAAATCTCACAATACATGGCCCCATTCATTCTTTCATGTACACGGATCAGTCGTCTTGGTCCCTTTGCAGAGAAACAGCCCCAAAGCATGATGTTGCCACCCCATGCTTCATAGTAGGTATGGTGTTCTTTGGATGCAACTCAGCATTCACTCTCCTCCAAACACGACGAGTTGTGTTTCTACCAAACAGTTTTATTTTGGTTTCATCTGACCATATGACATTCTCCCAATACTCTTCTGGAACATCCAAATGCTCTCTAGCAAACTTCAGACGGGCCCCGATATGTACTTACTTAAGCAGGGGGACACGTCTTAGGCTCCATTCACACGTCCTGTTTTTCTTTCCTGATCCTGATCTGGATCCATTCACTGCAATGGGTCCTGAAAAAATCAGGATCGAATCAGGAAAGAAAAACAGGATGTGTGAATGGAGCCTTACACTGCAGGATCTGAGTCCCTGGCGGGCCTTTGTTACATTGGTCCCAGCTTTCTGCAGGTCATTCACTAGGTCCCTCTGTGTGGTTTTGGGATTTTTGCTCACAGTTCTTCATTTGAACAGTTGATCATTTTGACCCCACAGGGTGAGAGCTTGCGTGGAGCCCCTGATCGAGGGAGATTATCAGTGGTCTTGTATGTCTTCCGTTTTCTAATTATTGCTCCCACAGTTGATTTCTTCACACCAAGCTGCTTGCCTATTGCAGATTCAGTCTTCCCAGCCTGGTGCAGGTCTACAATTTTGTTTCTGGTGTCCTTCGACAGCTCTTTGGTCTTCACCATAGTGGAGTTTGGAGTGTGACTGTTTGAGGTTGTGGACAGGTGTCTTTTATACTGATAACAAGTTCAAACAGGTGCCATTACTACAGGTAATGAGCGGAGGACAGAGGAGCCTCTTAAAGAAAAAGTTACAGGTCTGTGAGAGCCAGAAATGTTGCTTGTTTGTAGGTGACCAAATACTTATTTTCAACCATAATTTGCAAATAAATTCTTTAAACCCTTCAACCCCGGGCCTGTTTTCACCTTCCTGCCCAGGCCATTTTTTGCTAATCTGACATGTCACTTTATGTGGTAATAACTTTGGAACGCTTTTACTTATCCAAGCCATTCTGAGATTGTTTTCTCGTCACATATTGTGCTTCACGACCGTAGTAAATTTGTGGCAAAATATTTCATTTTTATTTATTTTTTTTTAAATACCAAATTTACCAAAAAATTTGGAAAAATTTGCAAATTTCAATATCTCTAATTTCAAAATATATAGTAATACCTCCAAAAATAGTTATTATTTTACATTCCCCATATGTCTTCTTTATGTTGGCATCATTTTATAAATGTCATTTTACTTTTTTGGGACGTTAGAAGGCTTAGAAGTTTAGAAGCCATTTTTCAAATTTTCAACAAAATTTCCAAAACCATTTTTTTAAGCACCAATTCAGATATAAAGTGATTTTGAGTGGCTTACGTAATGGAAACCACTCATAAATGACCCCATTTTAGAAACTACACCCCTCAAATTATAAAAAACTGCTGTTACAAACTTTAACCCTTGAGGTGTTCCACAAGAATTAATGGAAAATGGAGGTGAAATTTCAAAATTTCACTTTTTTGGTAGATTATTCATGTTAATAATTTTTTTTCTTGCAAAACAGCAAGGGTTAACAGCAAACTAAACCTCAATATACATTACTCTGATTCTGCAGTTTACAGAAATACCCCAAATGTGGTGGTAAACGTCTCTATGGTTTGTGGCAGTGGTCAGAAGCAAAGGAGCGCCATACGGATTTTGGAGGCAGATTTTGCTAGAATAGTTTTTAGGCACCATTTTGTAATTGAGAGACCCTGACGTACCCCTACAGTGGAAACCCTCAAAAAGTGACCCCATTTTGGAAACTACACCCTTCAAAGAATATATTAAGGGGGGTACTGGCCACTTTGACCCCCTAAGCGGTTTACGGAATTTGGAAACACTTGGCTGTGAAAATGAAAAGTTTCATTTCTTCCAATAAAATGTTGCTTTAGCCCCAAATTTTTCATTTTCACAAGGGGTAACAGGAGAAACCCCATAATTTGTTCCCCATTTTCTCCTGAATACGGCAACACCCCATATGTGGTGGTAAACTGCTGTGGGGGCACATGGCAGGACTCAGAACAGAAGGAGCGCCATATGGATTTTGCAGCACAGATTTTGATGGATTGGTTTGCGGGAGCCATTGATTTTTATTTTTTTGAGTTATTGTCTTATGTGGGGGCTCATTTTTTGCGGGATGAGGTGACGTTTTCATTGGTACCATTTTGGGGTACATAAGACTTTTTGATCGCCTGCTATTACACTTTTTGTAAGGGAAGGTGACCAAAAAAGGCTGTTTTGGCACAGTGTTTTTTTTTTTTTACTGCGTTCACTTATCATCATGTAATATTTTTATAGAGCCGGTCGATACGGACGCAGCGATAACTAATATGTCTATTTTTTTCGCAATTTTCTTTATATTATTTTGTGAAAAGGACGCTTTTTTTGGGGAACTTGAAACTTTTTTTGTAAAACTTTATTTTTTCACTTTTTTTTCACTTTCTTTTTTTACATTTTTTTTTTAACTTTTGGGGTCTGATCCCCTTTACAATGCATTACAATACTTCTGTATTGTAATGCATTGGCTGGAAGTGTATTACACACAGTAATACACTTCCAGCCTTACTGCCTGTGAGATCCAGGGTGCTGGATCTCACAGGCTACCGTAGATAGCAGCCAGATGCCTAAGGAAGGCATCTGGCTGCTATCTAAGCCATCAGGTCCCCGTCACAGCAGCGCGGGGACCCGATGGACACCCCTTCCGACCGACCGCATCGCATGTGCCGCGGTCAGCGCTGACCGCGGCACATTAAGGGTTAATATGCCCGCATTGGTGTTTTCACCGATGCGGGCGTACGCAGCAGGGGTCCGGCTACTGGGAACAGCCGGCCCCCCGCAGCTGATCGGGCGGGCACAGCTCCTGCACCCGTCCGATCAGCGCGCCGTAGTACTACGGCGCTGGTCGGGAAGTTAAATCAGACAATGTGATTTTCTGGATTTGTTTTCTCATTTGTCTCTCATAGTTGAGGTCTACCTATGATGTCAATTACAGGCCTCTCTCATCTTTTTAAGTGGGAGAACTTGCACAATTGGTGGCTGACTAAATACTTTTCTTTTTCCCACTGTACGTCAGGTAGGAGCTGACATAGGGTTATTGTGTCATCTACACCAGCTTTGTGAAGCAAGTAATATTAAATTTGTTGTGCTGTGTAGGTAATGGCCACTCTTATCTATGCTCAGCCAACCCTCTCCAGGAAAGTGTCAAGTGCAGTGTAAAACAGAAAAAAGTTTAAACATTTTTGTGCAAAAATGGTGACGTTTCTGGCACTGGGGGTTGAAAAAAATCAATATTTATAAGAAGTCTACTTATCAGAAGTCCACTAGCTGCTTGGGCTTACAAATGGCAGAGATCTATTTTCCTGTAATCATTGCTTGTGACATTGTTTTCTGAACGGTAGTCTTTTTTTTTTTTTTTTTTTTTTTTTCTTCTAAATAAAGCTTTTTTTTACATCAGCACTTTTACCTCCAGCTGGCTTATGCATTAACAACCGGCAATGCCGGAACCAGAATGCTCTGGCAGGCTGCCGGAACTAATAATGCTAGTTTACAACTAGCCTAACGGCAGTCCATGTTCACACTCTGAGGAATCTTCTAAGGCCATCTCCTAGTGACCATCAGTGAAAAACACATAGCATCCGGATGCCTTCTGTTCACTCAGGCCCCATTCACATCCATGGAGCTGTGTCAAAAATGCACAATATAGTACATGCTGCGATTTTTCCTGAATTCAAAGATGATTAGTGAAAAACGCTGTATATGGTGTATAGTTCTGCTGTAATAGTGGTACCTTCCTCTAAAACAGTGGTTCTCAACTCCAGTCCTCGGGACCCACCTGCCAGTCAGGATTTAGGAATATCCCACAGAATGAATACCTGTGGTAAGTCCTGATGGATGGACGCTAATTATATCAGCTGGTCTAAACTAAGGAAATCCTGAAAACCTGACTGGCAGGTGGGTCCCGAGGACTGGAGTTGAGAACCACTGCTCTAAAACATCCTAGGGTGGCGCTATACACTGCCCATAAGTGCTGGTGACGTCAACGGGCTCACTGCTAGGTGGAAGTCTCCACCTAACATAGTGAGAAGAAGCCCGGTGCATCACCGGCAGTAAACAGACCTTGCTCTGCGCGAAGAAGCGCAAGTCAATGGAAGCATCCGAGCAAGGAAATGCTCCGATGTTCCTCTCATGTAGAGTAAATGTTTAAGGGCCCATTCATACGACCTTGTGAATGGGGCTGCATCTATTTTGCGTAATAGATGCAGCCCCATTCATTTCAATGGGCGGCATTAGATTGTGGACAGCCGCGGCTCCATGAAAAAATATAGAATATGTCCTATTCTTGTCTGCAATTGCGGACAAGAATAGGCATTTTGTATGGGGTGCTGTCCATGTGTGTTCTGCAAATTGCGGAACACACACTGGTCGGCATCCGTGTTTTTGCGGATCCACATTTTCGCAGATCTGCAACAACACAGCCGTCTGAACGGCCCCCTAAGGAAGAGGTTATATCCGGGTTCAGCTCTGAACCTGAACAACCACTTTAAGATGGCCTTCATTCAGTGCAAGGAGCTGAGCACATTCATATATAGTTTATGGGAAAAGATTGCTCTTTATGTTTAAGAATCATGTGGGCATAAAAAGAGCTGAGATATAAATGTATAAATTACAGGTTTTATTGACTATTTATCCAAAGAACTATCTATCAGTCTGCTCAGCTCCTCCTTCTCCATAACCTGCTGCCTGCAGATTACAATGTATGTTCATGGTGACAGGTCCTTCTAAGTTTTGTTAATTGGGCATGATCTTTCAATAGAAACTTTGGTCTGTCTTGTTAGATTTTTTTTCTGAATTTATGGTGTGGCACATCTGGCCAAGTTTGATTGTGTTTTGTATTAAGGTCCCCACACACACGAATTTGGATTATTATTTTTTTAACCAGTAAAAAAAAGGCAGAATAAATGCACCTGTGGCAGTTTTTCTGTCTTTTTTTTTTTTTTTTTTTCTTTCACACAGTGGGGAATATTTATCAAAACTGGTGTAATAGAAAACTGATTTACTTGCCCATAGCAACCAATCAGATTGCACCTTTCATTTTGAGAGCTCCTTTGGAAAATGAAAGGTGGAATCTGATTGGTTGCTATGGCCAACTAGGCCAGTTTTCCATTACACCAGTTTTGATAAATATCCCTGTGTCTCTCACCACTAGCAGCTTCATGTAGTTTTTCACCTATAGAGTAAGTGATGTGAAAATACCTGTAGAAATGTCAAGAGCCACAGCATGCTGTATTTTTGAAAATAAACAAAAATTAAAACTGCCATCTAATTAACAAAAATGCCAGTATGAAAGAAGCGCTAGTGTGTCCCTTCACCTAACAGGAAAAAGTGACAGAAATCACTGATGCAAGAAAATGCCACTGAAACCCTATGGGACAGATTAACTAATACTTTTGTACTTTGCACTGTCTAAGAATATGAATCACAGTCTTAATAGTAAACAAACTTACTAGTTTAGTAAATAATGTGGGAGAAAAATTTGTCTGTGAACCAAAAAGTGTCCATATGCGAAAAAAAACCTTTAGTCTAAGGCTACTTTCACACTAGCGTTTTTAAATTCCGGTATTGAGTTCCGTCAAAGGGGCTCAATACCGGAAAAAAACGCTTCAGTTTTGTCCCCATTCATTGTCAATGGGGACAAAACTGAACTGAAGACAACAGAATGCTCCTGAAAGCATTCCGTTCCGTCTTCAGACCGGAGAACAAACCGCAGCATGCTGCGGTTTGCTCTCCGGTCCAGGCATCCGCACCAAGACGGATCCGGAATGACCCCCAATGGAAGTCAATGGGGACGGATCCGTTTGGTGTGGACACACCAGTAATCCGGATCTGTCCTCCATTGATTTCCAATGGGGGGTCATTCCGGATCCGGCATACATACACACAGACTACATACAAACAAACATACAGACATACATACAAACATACAACATACAGACATACATACATACTCACATACTCCCGGGACGCCGGCAGCAGGTCTTCACGCGCCTCCTGCACGCTGCGATGACGTTTCCCCACTGCGCCCAGCAGAGGGCGCTGTGGGGAATCGTCATCACTGCGCGCAGGAGGCGCGTGAAGACGTTCTGCTGGCGTCCCGGGAGTATGTGAGTATGTATGTATGTCTGTATGTTTGTATGTATGTCTGTATGTATGTAGTCTGTGTGTTTTAATGTGTGTCATGTGTGGGGCCGGAGCACTGCTCCGGCTCCACACATGTATAGCGTTAGCACGGATCCGTCGGCACCCTTTAGGTGCCGGATCCGTGCTAACGCTAGTGTGAAAGTAGCCTAAGTTTACGTCACCTATACATTGGCGTACTTTCACTCCAAAAATGCACTGCAAAGCTACTCCGCTTTCATGTTAAACTACAGCCCTTGTCAGACCAGACATAAAAAGCTTGGAAAAGAGTGTAAAACCTTTAGACGGCATGGATAATGGGATTGATAAATGTGAATTAGTAAAGAGGTGCCGGCTATCTATAGTACATGTTGCATGAGATAAAATGACTGCTACTAGAAGAAATACACAATCAGATTATTTCCCAAAGGTTTTCTAGTGCACGATGTTTGTAACCTGGTATGCAGGATAGGGGGAAGCTCCGTTCATGGCAAAATGGCACTTATTTCACGAATGCTGATAACTGGGATGTGTTGCCGACACCCCCCCCCCCCTCGTCATATCTTCAGGTTACTAAGCATTCAACTGACATTCATCTATGTATATGACTAGAGTTGGGATTGCAGGTCCGCCATGCTTGTGGCACAGATATCGGGACAAGGGCGCAGCTGACAGCAGTACAGTGGACAGCACTAGCTTACATCTGCTGCCTCTGTCTCCATCTGACGTTGGGAAAATAACCTTGACGTAGTGCAAGATACATTTATTACGTCATTCTAAATGTACAGTATTTAGATGGGAAACACTGAAGATACATAACTGTAACGTACATGCTGCCAAAACAGCTTGTCAGTATAGGCTATTTTTCTAGGAATGTATAGTTATAGTATGTCACCAAGAATATATGGTTATCAATAAACCACTGTATTGTAATCTTTTTATAGGACACTGTCTCTCAAAATTGTGTAGTAATTTATTCAAAGACCACATGTCCATATTGCAAAATGGCCAAAGATGCGTTTAATAGCATAAACGTGAGCTATAAGACCATTGAGCTGGATGAAATAGATGAAGGACGGCAGCTTCAAGAGGCTCTTCACCAATTGACTGGAGCTAGAACAGTAAGTAATGAAAGCTCTATGAGATGATTACCTTAAAGGGGTTTCCTGGGTTTTTAATACCCTTAGGATATCATCAATATCAGATTGGCAGGGGTCCGATTCCTGGAAACCCTGACGATCAGCTGTTTGAGGAGGCCACAGCCTCCTTGCATCTTACCATGCACAGTGCCAGTAATTGGTTTACATTTGTGCTTGGTATTGCAGCTTTTCCCTTGAAAAGTGAATGTGAATGAGCTGCAGCTAGGCCATGTGTTTGGTGAACGTGACATCACCATTGTTGGAAGAGGCTGCGTCCCACTCTGGAGCACAGCAGTGTCTTCAGATAGCTCATCATCATGGGGAGTGTATATGTAATAAGCTGGATGGGAGGAGCGATAAACTAGCTGGGTGTTACTGGCAATGATAGGGTAGTGTCTATGTACTTATCTGGGTGGGAGGAGCTATATACTAGCTGGGTGTTGTTGGGTAGCGGTACTGGAGCCTGAGAGAAAGGTGAAGTGCAGCAACAGGAAGTGCTACATTCAGGCGAAGATGTACATGAAGCAAGCAACTACAGTCATGGCCAAAAGTTTTGAGAATGATACAAATATTAATTTTTACAAAGTCTACTGCTTCAGTTTTTATAATGGCAATTTGCATATACTCCAGAATGTTATAAAGAGTGATCAGCTTAACAGCAATTACTTGCAAAGTCAATATTTGCCTAGAAAATGAACTTTATCCCCCAAAACACATTTCAACATCATTGCAGCCCTGCCTTAAAAGGACCAGCTAACATCGTTTCAGTGATTGCTCCATTAACACAGGTGTGGGTGTTGATGAGGACAGGGCTGGAGATCAATCTGTCATGATTAAGTAAGAATGACACCACTGGACACTTTAAAAGGAGGCTGGTGCTTCGCATCATTGTTTCTCTTCTGTTAACCATGGTTATCTCTAAAGAAACACGTGCAGTCATCATTGCACTGCACAAAAATGGCCTAACAGGGAAGAGTATCGCAGCTAGAAAGATTGCACCTCAGTCAACAATCTATCGCATCATCAAGAACTTCAAGGAGAGAGGTTCCATTGTTGCCAAAAAGGCTCCAGGGCGCCCAAGAAAGACCAGCAAGCGCCAGGACTGTCTCTTAAGTGTTTCAGCTGCGGGATCGGGCTACCAGCAGTGCAGAGCTTGCTCAGGAATGGCAGCAGGCAGGTGTGAGTGCATCTGCACGCACTGTGAGCCGGAGACTCTTGGAGCAAGGCCTGGTCTCAAGGAGGGCAGCAAAAGAAGCCACTTCTCTCCAGAAAAAACATCAAGGGCAGACTGATATTCTGCAAAAGGTACAGGGAGTGGACTGCTGAGGACTGGGGTAAAGTCATTTTCTCTGATGAATCCCCTTTTCGATTGTTTGGAACATCTGGAAAACAGCTTATTCGGAGAAGACTAGGTGAGCGCTACCACCAGTCTTGTCTCATGCCAACTGTAAAGCATCCTGAAACCATTCATGTGTGGGGTTGCTTCTCAGCCAAGGGAATCGGCTCTCTCACAGTCTTGCCTAAAAACACAGCCATGAATAAAGAATGGTACCAGAATGTCCTCCGAGAGCAACTTCTCCCAACCGTCCAAGAGCAGTTTGGCGATCAACAATGCCTTTTCCAGCATGATGGAGCACCTTGCCATAAAGCAAAGGTGATAACTAAATGGCTCAGGGAACAAAACATAGAGATTTTGGGTCCATGGCCTGGAAACTCCCCAGATCTTAATCCCATTGAGAACTTGTGGTCAATCATCAAGAGACGGGTGGACAAACAAAAACCTACAAATTCTGACAAAATGCAAGCATTGATTGTGCAAGAATGGACTGCTATCAGTCAGGATTTGGTCCAGAAGTTGATTGAGAGCATGCCAGGGAGGATTGCAGAGGTCCTGAAGAAGAAGGGTCAACACTGCAAATATTGACTTGCTGCATTAACTCATTCTAACTGTCAATATAAGCTTTTGTTACTCATAATATGATTGCAATTATATTTCTGTATGTGATAAAAACATCTGACAAACACACATAAAAACCAGAGGGCAGCAGATCATGTGAAAATATAATATTTGTGTCATTCTCAAAACTTTTGGCCATGACTGTACATGAGCATTTCTATTACCCGTAGAAATCCTTCAAAACCACCTCCTTTAACTACCTAACGGTTCTGCCTGAGCTCAGCTCGGGCTGTGGGAAAAGTACTTAACTGTGCTCCCCGAGCAGGGCTCGGGCAGAAGGGGGGTGGGCTGCTTTAGATGGTGCTATCTCCTCAATGATAGCAGATAGAAACATGCAGCTGGTCTTGTTTGAAAGCTGGCATTCATAGAAGACCAAAATGACAGCATCAGTCCATGCAACCGAGGAGATATCACTGTTAAAATAGAGTCTGGAATAATTGTGGGTAAAAACTGCCTTTACTTTCAGCTGTATTCACTCCATCTCGATTTCTAATAGTGATATCTTCCCGTGTACTGAAGATATTGCTGTCATTCTGCTATTGTCAGCTTAAAATGTCAGCTTTCAAGCAATACAAAGCCCATATGTCTAGCTGGTACCAAACCAGAGATATGAGCAGTTAAAGCAGTCTGGAGGAGGATGAGGGAGCAGCTGTATAGCCGACAGGCTGCAGGAGGAAAGGAAAAATATTAAAAATATATGAAAATGATGACGTTATCATCATTATACTGACCCACAAAATAATTGCAGTTTATCTTTCCCCTAAATAAAAAATATTTTATTTTTTTTAAAGTTACACTATATATACCCCAAAATGCTTCCTAAAAAAAACAACTAATCCTGCAAAAAAAAAAAAAATTATTTAAAAGGTGGAAAAATATTATTGGTCCTTAAGGCTAAAATTAATGATGTCACTAAGGGGTTAAAAATGCAATAGTGTCCTTTGAATTGTGCGCTAACAAGATTTACTGCAGACACAAATGACATTTTTGGGAGGGTTTTTCCAATTTTAAAGTGACTGTTAAGAGGTTAAGATTGCAGTGAAGATGGTCTTTTAGAGGGGTGGGTCTGTAGAAGAAGAGGCTAATATACTCAAAAGTGGAATTGAATATCTAGTCCAGAATGGTGGGGGGGGGATGGGGGGCATCTTCTCAAGTTGTCTTTGGGAGAGATTTCCCTGTATGCGGTCTGCAAAATATAAAGCAATAATTTTACAAAAAAGAAATAAAGCATTGATATTGGTGTTACATTGCTGTCGTAAGGCAGTCTTTCTATAACATTGCCTTGTCTCATGACCTCTGAGCTAAGTAGGCAGTACTGAGCAGTGCTCTTAGCATTCTCTCCTGCTAATAACATAGCTGAAGAAGCGCTCAGGTGAGGGTTACACAGTAGGTGCTTTTTATGCATAGGAGTGAGCGGTCCGACTCAGTGATTGACAGCCTTCCCTGTATGATCAGTCATGCAGAGTTAGCTGTCAATCAGCCATCAGGACCGCCCATATGACTCCTGAGGAGAGGTTTAAATTAATAAATTACAGGTTTTCCTGAATCTTTTCCCACAAAATTGTATGTCACTCTGCTCAGCTCATCGTGCTCTATAAAATGCTTCCTGCAGATTACACTGTATTTTCATAATGACAGGTACCCTTTAAACATCAGTTTTTTGTAATTGCACCAGAAAGCCCGAATTACACTAAAGACGCTGTATGGAACACAGATGGTAGAAACCGACCCTTTTGTCTGAGCTGTGTCTGGTGTTATTGCTCGTAATGTACAGGCACATGGACATTGTTTAACACTAGGTGACCACTATATGTCCATATTTGGCCACTATACGGTAGTATTACTTTGCGGTATGCAGGAAGTCACCGCCTCAGCCAAGTAATAATATGTCTCGGCTGCAACGCAGCAGAGAGGTCAAAGCAGCGCCATAATAAATATAACTTGGAAAACCCCCTTTAGCTGTTGGTGTGCTATGAAAACACTGCTCTTCCGTAAATGCAGTTTGTACTGACATCTAGCGGGCAGTTAGAAAACTACAATCATCATTATTTGTAATATACAACAAAATGAATAAGAAAGGTACAAGAATAGCTCTAATTTATTTTAACTTGTCACAAAAACAAAGACTACGTTTTACGTAAAAAAGGGGTGTCAAAGGGGTTGTCCAGTTTCAGAGCTAAACCCGAACTTATCCCCGTTTTCACCCAGGCAGGCCCTCTGATATGTGTCACCTTATGTTTTTTTTATACATAGACCAATGACATCGCTAAGATGTAGTGTTGCCCTCCGAGAATGTTTCCTCTTTACAGTCACTTTCACGTAGTGTGTTCAACCCCTGAAACGCATCGGGTGTCATCTCCATACACTGTACGGAGATGAAGGATAAAAAAAAGTACCCAGAAGTTCTTGTGCAGGTTGGAGCAAACCCCATTACTGCACAATGCACTCCAACGTAGAACGCACCACACCACTCTGAACCACCAGTGATGAAAAAATCCTACATACCATCACTGGAAGTGACATTTATGCTTCTAGTGAGATCATATGAATGGCAGGAGAAGCCACATACATGCTTTGCTCAGCTTCTGTGAACGCATAGCAATGTGTTTTTCACTGATGATTGCTAGGGAGAGCATCGGAGCATGAAATGTTCCGATGCTAACATCAGGGGGCTGCCTGGGTGAAATTATGGGTATGTCCCGGTTCAGCTCTGAACCCAGACAACCCCTTTAAAGAAGAACTCCCGCAAAAAATTTTATTCCATGTCCTGCTAGAAATGTACATGATGTAATCTGTAGTGAATGTAATTTTCTTACCAGTAGCTGAATTTTTGAGTCCTATCATCCTGACGTTTATCTGTCATGTGACCAGGAATTAGACCCACCAACTCACACAGCACCTTATGTGTGGACAGGAAGTCTAATTTTCTATGCATTCCTATGGGAGCCTCACTTTCAGTCTCATAGGAATGAATAGAAAAGTAACTGGCTTCCTGTCCTGGGTCAGTTGGAGGTCAGGGAGTTGGTCACATGACCCAGCTACAATAAGAAGAGAGTGGAAACTCTCAATTTCAGCCTCTGATAAGAAAATTACATTCACTACAGATTATATCATGCATCTTTCTAACAGGTCACAGAATAAAAATTTTTGAGGGAGTTCTTCTTTAATGTACAGCAATAAACATGGACTTTTTAATCTGAACGGCGTTGGCATGATACTAAATTGTTGGCATTTGGGTTCATACATAGCAGGAACAGTTTGGGTGTTTGTGGTACAGGTGAGAAATGAATCAGTATTGTACACTGACAAGCGCCAAATTTTAGGAAGCTTTACCAAATCTGTGTATAGAAAACCTGCATCTGAAGTGCTGCCATTTTTTCACCTTGATATTTATTTTATTTTTTTACTTGAAAGCAATGATTTCCCATAACTAACCAAAAGTGATGCCAAAATATAACATGATATTTTAGGTTGCCTAAACAATACACATATTACAAAGAATAAATATATAAAAATATGTACTATGCTGCGGTTTTTCACATGGGAATACAAATGGGAAAAAAAGCACGTATTCTGTGCAGGTGGCCTAAGAGCAAAGTCATTTTAATTCTAATAAACAATGTATTTAATCTAAAATCAAAATATGCTAATATAATTATTTTCCTCTTTAGGTGCCAAGAGTCTTTGTAAATGGAGCTTGTATTGGAGGTGGCACTGAAACCCGTAAATTAAACCAAGACGGCAAATTACTTCAACTAGTTCAACAGTGTAACATCACAGCCAATGGGAGCTGACGACAACCTTCGAATAGTTGAAGAGAATTCTTTGGCATATGTGTTTCATTTATTCTTTTAATTTTAGTCCAGACCTATTGGTCACTAGTATATGGAGTGTTCTTTAAACTATAGAATTTCATATAATTGTCATTTCCATGGCTGTGGAGTCGGTGTTCATTTTGGTGGAGTCTGAGTTGGAGTCGTTATAAAATGGACCGACTCGGACTCCAAAAATATATAATAAATTGGTACAGTTCAATACAGTATGTGCTGAATATATTTTCATAAAAAATTGGGAAAATGATGAAATGTCCTACAAATGTCTGTTCCATTCCTGATCTAAGGATCTAGGCTTTTAGTTGAGATGAACCTCTGCTGCCCTTTATGTAGATGCTCAGCAGTGAAGCTCCTCCGCTACAGATCAGAGGAAAAAGGCACTGAGAAGGAATGGCTGAACTCATCTTAGATCTGCTAGAGAAAACAGGATTAGAGGTTTTCTCACTAGTTACAAAGATTACCCTTCAACATAAAGGGACAGTTAAAAGAAGACATTTTCTAAATACATTGGTCAGTCATGAACTATAGACAGTTCAGCAGGTCTCTCACTGCACACAGGTTTCTATGGTAACCTGCAGACCAGAAAGACTGTTATCTGATTGGCTGAGAGCAGAAGTGACCGCACCCCCACTTAATGATGGGACTGAGCTCTTAGTGATTTCCTGCAGTAAGCAAAAGGTCCAAGTGTTGTGAGGACTGAGAAGCATGGCTTTACCTGGAATTGTGTTAGAGATCACAATCTTCTACTCTGTCAGAGTAAGTTAATATATGCTAAGAACTGCTGGAGACCCACCCACAGCCTGAGGAGACAGAGTGAGTCCAAACTGCCTATCAGCCAGTGAATCATCATGCTGAGAAAAGCCATTTAAACCAGCTGTTTACACAGAAATCTCCCCCATTTATTGCTCTGCTTCACCTGGCAGCCCAGGAGATCCTTTCTCAGGGGCTTTTCTTTTCTGCTGCAACGCTCTCCCTATAATGTCACATCTTCTAATATTAACTAGCTTTTTATGCTGAATTATATTAAAATAACATTTAATGTCACCACAAACCTCATACCATAACGTTTTAAAATACATTGTAAGGGCTGGAATCTTACATGCATTTTTGTGGCAGTTTTTTATGTTTTTTTTTTTTTTTTTTTTTTTTTTAAACCATACAAAGAGAACAAAAAGTAACATAGTAACCTACTTTATAAGGCCGAAAAAAGACATCTGTCCATCCAGCTCACCCTGTTATCCTGCAAGTTGATCCAGAGAAAGGCAAAAAAAAACCTGTGAGGTAGTATCAGCCTTTCTGCTGTACCTGCCTTTCCTGTGAGATCAACTTTAGCTAAAGCCAAATAAAAACTGCCACGAAAACTGCATGTGTAAGGGCCCTTGCAGACGAGCGTGACACATGCACGTCTCCCGCATCTCGGGCCCTGGCTTGAACTCCCAGCACTGAACGGGATTACATAGCATTATACTGATTTATGATGCTATGTAACTCTTAGGCCTCTTTCACACAACGTATTTTTTGCGGGCTCCGATCCGCATTTTTTGCAGAAAAAATGCGGACCCATTTATTTTAATGGTTCAGAAAAAAAATCCGTATGTCTGTTCCGTAGCCCACAAAAAAAAATAGAACATGTCCTATTCTTGTCCGTTTTGCGGACAAGGATAGGCATTGTTACAATGGATCCGCCAAAAAAAAAACGGATGCCATACGGATGTCATCAGTTTTTTTTTTTTTTGCGGACCGCAAAACACAACGTTCGTGTGAAAGTAGCCTTACAGTTCTGGAATGTATTAGATAACAGTGACAGCATTATGTTCATGTTATCCAACACATTCGAGAACTATAAGGGTTACATAGCTTCATAAATCAGTATAATGTTATGTAACCCCGTTCAGTGCCGGGAGTTCAAGCCAGGGCCTGCGATGCAGGAGACGTGCGTGTCTCACGCTCGTCTGCAAGAGCCCTAAGGCTGCTTTCACATCTGCGGTTTTGTATTCCAGTTTTGAGATCTGGCAGAAGATCTCAAAACCTGAACAAAACACAACAGAAAAATCCATTCAGTACGCATCAGTTCGGGTTTGTTCAGTTTGGTACACCGTACACAAAAACGCAACAGGCTGCGGTTTTGTGTCCGGTCTGTGAAATGAAACAAACCGGATCTGGCACCAAAAACAATGTAAGTCAGTGGTTTCGGATCAGTCACCTATTGACTTAGAATGATTTTAATGCCAGATATTCTGTTTCGATTTAATACAACCGCATCCTAATGGAACGGATACATCTTGGTGCATTAAATCAAACAGAACCGTTTTGCATCGGAATACAAAACCTGGAATACAAAACTGCAGATGTAAAAGTAGCCTAATTATTGCCTGACTTTACTTTTCACATCTATCCAGAAAAAGAGGATAGAGTTTAAAGGGAAATATCTGCCTTAAATTCTCTAACATATTTGGGACCCCTGCTGATCAGAGGATGCCAGGGTCCCCTCAGCATAGTCCTTGCACAGCAGTGCTCCCAAGCCCCCATTTCGCAGGGAACTGGGACAGAGCCAGTGAATGATGCTGTGTTGTAGTTCCTTGCACAGTTTGTGGCCGGGCGCACTGCTTTGCGGGAAAAGAACAAGGGGAACTGCTGGGACCTCCACTGATGGAGAAGTAAGGCATACTCCTTTAATAATTTGGAACTATGGGTAAGATTTACTAATCCAAATCTACCTGAATTCTTGCACAATTTGCACCAAAAACTGGTGCACATCGGTGGTATAAACATTTTGATACAACTGGTGCAATTGTCGAAGTTAGTACTGTCTAAAAATTAGACTGCTAGTAATTCTGCCGCTGTATCTTTTTGTGTGCCATGAACGTTTATACCTTAGATGTATATTCCCATCAGTTAGGGTTAGCGTTACTGCTAATTTTCTTGGTAATACAAAGCCATTGTATAGATGGTTTCTTTAAGGGGTGAACGTTCTACTTGTTCTAAAATATATAAGTAATATTAAATTTTAATTGCACGAAATGTACAAATTACTTATGTATGAGGGCATATTTTAAATAAAGCTTTTTATAATATGTTCGCGGTTGGAGAATGTGATTTATCTTTCTACTTTACATCAACTTGACGGTGGCAAAAAAAAGAAATGGGATAAATAAGGAATTGTCTGAAGTGCTCCAGAAATTGAAGAAAAAAAAAATAGCTTGTTCTTGATAATTGATATGATACGAAATAAAAAAAAAATATAATACCCCTCCCCAACCATCTGATGATATGCACCCCACAGAGCCCTGAAATCAACATCCTCAAGTCATTCTGGGATAACATTAAGAAACAGAAGGATCTAAGCAAGCATCCACAAAACATCCGTGTATAGTACTCCAAGATGTTTCGAACAATCTCCCTGCAGAGTTCCTTCATAGACTGTGTGCAAGTGTACCTAGAATTTATTCTCCTTTTAAGGCCACAACAAATATTGATTTGACTTTTTTTTTTTACTTTTACTTTTTTTTTGTTCATTCACTTTTCATTTTGTTAATTGATGAACTGTGAAAACCATCAACAAAATGTACATTTTTCTTACCCATTTTTTTTTCTGTAACAAAATATTTTTAAGACAAAACATTTCTAAAACCATTATCATGTGTTTGCAGTGTGAAAATGGATGGTAATATTCTGCTATGTAACACTCCCTGTGCTCTGGTCACTCCCCCTCTCTTTGACTGACAGGGCTAGACAGCAGGCTGAGGGCAGAGCTGTATCCAGGAGCTGTGTGGTAGCAAGTTAATATCACATACACTATAGCTGCACCACACTGAGATCTGCTCAGAAAGCTAATACACATATTACTGCTTTATCCCCAGTCAGAATATATAATTATACAGACACCAATATTGTGTGTTGCCTTATAAGCATAAAAACACCATGAATCTTCATGAGATGATGCTATAGCTTAGTGGTATAGTGGTCTGCCCTCCAATCCCAGGTTCAAGTCCTGGAAGAGGTGTATGTTTTCTTTCTGTTATTTTTTTGTTTTGTATTCAAAACCATATTATTTATATAGGCCTTTTATAAGGCCTTACTATATTGAGAAAAGTGGTTTTTTTTTTTTTTTTTTTTGCTAAAACCTATTACTGATTTATTCACAGACACAATATATGATTATAAAGAAACCAGTAATATTTATTAGCTTTCTGAATATAATAAAGACATTTTCCTATGGGATAAATGTGAAAGAAAAAAAATTTCTGAAGAAAAATAAATGCGATGTCTTTCCTAAGATTCAAACCTGAGATCTCTACATACAAAACGAACAACTTACCCACCAAGCTATAGCATTACGACATAAAGGTATCTGTCTTTTCTAGGCTTATCAGCTAACATAAATTACGCCTCTGAGTGCTCGAATTGCTACTTTGCATATGAATAAAAATTAAGATTTCTCTGCAGGTATTTATCATACAGACAAAAGAAAGGTACAGTTTTAATCAGCACGATGAGCTCTACCAGCCAGTATGCCTGGTTTAATAGGGTTGATCTTGGTGACAGAGGCTCTTTAAGAAAAAAGCACATTATTTACCTTCTACATACTTGCATTATATGGCCAAAAACATGTGAGAGTGATTCCGTTGGTGTTGGGCAGCTCCTGTTCTGACCTCCCAGCACTGACTGGGTTGCATAGCATTATATTGATTTATGATGCTATGTAACCCTTAAAGGCCTGGAATGTATTGTATAACACTGACAGCATTATGTTATCAATGCTGGGAGGTCAGGATGGGAGTGTGGAACTCGCTCGTCTGAAAGGGGCCAATAGGTGCAAATCAAATCACTACACCTGATCTCTGAGGCTTCTCTACTGGTTTGGCTCATAATTGATGGAAATAATTCACCAAATAACTGAAGTGTGAAGTCAGCCTAATGCCCTTTTCACACGAGCGGGAGACTCGCATGTCTCCCGCAACGCATCTACTGGTCTGGACTCCGGCACTGACTGGGATCGCATATAATGCTATGTGATCCCTGTCCGTGCGGAGTCCAGCCCTGTAGATGCGTTGCGGGAGACATGCGAGTCTCCCGCTCGTGTGAAAGGGGCATAAAACCTCATTCACACGTCAGTGTTTCAAGGACAGCACACGTCCCCATTAATTTTAATGTGTGTATTCACACATCAGTGTTTTTACCACGGAAGCATCACGCCCATTATAGTCTATGGGTCTGTGAAAGTCACAAATGCCTTCTGTGTTTCACAGATCATTAGGAAGAGATGCTTTAAACATTTTTCAACTGTGCAAAATGAGTGAAACACAAGATGGCACAAGGACCAAACACTGATGCATCACTGACCACCTTTTCACGGATTTGAGCACGGATGTGTGAATAAGGCCTAACTAGTAATCCTGGCTTACTTTCTGCATTCCAAGTCACCCTAAAAGTGTTTGATAGTGTTGAGATCAGGGCTTTATGGACCTCCATTTGGGCACAGGTTCCTGCATAGTCATCTTGCTTGGCCATGTCAATCAAGAAGGAGATGGAGGAGACATCACAGAGTGGCTTGGCCCGCTGCAGCCGATTGGTATTATTCATCAGTATCATAATCTCTGCGGGTATCTGGTTTATATCTTATAAGGCCTCCATGTGCCATTCTGGCAGTTGCATTTGTAAGACAGCATGAAATGTGGTATGCTACAATTTTTTTTTTTTTTTTAAATTCACGAGATTTCACTGAAACAACCTCTGTATGAAACCAGAGGCATAAAGAGGTACAGTACAGCCTCAAGCACCTTTATTGGTGCTCTAATACAGCTCTATACAAGTGCATAAGGCTCTATTCACACGTGTATAACAATTATTCTGCCTGACTGCAGCTTTACCTGCTTCAAAACTTAATAAAAAACGTGGTTGTATTCTCACAGCACCATAGGAAGTCGGACCCCTGCTGATCAGATACCGATGATCTATCCTGAAAATAGGTCATGGATATCTAAATACCAGAAAAAGTCTTTAAATACTCCACGGGGAGTTACTGAACAGGTGCTTTTGGATGAGACAATGCCTTGTGGCAATTTACACCTTATACATGTTTGGTGGAAAAATGATGTGGCCTAAAAGGTTTTTCCAGGCTCCAGATATTGACCTATCCTCATAGGTCATCAATATCTGATTAGTGGGGGAAACAGGAAGCACAGCTCCATTGAAAGTGTAGTGGCCATGCTGGGTTACTGCAGCTCAGCTTCCATTCACTTCAGTGGGAGAAGCAAGTTCGATGCAATGCATTTTTCACAGATGGTTGTTTGTAAACCTTCAGTTTTTTATCACGCACGTGAAAAACGCATGAAAACGCATTGCACCCGCACAATCGCAGACAAAACTGACTGAACTTGCTTGCAAAATGGTGCAAGTTTCACTGAACGCTTCCTGAGCCAATCTTGCTTCAGGATACAATGCGTTTTTCACTGAAGCCCCATTCACTTCTATGGGGCCAGGGCTGCGTGAAAAACACAGAATATAGACATGCTGCGATTTGCACGCAACGCAGAACTGATGTGTGGAAAAAAAAACGCTCATGTACACAGACCCATTGAAATGAATGGGTCAGGATTCAGTGCGGGTTCTATGCATTCACGTCACGCATTGCACCCACGCGGAAAACTCGCTTGTTTGAAAGGGGCCTAAAGGGCATCTGTCAGCAGATTTGTACCTATGACACTGGCTGACCTGTTAGGCCCCTTTCACACAAGCGAGTTTTCCATGCGAGTGCAATGCGTGACGTGAACGCATAGCACCCGCACTGAATCTTGACCCATTCATTTCAATGGGTCTGTGTACATGAGCGGTTTTTTTTTTCACGCATCAGTTCTGCGTTGCGTGCAAATCGCAGCATGTTCTATATTCTGTGTTTTTCACGCAGCCCTGGCCCCATAGAAGTGAATGGAGCTTCAATGAAAAACGCATTGTATCCGCAAGCAAGTGCAGATGCAATGCGTTTCATGCTGATGGTTGCTAAGAGATGTTGTTTGTAAACCTTCAGTTTTTTTTAATCACGCGCGTGAAAAAACGCATCAAAGCACATTGAACCCACGCGGAAAAAACTGAACAACTGAACGCAATCGCAGACAAAACTGACTGAACTTGCTTGCAAAATGGTACGAGTTTTCCTGAACGCACCCTGAGCGCATCCTGAGCCAATCCGTCACGCTCGTGTGAAAGGGGCCTTACATGTGCACCTGACAGCTGAAGACATCTGTGTTGGCCTCATGTTCATATGTGCCCGCAGTGCTGAGAAAAATGTTCAGTGTAAATGTCATCCCACCTGCCCCTGTCAAAGTGTTGTCCATGCAGCAGTTGCAGAGACAGCAGAGCCTCTAGGTGTAATGGCAATGCCCCCGTTGCTCCCAGAGGCTCATTTGCATATAAAAACATCACAATCGAAGATTCACCATTTTTTTGCTCACTTCACCTCCCCACAAAAATTTTACAAAAAGTGATCAAAAAGTCATACACACAAAATGGTATCAATAAAAACTACAGAAAAACGGGCACTCATACAGCTCCCTACACATAAAATTAAAATAGTTGTGGGCATTAGAATATGGCAATGCAAAGACACAATTTGTTTATACCAAAGTTGTTGTTTTTTTAAATAATAAAATGCAAGAGCCCCTGTTGCTCTTTGAGTCAGCACTGCGGGCACATATGAACATGGGGCTAACACAGATGCCTTCAGCTGCCAAATCCACATGTAACAACAGGTCAGCCAATTTTATAGACACAAATCGGCTGACAGATGCCCTTTAAAAAGTCCCAAATTTTGTGACTTTTTGCTCTCGCCTATTTTAAAAAGTGGGCATGGGTAACTATGTTAAGGGAGGTTTCTGGGAGTTTAATATTGATGGCCTATGTTCAAGGCAGGTCATCAATATCTGATCAGTGGAGGCCCGACTCCCGGCACTTCTGCTGATCAGCTGTTTGAAGAGGCTGCAGTGCTTTGGTGAGGGCTGGGGCCTCTTCCTAGGCCAGTTACATAACATTCATTGATCACAGCTCAGTCTCCTTCAAATGCTTGTGCCTGGGTTGCAATCCCAAGCAGAGCTGCTATACGGTGCTGTGCTTGGTTAGAAGAAGTGTTGAGCGAAGCGCACTTTGGATCATAGATCTGAAGTCGCTTCAGTCAAAACTTCATTTGAATGCTGTATGGAGATCCGTCTACATAGGGCATTCAAATGTATGGGCTCCACCGAGGTAAAATTAATTGTTTCTGAAGTCACACAAGACTTTGTTGAATAACTATGGACCATAATTATTCAACTTGAAAGCAATTATAAAGCTGGGATCCGGAATCGGCCTTGGTACCCAGGTATCAGTAAGTACCAAAGCCGACTTCGGATCCCAGTTTTAAAACTGTTTTCAAGTTGAATAATCAATGTCCGAAGTTATTCAACAAAGTTTCACGCAACTTCAGAGATAACAAATTTCACCTCGGAGGAGCCCATACATTTGAATGCTGTAAGGAGACTGGTATCCATATAGCATTCAAACGAAGTTTTGACTTATGATCCGAAGCGCGCTTCGCTCAATACTAGTTAGCAGCATCAAAGTTCTAGTGGAAGAAGTTCGCTGCTACAGCTCTGCTGCCATTGAAGTCAATAGGGGCAGCAATGTAGTAGCAAGCTCCCTAAAATGCTGAAGGCGCTGTGTTATTGTGTAGCTCAGGCGCTGACTTCCAGCAATGGAGGGGTGTTGTACCCCAACAGTCAGCTTGTGATAGCCTATTCTGAGAATAGGCCATCATTTAAATAAGGCTGGATTTATCATGATAAGGGCTCATGCACACAAACGTATTTTCTTTCTGTGTCCGTTCCGTTTTTTTTGCGGACCGTATGCGGAACCATTAATTTCAATGGGTCCTCAAAAAAAACGGAAGTTACTCCGTGTGCATTCCGTTTCCGTTCCGCAAAAAAATAGAACATGTCCTATTATTGTCCACATTATGGACAAGGATAGTACTGTTAGGGCCAGCTGTTCCGTTCCGCAAAAAAACGGAATACACACGGATGTCATCCGTATTTTCTGCGGATCTGTTTTTGCGGATCCATTTTTTCATACGGTCGTGTGCATGAGGCCTTAAATTAATGTAAATTTATGGCAATACAGACTCTGCAAGTTCCTTTTTGAGAACTCTCCCCCTAAATCCTATGCCTAGGGTTGCCACCCAACTGATATCTCACCGGCAAGGCCGGTATTTTAGTGCCCCTGTTGGTGCAGTTAATGTTTTTCTACCGCCAATATTAATTGCCGGTATTTTTTTCTACAAGGACCCCACCATTCTGGAGCACTCATTAGTACAGCCTTTAACTCCCCCCGCTTGTGTTAAGAAAAATAAATAAATAAAAGCACTCGCCTCCATTTGCTGCACACTCGCTGCTCACTTAATGTGCCAGGACGTGAGTGCTTTTTTAAATTTTTTCTGCAGTAGCTCAGAAGGGGGCACTAATGGGGGCATTATTATTTCTGGGGTGCACTAATGGGGCCATTACTATTAATGGGGGGATTAATGGAGGCATTACTATTACTGGGGGGCACTAATGGGGAGCATTAATATTACTGGGGGGCACTAATGGGGCCATTACTATTAATGGGGGGATTAACCCCTTCCCGACCGGCGCCGTACATGTACGGCGCTCGGGCGGTGCGGGGACATGACTCCCGCTCGCGGGTGCGGCGGGCGTCATGGCCGGCAAGTCTCTGCTGTTTCTAACAGCAGAGACTTGCCGCTTCTTACCTCCGTCTGCGGAGACTTCCTGGGCCTTCTGATGCCGTGATCACGGCATCAGGATGTGTCTGAACCCGGAAGCCTACTCTTCCGGGTGGTGTACAGACGCCCCGATTGGCCAATCGGGGTGTCTGTACACCATATGAAAACTGTAATCCTCGCTGGTGAGGATTACAGTTTTCAAACTGCAATTCTTATTCTGGCCACTAGATGGCAGGCCAGGATAAGAAGTGAGCAATTCATGGATTTAACTGCATCTAGTAAATCCATGATTGCTCATAAAGAAAAGAAAACAAAACAATATATGAGCTCATATTTGAGCTTTAAAATAATCACCAAAAAATTAAAAAAAATGTTAAAAAATATATAAAAAATAAAAAAGATATAAAAGTTCAAATCACCCCCCTTTCCGTATAAGTAAAAAATAAATACCTAAATAACCATAAATATAGACATCATGGGTATCACCGTGACCGAAAACGCCCATACTTTTAAAATATAAAAAAAAAATTCCAATACGGCGAATTGTGTGGCGGAAAAAAGCGTCCAAATGGCGATTCGCTGTTTTTTGTCGCTTTTTTTTCTAAAAAAAATTAAATAAAAAGTGATCAAAAAGTCATACACACCCCAGAATGGTATCAATAAAAACTTCAGACCGCCCCGCAAAAAATGAGCCCCCATACAGCTCTGTACACATAAATACCAAAAAGTTATAGGGGTCAAGATATGACAAGGGGAAAAAAAAAAGGGCAACTTTCTAATTATTTTATCACCATCTAAACGCAGGAAAAACTATACATATTAGGTATTGCCGGATTCGTACTGACCAGTAGAATGAAAGTAACTGGTCAGTTTTAATGCACATCGAACGCTATAAATAAGAAACCCGTAGAACTGTAGCGGAATAGCGGTTTTCTTGCAATTTCACCCCATTTGGAATTTTTTTTCCCGCTTCCCACTACACCGTATGCAATATTAAATGGTGGCGTTGAAGTACAACTTGTCCCGCAAAAAAGAAGCCCTCATACAGCTATGTGAACAGAAAAATAAAACAGTTAGGCCCCCTTTCACACGGGCGAGATTTCCGCGCGGGTGCAATGCGTGATGTGAACGCATTGCACCCGCACTGAATCCTGACCCATTCATTTTAATGGGGCTTTTCACATGAGCGTTTTTTTTCACGCATCACTTCTGCGTTGCGTGAAAAACGCAGCATGTTCTATATTCTGCGTTTTTCACGCAGCCCAGGCTCCATAGAAATGAATGGGGGTGCGTTAAAAACGCAACGCAACGCATTGCATCCACATGCAATCCGCGCGTTTTTAACGCAACGCATCCTGAACAAATCCGCGACGCTCGTGTGAAAGAGGCCTTATGGCTGTTTGAAGGCAGGGAGCGCAAAACGAAAATGCAGAACCGAAAAAACCTCTGGGGTAGAAAGGGTTAATGGGGAGCATTAATATTACTGGGGGGCACTAATGGGGCCATTACTATTAATGGGGGGATTAATGGGGAGCATTAATATTACTGGGGGGCACTAATGGGGCCATTACTATTAATGGGGGGGGGTTAATGGGGAGCATTAATATTATTGGGGGGCACTAATGGAGGCGTTAATATTAACAGCCTGTATTAAGCAATGCTCACACAACCACACCTCGTTTAGGGTGTGGCTTAAATTGGCCAGTATTTTTGGTTGGGAAAGGTGGCAACCCTGCCCCATTCTTCTGTAGCAATATTTGGGGTCATTTATCAAACTGGTGTAAAGTAGAATTGGCTTAGTTGTCCATAGCAACCAGATTCCACTTTTCATTTTCCAAAGGAGCTATCAAAAATGAAAGGTGGAATCTGATTGGTTGCTATGGGCAACTAAGCCAGTTCTACTTTACACCAGTTTGATAAATGACCCCAACTGACTCCAGTAATAGTCTGAAAACTAAAAGTATTACCAAGCTGCAAAACTATGAGCCAAGCATCGCAAACAAACTACCCAAACATCTCCACAGCCCAGTGAGCGCCGAGCACACATGTGCACAGTAGATCCATGAAATCAGGCGTCCACTAGGCCACCTATGCTGTCTGAATCCTCACAGTAACAGGCATTGCGCGGGACAGCCTAGGTGCTTGGGTCATCACCAGAGACGAATCAGGCGCTTTCTCCAGTCAGCTCTTCTGGTGGGGTCCTTGCGGCGGCCAAAGCAGTCAGGAGGAGAAGATGGCGGACGTGCTGAGCGTTCTGCGTCAGTACAACATCCAGAAGAAGGAGATTAACGTCAAGGGAGATGAAGTTATATTCGGAGAGTTTTCTTGGCCGAAAAACGTCAAGACCAACTATGTCATCTGGGGGTGAGTGAGGGCGTGCTGTGGACTGGCCGCCCTGCTGCTGTTCGTGTCGCCATCCGGTGCCCATGGGCTTAGCGGGGCTGTGTGCGGCGCCGTGTGCAGGAAGTTTTCTCTGTGTAGAAGCTTGTGGCAGAGTTCTGTCACCTCCTCCTGACTTCTGAGTGGTGTGACTGCTGCCTGGGCTGTGCGTGGCAGTGCTGTGGTGAGACTGCTGCCTGCCTGGGCTGTGCGTGGCAGTGCTGTGGTGAGACTGCTGCCTGCCTGGGCTGTGCGTGGCAGTGCCGTGGTGAGACTGCTGCCTGCCTGGGCTGTGCGTGGCAGTGCCGTGGTGAGACTGCTGCCTGCCTGGGCTGTGCGTGGCAGTGCCGTGGTGAGACTGTGCTGCTGGCTGGGCTGTGCGTGGCAGTGCCTGGGTGAGACTGCTGCCTGCCTGGGCTGTGCGTGGCAGTGCCTGGTGAGACTGCTGCCTGCCTGGGCTGTGCGTGGCAGTGCCGTGGTGAGACTGCTGCCTGCCTGGCTGTGCGTGGCAGTGCCGTTGGACTGCTGCCTGCCTGGCTGTGCGTGGCAGTGCTAGTGCCGTGGTGAGACTGCTGCCTGCCTGGGCTGTGCGTGGCAGTGCCGTGGTGAGACTGCTGCCTGCCTGGGCTGTGCGTGGCAGTGCCGTGGTGAGACTGCTGCCTGCCTGGCCTGCGTGGCAGTGCCGTGGTGAGACTGCTGCCTGCCTGGGCTCTGCGTGGCAGTGCCGTGGTGTGACTGCTGCCTGCCTGGGCTGCTGCTGCGTTGGCAGTGCCGTGGTGTGACTGCTGCCTGCCTGGGCTCTGCGTGCCCGTGCCGTGGTGTGACTGCTGCCTGCCTGCCTGGGCTCTGCGTGGCCGTGCCGTGTGTGTGACTGCTGCCTGCCTGGCTCTGCGTGGGCCCGTGGCCGTGGTGTGACTGCTGCCTGCCTGGGCTCTGCGTGGCCGTGCCGTGGTGTGACTGCTGCCTGCCTGGGCTCTGCGTGGCCGTGCCGTGGTGTGACTGCTGCCTGCCTGGGCTCTGCGTGGCGGTGCCGTGATGGTGACAGCGAGTACATGGCGGGTTTTGGTTGCTGTGCTTGTGCTGTGGTCATTTAGTGACATTTTACTTGTGGGAGATTCTAATAAAGCCTATCTGTCTGTGTCCCTGACATGGGAGTGTAGGACTAGAGATGAGGGGTAACAGCCGCCATCATGGAGCAGGTGGCCATAGGCTGGGCAGCATGCCTTTAGCCACAGGCCCTGCTGTCTTACATCCCATAGGACCCTGTGTGTCTATAGCAGCCTACCAGAAAGGGAACCTGTCAGCAAGGCTGTTCTGCTTTAAATGCAGCCAGCGTGTGTAAGTGACAGGTGCACTGGGACACTTGCGCGCTGTGCTATGCCTAATAGGAAGGTTACCCCTCGGGTCTGTCCCACGCTCTTGCACAGCTTTAGGAGTTACTTCTGTTTTTTCGAGGATAGCCCTTTACTTTTGTAAACCTCGCTTTTTGAATGAAATGTGAAGTGGTTTCTATACAGAATATTTCCTATGTCGTTGTGTAGATTCTGACACCTCTGGTCTACGGAGAAGATATAAAGCTGGGTCTTCTGACGCTTCCTGCGGCTCCGGCTGCCAGTCATAGGCTGTATGAGATGTCATCTCTGCAGGAAGAAGAGTTCCCACCTTTAGGCTGTGTTCACACCGGTGTTTTCTCTACCTGTAGTAATGGGGGGTCTTTCTACTATTGACAGCTGATGTCAGAGAAGGATGGAGCCTTTGGATTGTATCTGCATGTTGATAGCCTCTCCTCCTGTGTGTGCTGCTCCATTCAGCTGTATGGGACCACCGATATGGCCTGGTGCTTGTTCTCTGGTATTTTCGGCAGCCCTATAGAGGAGCCTAGAGCAGCAGCATGCATGTGGGCCCAGCATTTGGACCTCGCTGATCGGGCTTTTATTTCTTTTTTCCAGTGGAGAGAATATAAGTTATAATGGGACAACTCCTTTAAAGTGGACATATGAAATGGTCCCTCTGTGTGTTACTCATCAGGCCTACTTCCTGGGAGTTTGAGGGCCAAGAGTCTGACTTCCTGTTGTAAATTGCACTGATGGTACCCAGGGTGCTATGGATAAGACACCCTGTCACTGCTGATGTATGTACTTCTCATGAAAATGCATACTTTATCTGAATGTAGCCCAGCCTGATCGCCTGTATATAGATATATGGGTAATACATCGCTCTGTAGAAATCCAAACTGGAAGACCCCTCAGATGTGTAGTATGACGTGTCAGGGAGTCTGGTGGGTGTAGACTGCAGCTGGTGGTCCCTGGTACCTTTTACATCAGAACACTTATATACCATGCAGCGTACAGGGAAAAAAGGATGGCGCTAATCCCGGGTAGACACGCGGGAGCCCATTGTGGGACACCAGGGTTGTCTCTTCATGATGTCTATTCCAAGACTCTTCTTAGTTGTACACGGGGTGATGATCCGGCATATATCTGTTTGCAAGCACATTACTATGAAAACATTACTAAAAATCCCCCAGTAACGGATCAATGGCAGTCCAGCATCTCGCTGATCAGCGGTTTGGAGGGTTTGACATTTGTTGCTGCCTGTTCATTGCTTACATTGGTCTGTCCATCTGCCTGCCATCTACTAAGTAGCGGTGGTGCACAGTACTGCAGCTTTGTCATGTCTAATGGGACTGTAGCCATTTTTTGCGGTCTTCAAATTGCAGAACCGTGAAAGACGGCTAGCGGCTGTGTACGTTCTGCAGAATGGAACATCTGGGCCATAATAGAACAGTCCTATCCTTGTCAGTAATGCGGATCCCACAGAACGGACATCCGGATGTGGAGAGTACACGTGTGCTGTCCGCATCTTTGTGGCCCCTTGAAGTGAATATGTCTGCAACCGACCTGCAAAAATATACGTTTCTGTGCATGAGCCCTAAAGCTGTAGCTTCCTTGCAAACATCTGATACTTACCTTGATTTATTTTTACATACAGGACTGGAAAGGAAGGACAGCCGAGAGAGTACTACACTCTTGACTCCATCTTGTTTTTGCTCAACAATGTGCACCTTTCCCATCCTGTGTACGTTCGTCGAGCTGCAGTAAGTATTGCAATCTCATCTAATATTGATTGACCTTTTCCCACTGCTTAAAGGGGTATTCCCATCACAGACAATGAGGGCATATTGAGAACGGAGCGGGGAGACTGGTGGCTGCAGGACCCCAGGTTTCCCCATACAAGTGAATGGGAACGAATCGTGCCACTGCTCCCGTTCATTTCTATGGGGCTGTTTGGGGCCCGTCCTAGCGATATGGCCCCATTGTCTGTGATGGGAGTACCCTTTAATTATAGATTTGGTTCACATGTGGTAACATTTTAGGTTTGTTTCACACTAGCAAGTTTTCCATCCAGATTTGGTCAGTTTTTACAACGGACAGCATCCGTACTAAATCCTAATACCGTAACATAAGCATTGTTTTCCTCTGACCATCTGCCTGTTCTGGAAAAATCGCAGCATGTTCTATCTTCATCCGCTTTTCATGCAGGACTGGTCTATTCAAGTCGGTGAACGCACTTGTGGACATAACTAACTCAACTTGCACGCAAAACCATCAATTTTTTTCTTGAACAGATGCTGACACAATCCGTATCGCTCGTGTGAAAGAGGCCTAAAAGGAGAGTCGTGTTGCTCTGCCGGGCTCCTTCATGATGAACGGCTATGTTTTAGGCTTCATTCACACATCCGTATTTGTGCACATCCTGGAAAACGGTCATTTTTTTGCGGCTCCGTTGTTCCACAAAAAACTCAATTTTTCCAGGACATCCGTTCCGTTTTTCCGTAAAAAACGGAAGGGATGTATCCATATGTTATCCGTTTTTTGCGTATCCTCAAAAAACGGAAGGATGAATAACATCTGTACCTTTCCTTTTTTTTTTTTTTTTTTCTCCTCCCCTCCTGGAACGGAATCCGCAAATACGGATGACATGCGGATGCCTTTCCGCATGTCTTCCGCATTTTTTGCGGATCCATAGACTTTCATTGTGCTACGGACTGCAATTCGGGAGAAAAGTAGGACAGGAGGATTTCTTTATGCGGACAGTTGGAACGGACACACGGATGCGGACACCACACAGTGTACTGTCTGCATCTTTTCGGGACCCATTGAAATGAATGGATCCGCATCCTATCCGCGTAATTGTCGGATGTGGAAAGGATGCGGACACATTATACGGACGTGTGAATGAGGCCTTACTCTGAAATACTGTGGATTAGCCCCAGGGTTAATACGTGCAGAAATCTGAGGGTCGGGCTTTCATTACACAGATGAATCTATGCTCTGCTCTATGTATTGTTATATTCCTTCTATACAAGGAAATGCTAAGTATGCTCTTCTATCTACCATGTATCAGTATACCGCCTAACAGACAGTTGGCACTTCTATTATGCTGTATGTTATAAATCTTAGTTTTTGTTTTTTCCCCCAGACAGAAAACATTCCTGTGGTCAGAAGACCTGACAGAAAAGACCTTCTTGCCTACTTAAATGGGGAAACATGTAAGTATGTTTTTGGGGTTCACATTGGTTAGGCTATTTTTCATTTGGGCCAGCTGACATTTGTACACTCATTGACAACAAAAAATGCCCCAAGAAGGAGTTTGCCTGCAGATGTTGTAGCTGGGCCTGTAGCTCCTGCATGCTTGTAGTTTGCTGAAGCTCGATTGGCAATAAATCTGGTGGCCCGGCAGGCCAGAGAAGACTTGTGTGGTGGAGATATTCCTGGGACACCCTCGCTGTGTTTGGTTGAGCATTAGCCTGCTGAAAAATGCCAGTTGAAAGCCCTGCCTTGAGAGGCAACACATGTGAACATGCACATACTGCTGAGCTGTCAGTGTCCCTTGTATCACTGCTAGGGGTGACCGCCTGTCGTATGTAATGGCTCCACAGATCATCACACAAGCGGCTGGGTCAGTGTGTTGCTCTACAGAACAGACAGGAGTGACCGCTCTGGGATTCCTAACAATCTGGATTTGTCACTAAAGACGAATCTGTTCCAGTCCATAGTTATCCAGGTTTCTTGTACATGATACCTGACTACATGAAGCCTGTGTTTGCTATAGCCCCCGCCAGTGTTGTCCACAAGGCTCTTTGGTGACAAGCTGATTGATATGGTTTTTTATGCATCTTCCAATTTTCTTTCTCTGCAGCTACTTCTGCTAGTATAGACAGAAGTGCTCCACTGGAAATTGGTCTTCAGAGATCTTCACAGGGTATGTATAAATTATGTTCTATGTGGTGTAGAAGATTCTGGAACGTGAAGCTGGAGTGTGACTTTCTATTTGTCTTCTCTAGTGAAGAGGGCTACAGATGAAATATCAGCTGAAGCAAAGAAACCTAGAATAGAGGTGAGTTCCGTCTAGCCTTCAGCTATAAAGACGTTGTAATTGAGAAACACATGACCCTGCACTGGATGCTGAATTCTTCACTGATTCTTGAGCAGTTTTCTTGATGAATGGCTTTCTCCGTCTCAATCCATGTGTAAATGTCTTAGGGTGGCAGTGACTGTAAATATTTTCAGTTGGGGAAGGTGCACATTAAAGCACCTTCCCACTCCGCCTGTGTAAATGAATGTTCAGATGGTGTGGTCCTCATACTAACCGGCAGCACCCAGTGGCACTGCTCACTCCTGGAAATGGTGCCATGCTGACTACCGGACTTGATGTTTTTGACAGAAAGACAGCAGTTAGTTATAAAGCATACAGTGCAGGCACTTCTGAATTTGGGTGGCTTCCATGGAAATCAGTAATGTAATTGAAGACTTAACCAGATTCCCTGTGGTTCTTTCACTCACTGTTATTTTAAGGGAGATTATGGGGTGATCTCAGGAGTGCATTGCTTATGAAGTAAGGTAACCAGGGGAGGTAACCAGTTTGGGGTGTGTCCCTGCACAGTCTCACTATATCCAGCCAGTGCTGCCATTGGCATTCTGTGCAGGTACACATCCCCCAACTGGTTACCTCTCCTCTGTACCCTTACTGCAGACTGCTGGCAATTCATTCATAACTTCTAGTACAAATAATAAAGGAAAGGCACAACATAAAGCCATAAGAATAGATGTTCCGGAACTGTTACATGAGGAACGCATGTAACGATTAAAATAGGCAGGTCAGGAGAGGTGACAGGTCCAGTTTAAAGTGTATCAATCATTTAATTTTACTTCCTTTATTATAACTTTTTATGCCCATCTCTAATATTCCTGCAACAGTGCTTGAAAGTTTGTGAACTATATTTCTGCATGCATTTCACCTAAAACTAGCCAGTGAGGGCAGCATACTAGGTGACAGGTTCCCTTTAAAGTGTTTGTCCGTTTTTTTTTTACTATTGATGACCAATCCTCAGAATAGGTAATCAATATCAGATCGGAGCGGTCCGACTCCTGGCACCACTGACAATCAGTTGTTTGAAGAGAAGGCTTTATACTCGCATAAAGGACCCTATCTGGGTAAGGCTACATGCACACAACAGCATGCAAACGGACATGAAAAATTGATGAATTGGATTGGCAGTTATTTCTTGCCCCCAACTATAATCATGACCCCCATGATGCCCATGTCCTCCATAGTGCCCCTAACTAAAATAATGTCCCCCACGGTGTAAATAATTTTTTATAGTGCCCCAGCTAAAATAATGTCCCCCATGTAGGCCCCCTGGTAAAATAATGTCCCCCATAGTGTAGGAATTGTTTTTTATTGTTCCCAACAAAATTTTTTTATTGGCCCCCATCTTAAATAATTTCCCCCATGGTTTAAATTAAAGCCCCCACAGCTGCTTTTTTAAGATTAAAAAAAAAACCCAAACCTCACCTTATCCAATTGCTCGCGCTGCAGCAGTCTCTTCTCTCTTCACTGAACAGGACCTGCCGAAGGACCTGCGATGTGCGCGATGACGTCACTTGCGCGCGCCAACGTGGTGACGTCACTGCGCATAACGCAGGGCCTGCTCAATGAAGAAACCAGGACTGCGCAGCACGAGCAAGTGGATAGGGGGAGTGGCCATATAGAACCCGTTTTTAACGGCCGTTAGATGGGAGAACTCCTGTCAATCGGCCGTTAAAAACGGCCCCATTCATTTCAATGGGGCAGTCGGCCCGTTGAAAAGGCCCAGAAATAGGAGATGTCCTATTTCTGGACGGACGCTATTCACTGGCCGTTAAAAAAACGGCCATGTGAATAGCGCCATAGGCTTTCATTGGTGCTAAAAATGGCCGTGTGCATGAGCCCTAAGGGTACACTTCACACTATTTAAATCCGTGACCATCAGTAGGTCCATTACCCAACTTGACCCAGATATTTAGTTTCAAAATAAAATAACTTTTTTATTAAATATGTTAAAACTGCTAACGTGTGAGCTTAGCAGACCTTAAACATACCTGCTGTCTGTGTCCTAATCTGCTCAGATGCTGCGAGGTGAACCTGTGATAGTGGGTGCGCACCTTCCCACACCACCCAGTGACCAGTTAGTTGCACTGGATCACATCTCCGCTTACTCTCCTATTGCCCTATATCATCCTAAATTCTTGAGCTAAGGACACACACAGCAGATTCCTAAAACCTAAGTCCCTGAGGGCTCAGACTATCCAGTCTGTATATCCATCTGGGGCATCTAAGAAATCTTTAGGCCCCAGAAAAGGAAATGTGGAGAGTATTCTGCTACAGGAGGAAACCAGATGGATATACAGACTGGATAGTCTGAGCCCTCAGGGACTTAATGAGGGTTTCACTTATTCTTCATTTTTATAAATTTATGGCCGACAACCATTAGTGTGTATGTTTTCCTGTATTTTTCATGTTCAGTTTGTGAGAATAGCCAAGGACGCTGTTTATTTGTGTGGTGTATCTTTTTTTTTGTGGCTTTTCATGCCACTTGTCAGTAAATAGGAGCTCAAGTGAAGAAGAGTCATACATATAATTTTTTTATTATAAAGGGATTTAAAATTTTTTTTTTTTTTCTAATTTCCTTGACAAGCGCAGGAAGTACCGCGCATGCATCGCGGCATCTAAGTTCCTGTGCAGCCGTGTTTGCATATTTACAGCTGGGACTTGGGTTCTCTCACATCGCTGACGTCCACACAGCCGCAGTTGGACGTCCAGGAGTCCGTGGCTTACAAGTCCTCGCATTGCTGAGCCACGCATTACATCAGCAGGGTCTCCTCTGTGGTTATTGGAGTAGAGACTCGTAGGTAACGCTGACGTTATATCAGTACACCATGTGCTGTCCTCATCCACACCTACGTTCCATGACCCTGCAGAAAACATAGAACATGTCCTATTCTTGTCCGCAATTGCAGATTTTTCCACTGACGTTTAACGGATACAGAGATGCGAACGAGGCCTTAAAGTGAAGCATACATTGAAAACACAGTCTGCAGACAGCATGTTGGGGCAGGAGGGGCCACAAGCTTTTATACTGGCTTCACATATGCTGTGGATTTGTTGTAGATGTCGCTCTGCATGGCAAAAAATAAATCTGTGGTAGAAACAGAAATCCTTAACATAAATTGGCGTGCTGCAGGTTTCAATTGTGTGCATTTTATTGTGGAAACTTTCCACTATGTGTGGATGAGATTTGTTAATATCTCTTCCACTTTACTGTCACTGTAAGCAATGTGGATTTTCCACACACAATTTCGCAGCAAAAAATCCACACACTTTGCACCTTAAAATTTTACAGATTATGCAACATTTTTCTGTGTGGATTTTCCCATTGAAAAACCGCAGCACAGTTCCATCAGAGTGAATGAGATTTGACAAAGCTCATGTACACTTTGCATATTTTTTTAGCGTGGAGTTTTATTTCAGTTCGGGCAGATTTTTTTGTTTGCATTTTACGCTTTGTTATGCAAGGGGTGAAATCGGGCAAAACCGCAAAAAAAATCCACAAGTAAGACATGCGGATTTTGGTGCATAAATGCCAAGTCACAGCAGGGGAAATTGAGCTTTCCAAGCAAACACTAAAAATGCAAGAGGTGCGCACACGTCTTATCCAGGAATACAGTCCGTATACCCAACAGCCAGCCGACCTATAAGATCATGGACATGTGAATCATCCAATGTGGTGTACATGATACTCTGTACTAGATGTCCTAAGGGAGGAATTTATATTGGGGAGACTTTACAGAAACTGTGATCCAGAAAGAACCTGCACAGATTGAAGATAAACCACAAAGCTGATACAACTGTAGGAATCCATTTCTCTTGACCAGGACACTCCATGAATGACTTAGGCTACATGCATACGACAGTGAAAAAAAACGTCCGTTAAAAACGGACACACTGTCAGTTTTTCATGGCCATTTTGCTTCAGTGTGTGAATCCATTTTCTGGCCGTGTGTCCATTTTTAATGTCCGTTTTGCATCCGTTTTGTATCGGTTTTTCATGTCCGTTAAAAACGGACATGAAAAATTGATGAATTGGATTGGCAGTTATTTCTTGCCCCCAACTATAATCATGACCCCCATGATGCCCATGTCCTCCATAGTGCCCCTAACTAAAATAATGTCCCCCATGTAGGCCCCCATGTAAAATAATGTCCCCAATGGTGTAATGAAATGCCCCCAGAGCTGCTTTTTGATGATTTATAAAAAAAAAAAAACTCACCTTCTCCACTTGCTCGCGCTGCAGCAGTCTCTTCTCTCTTCACTGAACAGGACCTGTGGGAGGACCTGCGATGTGCGCGATGAAGTCATCGCGCATAACGCAGGGCCTGCTCAATGAAGAAACTACAGACTGCGCAGCGCGAGCAAGTGGATAGGGTGAGTGGCCATATTGTACCCGTTTTTAACGGCTGTTAGACGGGAGAACTCCTGTCAATCGGCCGTTAAAAACGGCCCCATTCATTTCAATGGGGCAGTCGGCCCGTTGAAAAGGCCCAGAAATAGGACGTCCTATTTCTGGACGGACGCTATTCACTGGCCGTTAAAAAAAAAAAACGGCCATGTGAATAGCGCCATAGGCTTTCATTGGTGCTAAAAATGGCCGTGTGACGGCCGCTACTTAGACGGCCGTCACACGGCCATTTTTCACTGTCGTGTGCATGAGCCCTTAAAGGTTTTAATTCTCAAAGGGAACTTTAAATATGATGCAGTCAATCTTGGGAATTTAAAATGATGACTACATTCCAGTTATTAAGTGATAGACTGAATCTCGCCCCTGGTTTATGTCCCACTGTAGACTAGACAAAATTCACACCTCCCTCAGTTCGACTCCCAATCTCTAATCTACATTGTCTCCGCTGACCATGTCCAATTGTTGGTCAGCCTTATCTTAAATATACCAAACCCCGTATGTATGTCTGTCTGTCTGTCGTGACGGATCCGTCCTGAACTCCATTGAAAGTCAATGGAGGGCGGATCCGTTTACCATGTTGGTCACACCAAACGGATCCGTCCCCATTGACTTGCATTGGGGGTTATTCCGGATCCGTCTTGGTGCGGATGCCTGGACTGGAGAGAAAACTGCAGCATGCTGCGGTTTTGTCCTCCGGTCTGAAGATGGAACAGAATGCTTTCAGGAGCATTCCGTTGTCTTCAGTTCAGTTTTGTCCCCATTGACAATGAATGGGGACAAAACTGAAGCGTTTTTTTTCTGGTATTGAGCCTCTATGATGGAACTCAATACCGGAAAAAGAAACCGCAAGTATGAAAGTAGCCTAACACGGTACTAGGTAATCCTGTGTCCTGTGTACATGTGTAATGCAGGACAGGTAGCTTCAGAGTGAGATGTCTTGGGTATTCTGAACCCATGTACTATGCCCGAATTAACTGAGTGGAGCGGGCTCCTGCTTCTGGCTGCTAAGCTAAGAGAACTGCTTGTCCGAGCAAAACAGTTATAGTTTATTTTAACAAGTATAGATTGGGATATGGAACATTATTTATTTTTTTAGAATTTTTGGTTTTAACGTAAAATGTCATGATGTAGGGGAGCAGGTCAGCGCTGCAACCAGTGATCGGCTGCAGGCGGCATCCAACCAGATGTTTACAGCGATGGGGTGCAGCAAAGCAGCCTTGACCTGGAAGGGAAGGAGCCAGGAATCGGGAAATTACACTGCTTTTCACAGGTCTGGCCAAGAGGGAGGTTTGCAACCCCACCTCCTCCAAACTTGTGCAACCTCGTTATAGACTAGGTCATTTTCTGATGGCACATTATCCAACCCCAAAAATGCCCCTTCAAATGCCCCGGCTCCTCCCAGAATTTGTATTCACCTGGCACCCGCATCACTTCTGCTGCATCTCCCAATAGCAGACAGTGACTGGAACGAGCCTCTCTCGTCACCTTTGGAAATGCAGCGGATGGAACATGGGTGCCAGGGAGTGCGTTAAGTACAATCTGTGTGTGGGGGGCATTTTTGGAGTTGGATAACCCCTTTAAAGTTATTAACTATATTTTTCATTTAGTCTTTACTTTTAAAGAGAGAGCTGCGCTCCAAAGCATGTTACAGGGTCAATTTGTGGTCGAAATTCAGCATTCATTTTTTTACCTCCTCGTTGCAGCTGGCAGTACCAAGGACATAACATAGTTAGGTTTTATAGGTGATCTGCTATCTTCCTAGGATGAAGAACGTGTGCGTCTTGACAAAGAGAGACTGGCTGCTAGGCTGGAAGGCCATAAAGAAGGCATTGTGCAGACCGAGCAGATTCGGTAAGCCGTGCTTTTCACATGATTTACCTTTTGGCATTTTGTCTTGTTCAGTTCTTGTGGAAAAAGTCTGTTGAATTGCTGTGTATAGAGCAGACTGGGTGCAGCATGTGCCAAGGCCTAAGGGGTAGTATGTTTATAGGCCTATACTCCAATTCAACTACATGAACTTTTCTTTAATGTCATTTTCCCCAAAACTATTCATTTAGAGGGTCATTTATTGTTGTCTCTTTGCCACTATTGTTGGTTTAAATAAGTTCCAAAGTATTGTGTATCTCCTAATCTGCGACTTCTTCAGCTTCTTGACACTTTTTTTCTAAAGTAGTGAGAAAAGGGGGGAGGGCTGAAGCCTATCACTGCCTGTCAGACTTGCTGTAACTTGTGCCAGAAACTGCCTCTTAATAAATTAGGTGCAATTTAATCCAGCACAGGTGGGTGAAGACTGGCACATGGGAACAGCAGTCTTGATCAATCTCCCCCATAGTGTGTATTTGACTGCTTTTATTACCTCTCCTAAAAGAGGCCTCTGGCTTCAGTGATGCAAAGCCATGAAATTATTCTGTAAGGGTTAAACAGCTGAGTATGAGTTGTTACACTCAGTGGTGCAGATGAGGCTGGTGGGAAGACGGGTGCCAGGGGTATTTTCTGGGTGCAGTGCTGTACCAGCTGTCAGTATACAGGTATTTAGGTCAGTGCTTTCAAAGAATGTAATATAGCGACTTTTATGTCTCCTTTTTCAGATCCCTCTCAGAAGCCATGTCAGTAGAAAAAATTGCTGCCATCAAAGCCAAAATTATGGCCAAAAGAAAAACTACAATCAAAACGGATTTGGATGATGATATAACGGCCTTAAAACAGAGAAGTTTTGTGGATGCGGAAGTGGATGTTACCAGGGATATTGTCAGTAGGGAAAGAGTGTGGAGGACAAGAACGACTATACTGCAGAGTACAGGAAAGGTACACATTCGGCTTTGCTTTGTATCCATTCATTCTATCTTGTTATGGTCTTTGCCTCTCCTGTGAAATCAGCTTAGCAGATGTACAGGTCCACAAGACTGGATTTTTTTAATACAATTTGCTATATGAAAAGGGGAAAAATCCCCTTTAATATAAATTATTTTTGGAGTATGGCTCCTCATTCACTTGTATTTTAGTCAGTGTTCTGCATCAGTATTTGTAATCCAGAAGTAGAATATAAATGGCAAATGTATAATGGAGAGTTTTGTACCTCTCCTGGTTTTGGCTTGCAATTGTTAATGTGAAATCCTGACCAAAATACATCAGTAGCAATCCCAGAGATGAGCGATCTCACTTGTAAACCACTGAACCCATCCACCGGGGAAGCTGGCATTAACCCATCCATCCCCTAAGACTACATGTAATGTAGATTTTTCTATTGTTTGTCTAGCATACTTTTTTGAAGCTGAGATTTTTTTTATGGGATGCGTAAAGAGGAGGATAACATTTACAAATGTTTCCGTTTCCCCTGTAGTCACTCTTAAAGGGAGTCTGTCACCTCCTAGGCCCCTATAAAGTACTAAAACAGCCCCATAGCACATGTTAGAATAAAAGCAATGTTACCTTTGGCGCTTTCTTTGGAGCTGTAGAAGTGTCAAAAACGTAGTTTAATTGATATGCAAATGAACCGTCTGAAGTGCCCGGAGGCGGGGTTTACTGCCTTGGAGCCCGGGCTCCTGTCCTTTTTTAAATATATTCCCTGCCCCAGCAACTGCCTCCGCCTGCCCTGCACCTCACTCGGGTCCTCCTTCTCAGCCGGCGAGATCCCGCGCCTGCGCAGTCTCTCGGCGGGCCGGGGCATGCGCACTGCGATGCCCATTTTGGGCACGGCATCGCCAAAGTCAGTGCGCAGGACGGGCTTCATATATACACCTTGCGCACTGACTTTGGCGATGCCGTGCCCAAAATGGGCATCGCAGTGTGCATGGCCCGGCGAGAGACGGCGTGGGATCTCGCCGGCTGAGAAGGAGGACCCGAGTGAGGTGCAGGGCAGGCGGAGGCAGTTGCTGGGGTGGGGAATATATTTAAAAAAAGGACAGGAGCCCGGGCTCCAAGGCAGTAAACGCCGCCTCCGGGCACTTCAGACGGTTCATTTGCATATCAATTAAACTACGTTTTTGACACTTCTACAGCTCCAAAGAAAGCGCCAAAGGTAGCATTGCTTTTATTCTAACATGTGCTATGGGACTGTTTTAGTACTTTATAGGGGCCTAGGAGGTGACAGACTCCCTTTAAACGAAATAAAATGGCTTTCTCCACTTTTGAATGACTTCTCCTCATGCACTGATGCCCTCTCTTCATGAGTTCTCACTGTCAGCTGCAGGGACAGTATTACAAACATCTTGTGCCGTGTTAAGGGCTGAAGCGAAGATGTAAATACAGTCAAATCTGCAGGCTGAAGGAGCTGAACACATTGATGTATAGTTCTGTGGGAAAAGATTCAGTGCTCTGCATGTTCATGGTGACAGGTTCCCTTTGAGACGGTTGTTCAACCCTTTATAGGTGATGACCTACCCTCAGGATAGTCCGTCAGTATCTGGTGGGGCTCCTGCACTCTGCACCCAGTACTTCTGTTGGTAGAGCTACACAACCCCGTTCATTGGGCAGTGAAAGGAGCTGGTTACTGCAGCACGACTCCAATTAACGGGGTTGTCTAAGGGTTATCACTTGTAAAGAACAGGTCTGCTCCATAAAAGTTTATATAATGTGTAACTTTTTCCAAAAATCTCACTATCCTTTTTTTAACCATGTTGTCTCTCTCTATCCGTGTAGAATTTTGCCAAAAACATATTTGCAATACTTCAGAATGTGAAAGCGAGGGAAGAGGGTCGTGCACCTGAGCAAAGACCAGTGCAAACTACTGCACCAACGGTAGGTTAATAATCGCATTGACAAAACTCACTTAGATGGAGTTGGATTGCTGCAAACCGTGGCATGCAGTTAGGTCTTGGGCAAATGGCTAAATGATTACAGGTGTGGTCTGAATAGACCCTGGGTGTTGCTACGAGGGGCATAATAGTGCTCCCCCCCTTCCTCAATGCGCTATAAAAAGGATAGTGTACCTTTTGGTGAAAGATCAAATCCATCTCTAGCCATGTCTACAGTCAGACGTTTTGACCAGTAAACTGACTTCTAGAGGGGGCGCATCATTGGACTGAGAGAAGCAGGATGGCTGTTTTGACTAAATGCCCGTCGTCTAGGCCTTCTGACCTAGCTGTTTAGTGCAGTGATTACATCAGGGCATGCACACATGGCTAACAGGCTCTGTATGGCCCAGATAGACCACTAGTAGAGAGGATCATTTGATCTGACCTGTACCAGCTTCTGCCACAGTTAAGGCCCTTTTACACGAGCCGATTATCGTTCAAATAATCGTTCAAACGTTCGGATTTGCACGATTATTGTTGTGTATAAACACGGGTAACGATTTAACGACGAACGAGATTTCGTTCGCTTCTCGTTGATCGCATCTTTTGTCCTGCCAATAAATTAATCGTTCATCGTTCGAAAATCTTCCAGTTTAAACGAAAATCATTTAGTCGTTGGCAGATGGTAATGGTAATGCTTATGGCAAGGAGCAAGGAACGATCGTAATAACGATTATAAAACGACCGAAAGTACGAAGATTGTGAACGACTTCTCTTTCAGTGTAAACGGTATTTACATTGCATCGTTCGATCGTTCTTCTACGATCGCTAATACGATTTATCTTTCCGTGTAAAAGGACCTTTAGTGTCTACCATACATACACAAGTATCACCTTCATTTCACACCTCTCGGGATAATGCTCTTCCATACACAGCAAGGGTTTCCCAGGAATATCTCCACCAGATTGCAACACTTCCTTAGCTGCCCGGTTGCGAATGTTATCTCCAATCGAGCATTTGAGACCAGCTGGGATGCCAGCTTCAGCAATCCTGCCAATTTGAAGGATCTACAGGCCTAGCTGCAACATTTGTAGGCAAATGTGCCACAGGATAACATGCAGAACGTGTATGCCTCCATGCCCAACATTTCCCTCTCTCGCCACTTTTTCGAAAAAGAGGGAGTAGCGTCGGTGGACGGGCCAGCCCTCCTCATTTATCTTTTTCTACACCTGATTTTTACCAGCAAGGGAGCCTGCATAGATTTAAGCAAGTAGCACAGCCAGCGCTTTTACTTAACTTAGGTGCATCAAACGCTAGCACAGGGTAATTAAGACCGACGTCTAAAACACTGGTCTTAATAAATGACCCCAGATGTTTTAATATATGCAAATGAATCTCTGGGAGCAATATTGGGGTTGCTGTTACTTTTAGAGGCAACTGCTGCTCCCTCTGCACTTTGACAGGACCAGATGTGATGGCATTTACACTGCCTGCCCCTGTGAAAGTGCAGAGGGTGCAGCAGTTGCAGAGAGAGCAGAGCCTCCTTGTGTAATAACGCCCCCGTTGCTCCTCGAGGCTCATTTCCATATATTTCTCAGTAATGCGGGCACTTATGAACATGGGACCAACACAGATGCCTTCAGCTGCCAAGTGCACAAGTAACAGGTCAGCCAGTGTCATAGGTACAGATCTGCTGACAGATGCACTTTAACGCCTCATGCACACGGCCGTTGCTTGGCCTTTACGTGCATTGGGAACCGCAGTTTGTGGTCCCCAATGCACGGGAAATATCCTTGTGGATTCCGCAGATGGATCCAGACCCATTCAACTTGAATGGATCCGTGTTCTGTCCGCCCTGCAAAAAGATAGAACATGTTCTATTTTTTTTGCAGTATCAAGTCAGAGAGAAACCCCACGAAGCACTCCGTAGTGCCTCCGCTCCGCACAGGACCTTCCGAATCCGTGATTCGTGGTGCACACGGCTGGTGTCCGTATATTGTGGACAAGCTGTTTGCGGTCCGCAATATGGGCAACTGGCGTGTGCATGAGGCTTTTTTTTTGTTAGATTTGTGAACATTGTGTTTTTCTGGTAGCCAAATAAAACCTAAATTACAAAGTAGAAAAACCATTCAATCTCTGTACTGATAGATTTTATGAAGTAGATTCTTTTCAAATTGCCACTTAACACTTCATACACACAGGCTCCTTCATGCATTCTGAATGTGTATGTGATAGTCCACAAGATTATCTGTTTTCAGAATAAGGCCCCTTTCACACCTGCGGCACCTGGCTCCGGCAGGCTGTTGCGGTGGGTGAACAGCATGTTGTATTTTCGTTCCAGCCTCCTCTCAGCAGGGGTTGCCGTGTTGCGGCCGGACCCACGGCCCGCCCCCATTACAGTGAATGGGGCCGGAGCGTAGTTCTGGCCCCACACCTGCAGCAGCACGGATCCGGCGGGCTGTTCACCCACCGGAACAGCCTGCCGGAGCCCCGTACCGCAGGTGTGAAAATAGCCTAAGTGTTCCACCAAAAGCTTTCAAAACTATGACAGGCCTTGGAAGCGATTGTTAAGTGCCTGTTCTCTCACAGGGGAAGACCAAGACTTAAATAATGATGACCTGTCCTCAGTATAGGTCATCAATAACAGACTTGTGGCACCGTGCTGATTATCTATTGGAAAGGCTTTGGTGCTCAGACCTGTACCACGTCCCTTATTTGGCATATATCATATGTCCATTGATCACATAGGCTTTCTGCGGCTCAGTACCATTCATTTGAATGGGATTGAGCTGCAGTACCAAGCACAGCCGCGATAAACTGCTTTTTGTACAATGAAGGGGGCTACAGCTCCTTCAAACATCCGACCCCAAAGGGTTGTGCGAGAATTCAGAATCCCAGACAACCCTTATAATGTCTTAAAAGAAATCTGTCACCAGGATAATCAATATTGAAGTAAAGCCATGGCCTAATAGCACTTAATGCCTTATTTCTAGATGTGCCTTTCTTTCAGCAATAGATGTTTTCTATCTTCTGAAAATCCAGTTTATTTGGTATGCAAATGAGCCAGTAAGGTGCCCAGAGGGGCGTCACTCTTGCAGGAAGGAGCCCAGGCACGCCTCCTGCCACAATGTGTCCACCTACCCCTCCTACATCACATTCAAGCCATAACTCTGCCCCCTTTTCCCTGCTCCCAGCATGACGGTGGGCCTGGGCACTAGCAGGGGTCGTGCCTGGGCTCCTTCCTGCAAGAATCACGCCCCTCCGGGCACCTTACTGGCTCATTTGCATACCAAATAAACTGGATTTTCAAAAGATAGAAAACATTTATTGCTGGAACAAAGGCATATCTGGAAATAAGGTACTGGGTGCTATTAGGCCATGGCTTTACTTCAATAGCGATTATCCTGATGACAGATTTCCTTTAAAGGGGTATTCCGGTAACGTAATTTAATTTTTGATAAACTGCATTAAGGCTGCAAGCTGTGACCCAACCAGAACCCAGACCTATACATATAACAAGAGCTTCAGTTTACCTTGCAATCCATTTGTCTAGCTCCTGTGTGAGCCTGCAACACACTGACAGCATCATGGCTCCTGATCTTCCCTCACAAAACTACAATCCCACAATGCCTAGCCTTCCTGCTGTGAGTTTCTGCTTGTTCATGAGTGTTGATGATTACTGATTGGCTGCCTGACATTCCAGTGCAGACACGCCCCCTCTACTCAGTAATCTCCAGCACACTAACATTCAGCTAGAGAATTGATAGCAACACACTGAGCATGCTCGACCTAACAAAGGCTCAGAACTACAGGTCAATGCCATGGTAACTTATGAGGAACTCAGTGGGTAGCAGGGGAAGAAAAGTACTTTATAACTACTGAACGGTAAATATGTGAAATAGACATTATATTAGGTAATGATTGATAAATTAGTCTAAAACATAAGTTATATTTATGGTAACCGGAATACCCCTTTAAAAGTGTTGTCCAAGTTATATTTATTGATGACCTATCATATCGGCGGGGGTGTCGGCTGTCGGACTCCCGACGATCTGATATTGATGACCTATCCTGAGGATGGGTCATCAATAAATATGACTTGGATAACCCCTTTAAAATAAAAAAAAACGTTTTTGGGGTAAGGGGGTGGGTATATGATTATCTTTTGTAGCTGTTGTAGGGGTTGTCTGAGATCTCCCACAACCCCTTGAATTCTTGGAAAATCCGTTTGAGATAGCTCTAGTCTGATCTCTCCCGTGTACATGTACACTCTGCCCATGCCAGCGTCTTCTGTACTCCACATTTTGCATCCGGGAAGAGTATGGATTTCCACATACACATTAGGTAATCTTTGGGTTTGGCCAGCTATCACATAATGTGTATTGGCTTCTCCCATGGCAACCCATTTGCACATTCTGATCTCATGGACCATTTTAAAGTGATGTGAAAGTTCTGTTTGTAATATTATTTTGCTAATGCTAATTTCACAAATCCGGTGTGAATTCCGTTGGGCTGTTCCAGCAGACAATGCCGGGAATTGTCTGGACACCAACCACAGCATGCAGCTGTATGTGTTTGGCTGATCCTCCACTTTTTCTGCAAGAATACCTACCGATCTCCACTGAACCCTATTATTAGAGATGAGTGAATCATGCAAAATTTTATTCGCCGACCATTTGCCAAACTTTTCCTAAGATTCGTATATTCGACAAATAGATTTGTTGAATTTGTGTACAAAATATACGTAATTATATGGCTTTTAGCGAACATTCGCGCACGGATCATGAACGTTCAGGTAAAAAGGTATGCGACCTCTTTGAACACGTATGCAGAAGTGTACAAAGTGCGTACGAAAATGACAGGCTTTGCTGGAGAGGAATGGTGGAGCAGGAGGAACGCTCTGAGTCTGACCCCTGGCTACATATGGATACTGTATCAGCAGATGACAGCAGATCATCCGGCTGAGACTGAGATGAGCGCACCCTCCACTCCACTACCTCATCTACTTTCTCCTCCACTACAATTTTGCACCTCGGTGGGTTAGCCTGGTGGAACAATGGCCAAGTATTGCGAATACTACTAGTAGATGCTCCGGCTACAGGTCTTTTGGCACTTCTGCCCTGTGCCACCTTCTCCTTTTTTTAGAGCTCGAGTAATGGCTGGAACTGACCCCTTTTTGCTTATCCATTCCAGACATTTTTCATTTCACTCTGTGGCCCTGCAGCTGGTCTTTGTCCCTGTATCTCCCTGTCTCTCTCTCCCTGCCTGATTAATTACTAGCCCTGAACTGGCCCTGCACTTGCCCTGCAGTATCCCTGATATCTGTAATATGGATTCCCAGAGCAATTACACCCCAAATTTTCACAAAACAGGTCTCAGAGTCTCAGAACTTCACACACAGTGCTTCTGCTCGTCTCAGCAGTCGCAGCAGAAGTGATGCGTCACTGGCTTACCGAGCCTGAGCCAATCAGAGCAAGCCCTGCCCATTAGGTCAGGTGACCGCTTTCATCCCGGGCTTTTGCGCACAATAAACGAACTAACAGTAAAATTTCACTAATAAATTGAATTTGTATGCACCAGCGTATAGAGTAACTTATACGTAGCAATAGCGTATAATTTATAGGACAACTAGCGAATGCGTACAAAGCACCTAATATTCGGATTAGCTTTGCAGCTATAAATTTCCAAGATTCGATACGAATCAACGAATTGACGAATAGATTCGCTCATCTCTACCCATTATACTCAATGGGGCGGGTGTGCATTCCATCGGCATCCTGCAGTGCCGGATCCGGAGAATTCTGGCAGGCTGTTCTGTTGGACATTGAAGCAGAATACTGTATCTAGTGCACAGAATTCACCAATTAACATGTAGTCTTGTGCCAGCTTTCTGTTTCTAAATACAATGCACAGTATGCTTGACATAGTGCTGCTTAAAGGGGTTCTCCAGGAATTAAAAATGAAAATACCTAAATATTGTCAAAAAAATTTCCCAAATACCTTTCATTAGTTATAATGGGTTGTTTTGTCTGGGGAGCAATCATTAGGAGAAACAAAATGGCCGCTGTCCTTTTAGTACACACAAAATCTGTCCTAATCACACAGCAGCATAAGTTACTTCACAGCCCTGAGGTAAAGAGCTGCCTCATCCTCCTCTCTGCTCTGCCTGTCAGGGGTTATGATCCTAAATACAGTTTAATATGATCTTCAGCTGAATCTCTGTAGGAGTGGAGTTCATGAGGAGACAAGAAGTACAGAGAGGAGGTGAGGATGTGGCTGTCCTCCTGTGTGATGAGGACAGGTTCTGTGTGTACTAATAGGACGGCGGACGTTTTATTTCTCCTAGTGATTGCTCCCCAGATAAAATGAGCCATTATAGCTAATGAAAGATATTTGGGAATATATTTATAATAAAGTAATATTTAGGTATTTCATTTCTTAATTCCCGGAAAACCCCTTTAATGCAGACAGAAAAATGGGATTGTGAATGTAATTTCCTGACGATAAAGACTTAAACTTAAACTAAAAAATTTAATTAAACAAAATGTGTATTTTTTAGGACCCAACACTGAGAAACAAGCAGCCGGCTCCACAGATCTACAATAGATACGATCAAGAAAGATTCAAAGGGAAAGAAGGTAAGTGGTTATTAAACTCGAGCTCTTACTTGTCACTGAATTATAGCATTCCTCATGTAGACTGATCACTCCCTGTCAGATGTGTTCAGTGGTCATTTGGCGGGGTTTTGTCCTTTAGTATTACTGTCAGGTTTGCAGCTTTATTTCAAATGATCAAAATATCTTTTGATTATCTATGGAGGTCAGTATGTCAATCGTGGGTAGTTGGCATATATCTAAGGTGTTCTCAGAATGCTACAAATCTGTCGCATAAAAATTGTCTGGTATTGCCAAATGAAACTATGCCGCCACCTGCAGTAAAAACGTAGTTTAGCTTGTTGTTTCTGCTACTATGCAAATTTGCTCTCTCCAAATTGAAAAGAAAGCTGTACCTCTAGTGCCACCAGATGCAAGATGGCTGTTCTGTAAGTTCGAGCTTTTAATCTTTTTCCTTTAAAAAGGTTTTTCCAAGACTTTAATACTGATGACCTATCCAGAGGACCCCGCCGATGTGATGTGACGGTGTGCCACAGTCTTCAGCATGCAGTCGCCCTGCTCTGGTGTTTTGCTTCAGCATGGAGCTGTTTTTACTCTTAGATGGTTCCGCCTCATAGTAATAATCCATACAGATAACTGGGGCAGATCAGGAAGTTCACAGACCCACATGTGGCAGAGGTAGCAAGTATGACAGTACCATGTTAGGGTACAGCCATACTGCACACATTTTTCTCAGTGGAATTTATGATGTAGAAATTTCCTACAAATCTGCGTTCCTCTGGGGTTTCTAACATATCAATTGGATTTGGTACATTTCTTCCACCGTGGCTTCAGAACAGCTAATTGGCAGGGATGCAGACCCCAGGCAATCGGTTATTAAAGAAGAACTCCCGCAAAAATGTTTATTCTCTGACCTGTTAGAAAGGTGCATGATATAATCTGTAGTGATTGTCATTTTCTTATCAGTGACTGTTTCTGTGAGTAAAAACCTCTCTTCTTATTGTAGCTGGGTCATGTGACCAACTCCCTGACCTCCAACTGACCCAGGACAGAAAGCCAGTAACTGCTCTATTCATTCCTATGGGAGCCTCACTTTCAGTCTCATAGGCATACATAGAGAATTAGACTTCCTGTCCACACATAAGTCTATCTGTGAGTTGGTGGGTCTAATTGCTGGTCACATGACACAGATAAGAAACTTCAGGATGATATAAGTCAAAAATTCAGACAGTGGTAAGAAAATGACATTCACTACAGATTATATCATGTACATTTCTAGCAGGACATGGAATAAAATTTTTGTCGGGAGTTCTTTCTTAAGGACCTACTCTAAGGATAGGCCATCCGTAGTGAAGTCCTGGGCAACTCCTTTATGTGCGGTGTTTATTACCTCTACTACTACTATTTGTGAATGGAGATTGCATGCCTGTGTTTTTTGCATCTGTTTGCAACAAGTTCAATTGAAACTGAGATTAGGTTACATGCCCACATACTTTTATCAGAATAGTGTATGTACAGTGAGGAGGATGTTAACAGAAGTAGCTTATGATCTGCACAGTTGAATCTTGGTTTGGGAGGTTCCATGAGAAGTTTTCTCTCTAACATGTCAGTGGGGAACCAGAAGACCGTGGGTATAGATGCTGCCCTAGGAGGCAACAGTGATATAAAAATAAATGACAGCCCCTTCCACTGAGTATGCCTCTCTCGCTTCCACTGAGCTAATCGGTTTTACCTTAGTGTCCATAGGAGGCAGGCTTACATGTACTGTAAGTCTTTCTATTTTTATTTCTGGACTTCCACGTAGGAATACATGAGGCATAGATCCCCAGCTGGTCACCACACCTGGTGCTTGTTTCCTACCGCCAGAATGCATGGAGGTACGGCATAGAACCAAATCTGCCATAACCCGCCAGCGGGTGTGTCGCCTTTCCTTAAATATCCACCTACTCCAATCTTGCCTCACTCGCCAATAGACAGCATTCTGAAGAAGGTGACCTGCTTGGATTTGGTGCAGAAGTTTGGGGAGGTTAGTATTTATTAACCCTCTAACCCAATGGTCCTCAACTCCAGTCCTCAGGGCCCACCTGCCTGTAATGATTTGAGAATATCCTACACGATGAATGCCTGTGGTAAGTCCTGATGCATTGACACTAGTTATATCACCTGCTCAATACTAAGAAAATCGTGAAAACATGACCGGCAGGTGGGCCCTGAGGACTGGAGTTGAGAAACCCTGCTCTAACCCATCCACTGGGAACCAGGCACTTTCATAGTAGAGTCTGAGTGTTGTGCCTCCCTCACACTGCCACCATTTTTGCAGGCTGCATGTAGAGGGTTTAACCCTGTCTGTGACAAAAAAGACTTACCTGACAGCCTCTATCACACAAGATGGTGGATCACTGATGCTTAGGGACAGGTTTGCTTCTAGTGGTTCTAGGACTCCTTAAAATCAGTCCTAATGAATTCCACCATATCCTATATAAAACATACCTCATTTTATTGAAGAATAAAACATTGATTTGAACAAAGTAAAGCAATAATACTTAAGAGCAATGCATTAAATATATTAAATATAGTTGTTTTCCATGGACGTGTGTCATACAAACACTTGTAGACACTCATGCAAATATGAGAGAAGCCTGTGGGGTATAGAAGCTGCTAACAAATCAAGCACAAGGGGGTTCACGTCGTACAGACGCTAAAGTTTGTGTAGACTGTTGGTGGGATTGGCACTACTGATCCCAGACCTTGTGAAACGCTATCACATGGTTTCCATTTTTATACACAATTCTCTTATGAAATAACTGTATTGACTAAATTACTCCTTTGAAGAACAGATGAAGGACACCTAGTTATCTACCTCAGTGTTATTGATTTATGATATGGCCACTGGTCTTCCTCCATAATATCCAAAATACTCATCTTGAAGGTAAAAGGTACCAGATGGTTCTCCACCTCCGAAAGCATATCAGTCACTGCTTTCCGAGCAGTACCATAAGAGGTGTAAAAGGTCTGCATCTGCCGATAGGCACCTCTGCCATTGATTAGTGGGAATCCTAGCCATCTTAAACAACTGAATGGGGGATAAGTAACTTTGGTGTAATATGCAGAGCTGTATAAACCTGTGGTTGGCTGAAGGAGATACTCAGGAGTATGAAGTGCAGCACACCAGTCCTCAGCAGTAAGATCTGGTATCTCCCTACACCATTTAGCTTCGGCAGTGACAGGTAATCTGAGCAGTTTAGTTTGCATTAACTGTGTGTATACAGCTTAGATGAGGCCTTTAGGTCCTCTTTTGTAAGGATGCCTGTCAGTGGCTAGGAGGAAGTTAGCAGGTTTGAAGAGGGAAACTGTGTGGATGGAGCATGACCGTTTCAAATTTCGATAGAATCATGTAGGGAAATATATGTATTCCACAACTGTTCAGAGGTCAGGAATATATTTCGGTAAAGAGATAAGGTGGTGACCCCATGACTCGCCCAAAATTCAGAATCTGGAAGAGATCTAGGCTGTGCCAGACCGCTATTCTGCCACAATGGAGTGTCCACAGCAGTTGCACTGAAGTCAGATATCTGCTTAGTAATGGCCCACACGTGTGCGGCTAAGCTATGTAGTGGTAGCAGTTGACCTCGGGAAAACATTAGGGTGCCCAAAACATCCCACAGGGAGCCCTCTGACAACAAGTGCTGAAGATGGTCTTCTCTGTTGGGTAGGGACATACCACTTAACCAGGATCTAATGAAACCCAACTACTCAGCCAGGTAATACAGCTGGAAGTCAGGCAAGGCTGCCCGCCCCCCATATCTTTTGGACTTTGTAAGGTGACTAAGCAGAGTTTGGGTCTATTTTTGCCCTATATAAAGGGAAACATCAGAGATTCCACCTCACTAAAGACACTATGACAATTTCTGTGCTCCAGGGTAGACAGAAGCTTATGAAGTGCAATCATTTTTTAATAAATTAATCCTGTCGGCTACTGCTGATGGCAAAGTATTCCACACTTTCATCTTATCCCTGAGATGAATCAGCAAGGGCTCAACATGAGTGGGAGCAATCTCTTGTAATTCCTATATACTTAAAATGGGAGACTATAGTAAGATGACCAAATGGGTTGGCATCTTGTATGGAAACTTTTGAGTGGCATAAGGAAGGTTTTCTGCCAATCTTAGACCAAAAAACCTGTCAAGTGCCTGTAATCGAGGCGGCATATGGCAAGGAATTTTTGGGGTCTGATAGAAATAGGACCATATCATAAGCATACGTACCAATTTGATCCTCCCTGCTGCCCAGAGAGGTACCTCGATAATTAACATATTATTCTAATAAATACTGGTATAATGGGCATCCCTGTCTTTTTCCCCTGCACAAGACAAAGGAAAGGGTCAAACAACCAATTACTATTACTCTTGTTGATGGATCCCTATATAATATAGATTTCCACTTCTAGGGGTATTCCGGTTATCATACATATAACTTATGTTTTAGACTAATTCATAATCCATGTCAATTTCACATTTACTGTTCAGTAGTTATAAGAGTAGTTTTCTTCCTCTGCTACCCACTGTGTTTCCTTATAAGTTACCATGGCATCGACCTGTAGTTCTGAGCTTTTGTTAGGTCAAGCATGCTCAGTGTGTAGAGTAGAGGGGGTGTGACTGGACTGTGATATCAGGCAGCCAATCAGTAATCATAAACACTCATGAGCAAGCAGAAACTCACCGCAGGAAGGCTAGGGATTGTGGGGATTGTAGTTTTGTGAGGGAAGATCAGGCGCCATGACACACTGTGTGCTGCAGGCTCACACAGGAGCTAGAATAATGGATTGCAATGTAAAATGAAGCTCTGGTTATATGTATAGGTATGGGTTCTGTTTGGGTTACAGCTTGAAGCCTTAATGCAGGTTTTTTAAAAATTAAGTTACTTTACTGGAATACCCCTTTAATAAAGACTTGACCAAATCCAAATAGTTAACACTGCCAGAAGATATAGCCACTCTACAGGATCAAATGCTTTAGCTGTGTCTAGTGACACTAAGGCACAATCGCACTGAAATTGCCATCCTATCTGAGAAACCCACCTGGACTCGCCAATTGTTATCTGTGGTAGAATTACCAGGCCTAAAGCCTGACTTGTCAGAGTGGATGTCATTACATTGTTCAGTCTATTCGCCAAAATTGTCAGGAGGATTTTGTAATCAATGTTAAGAAATGGGATGGTATGAGCCACCTTCCTCTGGGTCTTTGTTCTATTCAGTTTGAGTAGAACAATAAAAGTGACGTCATTCAGGGAATCTGGAAGGCAACCTTAGGCAAATATGTGGTTAAGTAGGGAAAGAAGCTGGGGACCAATTATATCTTTATATTGAACATGGACTTCTATAGGGAGACTGTCAGGGCCAGGCTCCTTACCCTTGGCTATTTGACAGATGGCAGAGGTAATTTCATCAATAGATATAGGAGAGTCCAGGATAGACACCAGTGGAAACTGTATAGTGTCAAGATAAGCACTTAGTCATGGGGGTCATAGCCCTGGATCTATATATAACACTATAAAATTGGTGGAAGCTTCCCAGTATGTCATGAGGACTGGTTAGAAAGATATTTTCTGTGGATTTGAGTCTAAGTATCGGTGGAGTTGTCAAGTATTGACGTACAATCTGAGCCAGCAGTTTATCTGATTGACCATGTTCAAAAAAAGCTTGCTTAGTAAAGAACAGGCACCTCTGGGCCTTCTCGTTAAGCCGGCTGCCCACCATAAGCCATTGGGATTTATTAATGTCATTGGTCATTTCCCAGCTCTTCCTCCTCCCTCGCCAAAGATTTCTTAATATAAATCTGGAGGTTCTAGACCAAAACAGGAACAATCAGCAGTACAATGAACTGAAAATGACCCCTTACGCCAGTTTTGGGCGTTAATAAAAAAATAAATTGCATGTACCTGTTCCAGGCGTAAATGACAGCTGAAATCTACTCCATTCAGGGACTGAAGTGGGCTTCAATCTAGGTGCCGGGACTACCAGAGGATGTGCTTCGTCATAAATTGGGTACATCCTCCGGCAGAGCATAAATCGCTGTTCTTTGATGAATGACCACCCCAATCTCTCTTAAAGGATTAGAAGCCCTCAACTATCTCCAGCCGTCTTAAGCTTTACTGAAAGCTGCTCGGTCCTGAGAAGCGTCACCAAATATTAACCCATATAGTGCCCACCCACAAAATCATGCATAAAGCAAACTTGTCAGGTGATTTCAGCTGGTCTCTCCGTTCACAATATATGATGGAGGGAGAGAAGCTGAGCTGTGTCATATATAGGTTTATTTGATTGCTGAGAAAAAAGTAAAGTTAATCCTGACAGGAGGGGGACCGTGAGTCCTGCTCACCGCAAATGACCCCGTAGAATACTAAACGGCATGAACCTCTTTACATGTTTGCATTCTCTGTTTTGCAGAAACTGAAGGCTTTAAAATTGACACTATGGGGACATACCATGGAATGACGCTGAAATCTGTGACTGTAAGTATGATAGAGCTCACATTTTGTAAAAAATACAATTTTCAGACTTCTAAGGCAAGTAAAAAATGTGAATTTCAGCTGTTATATTTAGTTTTTTCTAAGCTGTTCCTGGTTTATTTCTTGCCACATTATCCTACTGGTCAGTCAGTACAGCAGCAGGATGGGTAGCAGTGTATGCACGCTTAGTGAGGAGCTGTTATCACAGACTTGCATCATTTCACTCCTTATTTACTATAGTATTACTTGCAAACGTTTTTCCTCTTGGTGAGATGCTGCATTTTAATCTTGCAGATTTTTTATGTGCGTTTCCCTTTTTAAAGTATTCTAGGCCCTTGGATTTGTGTGTGACTGACTTCAGGGGACAGCTGAATACGCATTTCCTCTATTGCACCCTCTGCTTCCTCATCTACAATGCCATTCATTTCAAAATTAATAAAAAACGACTTACTCATTCATGATCCAGCACTGTGTCACATCTGCATTTATCCATTCCATGGCAGTCTGTTCTGAAAATTCAGAAGTCGTATATGAATGCAAACCTCCTTCCTTAAAGGGGTTATACTGGTAACCTATCCACATGTCAGGGGAGAAGTGTCTGACTGGCGAGAGTCTGACCATTAGGGCCCCCACCTTTCATGAGAACAGGGCCCATGTAGTCCCATATTTGGCCATTAGTTGGAATACCCTTTTAACTTTTCTGCTAAGCATTTTTTTTTTTGAGATTTTTCTTACCAATAAATGTAGTTAGGTCACTCGTGGTTCCAGATGCTTGGCAAAATTGACTTCACAGCGGTGTGTATTTCAGTATGAGCACCCACCTATATATTTGTGAGTCTAGTATGGCTGAGACACAGTGTGTAGATAACGGTTTCCTGGGGTGCTTTTCCTTTATCCAAGGCATTACTAGTAGTACTTAGGGTGGCACAGTGGGCTCCAGCCAGAGCGCAATGTAACTCAGCATAGACTATTGTGTCGCCTAGGAAAAAACAAATGGTCCAGACAGACTGTAAGAATGATGGAAGCTCTTACTGGGGTCTTCTGCATGTGAGACATTATCCCTTATCCACAGGGTCCTACTGCTGGGACCTCCACCAAAATGGGGACTCGTACCCCTCGGAGCCCCAAAGGTCAAATGCTGCCAGATTGCCCACCATGTCGCCAGTTCTCTCTCATAATAGAACAACCCCTGATGAATCCCATAGAATGGACACAGGTCATTTTTGCCTCAAAGCGAACGCCGTAGGGACAACCCGTAATACGGTGGAGATTTTTTCCCCCCAATTTCGCCCCATTTGGAATTTTTTTCCCTTCTTCCCACACCATATTAAATGGTGGCATAAGAAAGTACAACTTGTCCCGCAAAAAAATAAGCCCTTATGTGGATATGTGAACGGAAAAATAATGTTAGGGCTCCAGAAAGACAAGGAATAAGAATGAAAACGGAAAAACAGAAAAACAAACAAACTCTGGGTTAAGAGGGTTAAAACAGGCATGTCAGGAGAGGTGATGGGTCCTCCTTAAGAGTTTAAAGGGGTTATCTGACTAATCATGACCTATCTCATAAGCTGTTTGCAAAATCCTGGGCGCTGTGTGTGCCACAGCCTTCTCACAGCTTACCCTATGCCAGTGGTGGCGAACCTATGGCACTCTCTGTGGGCACCCGCATCCTGGAAAAAGTCTATGGTGTACAAATATGCCTTAGACTTTTTCTGCCATTCATCAGCACAGGGCGCACTATGAACGGCACAGGCAGCACATGGAATGCAAGTGGGTTATTATAGATAAATGAAGTACATGGATATACTATATTGGACTGTAGTATTCAGGGTAAACTGCCGTGTTGGCACTTTGTGATAAATAACTGGGTTTTGGCCTGCAGTTTGGGCACTCTGTCTGTAAAAGGTTTGCCATCACTGCCCTAGGCCAATGATGTCAACCATTGGTCGTGGGCTAGGCACAACTGAGCCCCTTTTAAGTGAATAACTCATTTAATAGGAAGATGTCACTTGTACCATAGTAATAAATTGTAACTGTATGTGTTATAAGCAAACAATCGCTGTTTATGTGCCTTAGGCTACTTTCACACTAGCGGCATGCTCCTCCAGCAGGCTGTTCTGGTGGGTGAACAGCCTGCCGGATCCGTGCTGCCGCTAGTGTATGAGTTCCAGTAATGTATGTATGTGTTCCACGTATGTAGTGTCCAGTATGTAGTGTATGAGTTCCACGTAATTTTAGTCCGGTCGCCTCTCAGCATGTTTGCCGTGCTGGCAAACATGCTGAGAGGCGACCGGACTAAAATTACGTGAATGTGAATAAAAAAACTATAGAGAATGGGGCTGGAGCAGAGTTCTGGCAGCATGCCAGGCTGCTAGCGTGAAACTAGCCTTAGGGATACAAAAAAGTGAATAAATTGTTTTTTAAAAAATATTTTGAAAATGTCCGATTTATTAAAATATATAAATATTTATCCTGCACAGTGAATGGCATAACAGAAAGTTAGAGAAATGCTGATTACGTTAAAAAAAAAAAAAAAAAAAACTTGAGAGGGCAGAGTGACAAAAAAAAATCAATAAATCATGTTGCCCAAACTGGTCCAAATAAAACTACAGCTTGCCCTGCAAAAAAGCAGGTCCTCCAAGCTCTGTAGAGAACATATTAGAAAGTGTCAGAATATGTTGACAAATTATAATTTTTCAGTTTTTTTATATTTTTCTTCAAAGTAGTAAAGCACAAGAAACCCTATGTAACCTGTCAATTTTGGTGCATAGTGAATGCCATAAACGTAACGCTCCTAAAACAAGCCCCCATACAGCTATGAGAACAGAAAAGTGAAAGTTATGGCTCATGGAAGGTGAGAGAAAAAAAAATATAAAAAAATTAAATTGCATCCTTAAAGGGGTTGTCCGGGTTCCCCCTGTTCAGGCGGGCTGCCTGGGTGAATATAAGGGCATGTCCGGGTTCAGCTCTGAACCCGGACAACCCCTTTAAATGGTTACCAATCCTATTCATACACAGTGGAGTAGAGCTAGTCAGTTATGCTGTGATTTATTTTTTTTCTAGGTATAGTATATTTCTCTCTTGTGACTCTAGGGGGAGTAAATGCTGCAGAAAAAAACACATTACCACCGCTTTATGGCTTGTGATAGAACGGCTACATTTCTGTTGTACCTTGTTACTCTGTGTGAACAAGGACCATTATAGAAAAATGTTTAAGCCGTAACCATTGTGTGAAAATTCTGGACTAGCTGGCTAACTTGCAGGTTTATAAATGATGTATAGGCATACTAGGATGGAAAAGAGGTATGCCGACGTAATAGAAATCCAGTGTGTGCCCTCTTGCATATAATAGCAGTTGCAGCTTCTCTTGTATATTTTGTGATCATATTCCCTGTTGCTAGATGATAATGTATAAACCAGTATCTAAATCCTGCCTTTCGGTACTGGACAGATATTGTGCACATCCAATTACGTCTGAAAATCACCAGCAGCAGTGTATGCATTAGTACATAGTGAATTTAGTATCTTGAGCAGCAAAGTGCACAGCAAAACAAAAGCCCTGCTATCATTCGGTATCATTCTGCTCGGGAAGCTGATGCGATTTGAATACACTGCACATCGCTTTTAGAACAGTTTCCATGGTAATTTTTGTACAATTCCATCATGGTTTTCATCTGAGCATTTACTGTTGAATATTTTACTTTTGTTCTTTACCAACATACACCTATCTTTCACTAAAGCTTGGACGAGAAGTGCCCGGCTATACTAGATGTCTGAAAGCTCTTTACATACTAATGCCTTCTTTTCTCTTTCCTGGTTTCAGGTGCCATTGATGCTCATTTCTTCTTGTATTTTCTCTAGCTGATCTTATATAGTTCTCATATCTAGATCACAAGACTCATACACTACTCACAAAAAGTTAGGGATATTTGGCTTGTTGGTAAAATTTCAGGATGAACCTAAAATGCACTCTAACCTTTACAGGTGAACTTAATGTGACCTTCTCTAAACTTTTGAATTCACATGTCCAACTGTTCAGTGTTTCAGTACTTTTTGCACAACTTGCTGTTCTCTTAACAAGGAGCTGTTAACAATGGCAAAATTCACAACAGGTGTTTGATCCATGAAACACCCAATACGTTTTCTGGTCCAATTAGAATTGGTATTTAAACAGTCCTCCTCATTATGCTGTTCACATTTTGACATCATGAGATGAAGACGACACTTAACAAATGATCAATAGTACCTCACCTTTGTGAGGCTTCAAGCGGGATGTTCTCAGGGTACCTCAAATGAGTGGCCTGCACTTCCCCCAGACCTGAGTCCCATTTAAAACCAATGGGATCAGCTGAGTCACCGTGTAGAGGTTCGTAACTCTGTACCCCAGAACCTCAGTGACCCGAGGGCCGCTTTTCAAGAAGAGTGGGATGTCATGCCTCAGGAGACAATAAGTCGACTTGTGAACAGCATGAGATGCCGTTTTCAAGTTATAATTGATGCTCAAGGCCACATAAGTTATTCAGACACTGACATTTTTGTGGGGGTATACCCACCACTGGTGTTGGCTTTTGTTTTAATAAATTGTTTGAGATTAAATCACTATTGCATGTTTCTACTTAAATGCCCTACTTTCATGAGATATCGCTGTAGCATGAACGTTTGAAGTTTTCAACGAATTTCTGTCAAAAGCCAAATATCCCTAACTTTTTGTAAGCAGTACATATTCAGCCAGGTGTCACCTTATTGTTTGACATGCAGCACAGTACAAAACAGCAGGTTGACTGCCCATGGGTGAAACCTCAAAGGAAAGAAATGAAAATCATCATTGTGGATCAGATTCCAGAGTCCCCAACCAATCAGCTGTTTGAATGGGCTAGCGCGCTCTTGAACAGTACGGCTTCATACACTGGATAGTGGCAGTGCTGTCTCCTTCTTACATAACAGCTGCACTGCAGTTCCATTCACATCCAGTACCCAGTGTGTGGAGCTGTGCTGCTCCAGAATGAAGCATGCCATTCATGGGTGCGCCGTGTATTGGGACCCCATTACCAATACATTATTCACCTATCCTAAAGATACGAGTGCATGTCAATAAATTAGAATATCATTTTTTTTCAGTAATTCAGTTCAAAAAGTGACACATATATTGAGTCATTACTAACAGAGTGAACTTTTTAAAGTGTTTATTTCTGTTAATATTGATTATTATGGCTTACAGCCAAGGAAAACCCAAAAATCATTGTCAGAAAATTAGTATAATTAACGAAAAACACCTGCAAAGGCTTCCTACGCCTTTAAAAATTTCCCTTAGTCTGGTTCAGTAGGCGACACAATCATGGGGAAGACTGCTGACTTGACAGATGTCCAGAAGGCTGTCATTGACACACTCCACAAGGAGGATAAGCCACAAAAGGTCATTGCTGAAGAAGCTGGCTGTTCAGAGTGTTGTACCAAAGCATATTAATGGAAAGTTGAGTGGAAGGAAAAAGTGTGGTAGAAAAAGGTGCACAAGCAACAGGGAGAACCGCAGCCTTGATAGGATTAAGAAAAGGCCATTCCTAAATTTGGGGGAGATTCACAAGTAGTGGACTGCTGCTGGAGTCAGTGCTTCAAGAGCCACCATACACAGACATATCCAGGACATGGGCTACAAGTGTCGCATTCCATGTGTCAAGCCCCTCATGACCAATAGACAACGTAAGAAGGGTCTTACCTGGGCCAAGAAGAAAAAGATCTGGACTGTTGTCCAGGGGTCAAAGGTGTTCTCAGATGAAAGTAAATTTTGCATTTCATTTGGAAATCAAGGTCCCAGAGTCTGGAGGAAGAGTGGAGAGGCACTCAATCCAGCTGCTTGAGGTCTAGTGTGAAGTTTCCACAATCAGTGATGGTTTGGGGAGCCATGTCCTCTGCTGGTGTAGGTCCACTGTGTTTTATCAAGACCAAAGTCAGTGCAGCCGTCTACCAGGAAATTTTAGAGCACTTCATGCTTCCCTCTGCCAACAAGCTTTTTGGAGATGGAATTTTTATTTTTCAGCAGGACTTGGCACCTGTCCACACTGCCAAAAGTACCAATACCTGGTGTAATAACCGTAGATCACTGTGCTTGATTGGGCAGCAAACTCACCTGACCTTAATCCCATAGAGAATCTAAGGGGTATTGTCAAGAGGAAGATGAGACATCAGACCCAACAATGCAGACGAGCTGAAGGCTGCTATCAAAGAAACCTGGGCTTCCATAACACCTCTGCAGTGCCACAAGCTGATCGCCTCCTTGCCACGCTGCATTGATGCAGTCATTCATCCAAAAGGAGCCCCAACCAAGTATTGAGTGCATTTACTGGACATACTTTTTATTTGACCAACATTTCTGTGTTTAAAAAGACATTAAAGTTGGTCTAATATAATATTCTAATTTTCTGAGATAATGACTTTTGGGTTTTCCTTGCCTGTAAGCCATAATCATCAACATTACCAGAAATAAACACTTGAAAAAGTTCACTCTGTTTGTAATGACTCTATATAATGTTTCACTTTTTGAACTGAATTACTGAAAAAAAACTTTTTGATTATTGTAATTATTGAGATGCACTTGTAATATGGCTGCCCACAAACTGTCCTGGAATGCAAGCAGGACTGGTTGCCTCCACTTGCAGAGCAGTCTAAGGGGTGAAAGGGCTTGTCCTCACTGCACACTACGCTCCACCACTTGCGTATACTACATATTGGTGAGTTTTCCTTTCAGGACGCTCAGCTATGATGGCATATCATAGGCAGGATCCATCATTACCATCTATTGTATAGCAGTGAAGTGATCCTCTGTCCCCTTCATCCCCGTAAGCAGCTCTGCAAGTAGTGGCAACTAATCCTACTTAGTCTAGAACAGGTTGCTGGTAGCCATTTTAAATAATTCCTGGAGAACCTCTTTAACCATTTCGCTACAAGCCGTGTACATGTATGGCGCTGGAGTGATGGGCAAACATCGTGAATGCTCGCATGTGCAGCTGGTGTCATGGCCGGCGGGTCTCCGCTGCTTTAAACAGCAGAGATCCGCGGCTAATTACCGCAATGGCAAAAATTAAAGTCTTTAGATGCCGTGATCTCACTAAAGGATGAAAAACCTGGAAGCTTGTGCTTCTGGGCTTCTTACCGGCATCCTCTGTTGCCAGTGAAGATGCCAGTAATTGATTTTAATACACTCAACTTTGCTGAAGAGGTTCAAGGTATTAACGCTGCAATTCTAATTTTGGCCACCAGGTGGCAGGCCAACATAAATTAGCAATAACTAGATCTTAAAAATCTATGATTGTTTAGGGTTAAAAGATAAAAACCGTATTTTGTACGCTCAAATAAGAGTGTCAAAATCATAGTTAAAAATATTAATCTATAAAAAAAGTAAATATAAATAAATCACCTCCCTTTATAATAAAATACGTAAATAAAATATAAACATCATATCACTGCAACAGAAAACACCTGTACTATTAAAATATAAAAATATTTTTCCAATATGGCGAATTGCATAACGGAATAAACTGTCAAAATGGCCAATTTGCCATTTTTTTTTCATCGCTTCTCTTACCCAAAAAATGTAAAAATGTGATCAAAAAGTCACGCACACTCCAGAATGGTATCAATAAAACTCATCGATTGTCTTGCAAAAAATGAGCCCCTATGCAGCTCTGTGGATAGAACTATAAAAAAAAGTTCATGGGGGTTACAGTATGGTGATATAAAAAAGAAAAATGTTTTTTCAAAGTTTACATTTATTTAGACATAAAAAACCTCTACATATAGGGTATCTTTGTAATCGTACTGACCCAGAGAATGATGGGCGTGCCGTGGGAACAAAACCAGTAAAACGGTGGAGGAATTTTTTTCCCCAATTCCACCCCATTTGGAATAATAGTTTTTTTTTTTTTTTTTTTTACCACTTCTTACTACATTGTATGCCTTAATAAATGTACGACTTTTCCCGCAAAAAATAAGCCATCAAACCGCAATGTGAACGGAAGCATATTACGGGTCCCTCCTTTCACAAACAACTAGATCGGCATCTTATCGACTCAGGGGACTGTGACGCCTTGCTGAGGGGTCTGTGGGAGACATGGTCCAAAGTACGCTGCAAACTTATTCAGGGGCCTTCCTTGCTAATGCCAACAAAACTACTCCCAGACCTCATGGGAGTTCTGACTGGGACCTACTCAGAAGTATGGAGCTCTCTTGCCTCCGCTACCCTGGGGGAACGTAAGATCCCGCCCCTGGAAGTCCGCCCTGCCCCTCTTAGCAAATATCATTCCCTCTTTCTATATCAATCCCACTTTCAAGTGGTTTGCCACAGTGCCCTGAGGTTTCCACTTTATATGCTCGGTTGGGAGGTCAGGGGAGAGAGATTTCTGGATGGAATGGGAGAAAGGATTGGGCTTGGTGTTAACTGACAAGGAGACGAGAATATTAGCATCATCTTTTCACCTTGCATTCGCGTTCAGGAAGGACACTATAAGCTACTCTCTAGATCAGTGGTTCTCAACTCCAGTCCTCGGGACCCACCTGCCAGTCAGGTTTTCAGGATTTCCTTAGTTTAGAGCAGCTGATATAATTAGCGTCCATCCATCAGGACTTACCACAGGTATTCATTCTGTGGGATATTCCTAAATCCTGACTGGCAGGTGGGTCCCGAGGACTGGAGTTGAGAACCACTGCTCTAGATGGTATAGAACTCCTGAGTTCCTGTATAGGAGGGGGTTATCTGATTCGGCACACTGCTGGAGATGTGGGTTCACTGTCACATATTTGGTGTAATTGCCCTGTGATACTACCCTTTTGGGATGGAGTACAGGATGTTATACGGGGACTTACATGCCCTGATTTTCAGACTCACTAGATATGATAGCCTTGGCAAGACCTAATAAGCTGTATAAACCTTTCAAAAAGATATTACTACTCACCTATTAACCTCCGCAAGATCAAAAATCCCTTTGCGTTGGCTGGATGTGTGCCCCCCTTCTGTGCAGGAATGGATTCTGAAAGGTAATCGGATCTGCCAATTTGAGGAAATGTCTAGCTGGATTGGCAGATCCCACAATAGGTTTCTCATAGTGTAGAGACGGTGGCATGATATTGCAAGTTCTGTCTCCATCTAACGGAGACACCCCCCCCCCCCCCCTCATCCCGACCGATTCAGCATTTATACGAGCACAGGAGAACTCTTTTGACGTGGTCGTTTGTTCCTAATTTTTTCATTTACACACAATGGGGGAGATTTGTCAAACTGGTGTACAGCAGAACTGGCTTAGTTGTTCATAGCAACCAATCAGATTCCACTTTTCATTTTCCAAAGGTGCTGTCCAAAATGAAAGGTGGATTCTGATTGGTTGCTATGGGCAACTAAGCCAGTTCAGCTGTACACCAGTTTGATAAATCTCCCCCATTGTCTTCTGGTTTTGAAAAGTGGATCTGAAACTTAGAGTTTAGCGTGGCAATGCAATTAATCAACGGCGTCTTTTTGAAAGGAAAAAAAAACCTAGACTAAGTTCACATCAGAAGAACAGAAAAAAATGGATCCGTTATGATCAGTTTGTGTCACTTCCATAAGAGATCAGTTATTTCTGCATACAGTGTATTGTTGGCTGGGAAAATGTATTTAAAGTGATGTAAATCGGCTCCAAAGGCTCTGTTCACACTGGTGTCATGGCCTCTGTTTTTACATGAACCATGAATGGCAGTCTAGGATTCCTGATTTCCCTTGACTTTTGTTTAGGTGATAAGTGTCTGATCAGTGGAGGTCTTCCTAGGACCACCACCAATCACCAGAATGTCCCTAGTTAGAGCATGTGCGCTGCTGCTCCATTTGATCCCTACCGGTACTGCTGGAGCTAACCACGTACAGAGCTCAGTGATCTTTGGCACTCTCATAGACTGCTCAGACACTTATCAGCTGTTCACAGGATAGGTGCTATACATCCTGTGTTATCTGTGCTCTAGTTTCTTCTCGCCTGAATTGCATGTCTGTATAAATTTGCCTGGGCAGATTAGATGATTTTGTTTCTCCAACCAAGGTTTTTTCCAAGCAGCAAGCTTTCCATGGTCCTTTCCTGCTGGTCTGAGTTTATGCTGACCTGTCATGCTGCTTGGTTGGTAGAAAAAAATGAATGTTATGCTGAATATTATTCACCACATTCGTTATATGTCGCTGTTACCACCAGAAATATCAGTCCAGAAAGTATCAACTGCAGCAGCTAGAGGATCACTATAATGAGGACATCTCGACAGGTACAGATGTGTGTATACAGCGTCTGCTCATTGTAGGACTGCGGATGTTGCACCTTTTTATATGTGACCTGAAACAATGGTGGTCAAAGTGTTTCTAGGAGGAGACATCAGATTTGACTTTTAATTATGATTTGTTTTGTTGACCTACAAATATTGTAGAAATGGCAGTTTCTTCATCCCCTCCCACCTCCTGGGTGTGTAGTCCGCATATACAGGACTAGCATTATGTATGGAGATTAGTGCTCAATCCCTGCATTCTGTCACTGACCAGAATATCTTGCAATATGATACAGAATATGCCTGGAATTACTTATGAGCAGAGGATTTAAGTGATTTGAAGTGCTTCTAATGTTATTGTCTGCCCCTCAGAAAGCTCGCAGTCGGTGGTAATCACAGCCCACATGAGACATTGGTTTCTGCAGTAAACCCCCTCTTTCCTACTGGTTGCGGGCATTCTGATATGGACTACCCTCCTATGGGAAGTTTTTGTCAGTGTCTTCTCCGGCATTGCCGTCTCACTAGATAACAGATTATTTGCTGAGATGTATAGAGGCAGCATGGTGGCTCAGTGGTTAGCGCTGGGGTCCGAGGTTCATTTCTAACCAAGGACAACACCTGCATGGAGTTTGTATCTTCTCCCCGTGTTTGCATGAGTTTCCTTCCACACTGGAGACATACTTATGGGGGATAGGGAGTAATGATGATGTCTGTACGCACACACACATCTAGCAAGCGTTCTTTATGTGGTAGTGTATAATTTAGCACAAAAAGATTTTTACTCTACTTACTAAAGCAGATTTGACTGTCCAGAGCAGAATGGTTAAGGAGCACCATGGGAAGTGTTCTTTGTAACTTCACTGCTGTTGCCAGCTTATGTGACGATGTGGAGGTTCTTAGGGTACGGGAGAACATTACAATGTGAAAGGAAAAAGCTCAGCCACTTGTCTCCATTAACACTTTATTAACTGAAAAGTAGTTTGTCAGCATGTGTAGTATAATAATGACTGGTAATGTGCCCTCCACTGGAATACTTGTGCGGTGATACCCAGACACCAGACATGGGACATACAACTCATGCAGTGACGTATGGCGTTTTGGTTCGTTAGGATGTGTAACCTCTAGCTCATTTTAGACTGCACATTTGTTCAGGTATGAGAGTACTCTTATTACCTGCACAGTAAAAGGCACCTGCAGAAACAAAATGTACTAGAAGGAAGTGCAGAGACTTAGACTTTTTTTTCATTGTGGGAATTTTCTCCAATTGGCTTTTATTGGCACATAAAGTAGCAGCTGTACCACTGAAGTGTCCATGCATCGTATTGCACAGGTTAAGGACATTTTTATTAATGCGAGGTTTCGTTTTTTTTACCTGCCTTTTTAATCCCATACAGATTTATATTCTTTTTGAAATAATAAAAAAATAATTTCTCATCCCATTTACAGCTCAGATAAGTTTGCCACTGCACATGCTTTTATATCTGTTAATTGCACATGAAATAGTCCATAATTTTATTAGTCCTTTTTAGTGCATTTTACGGTGCCGGTACCTACTGGCTTTTTCCTTGGCTGCATTGGCACAGGCGTTGTGCTTGTTCAGTTGTAAGTGATTCCAGTATTTGATCAGTTCACTAGGCTGGAACTGATGGGAGGTAATTAGGTGACTATATTTACAGCTAGAATAGGACACTCTCCAGTGATTGAATACAAACTCATTGGGCGGGGGTATAGGGTCAATACGCAGCTTAGCCAGACAGATGCCAACATACACATCTTCTAAGTGTAACCGTCTAATACTTAAAGACACTTTAAATATTTTCTCTGCCAGGTCTCCAGAAAACACATAGCCAGTCCCAGAACAAAACACAGGGTAGCGCTCGCTTGGGTACAGATCTGGTGACATGTACCATTTACTGTCTTTGTTACGGTTCGGTGCATAGCCTCTCATTAAATACCCTGTAAAGTAGTTGGCTCTTGGTGGTTGGTCAGGCTTCAGTAGTTTATGTATCAGATATTCTGTGTTCACAAACATGTCACTGTCTGTCTTCATGACATATGGCACATGTGGGCAGTATGTTGCCACCCAGTTCATGCCCATCAGCGTCTTAATGGTTAGATTATAGTAAGTGTCTAAATATTCTTGTTGGATGATATCATGGTACTGCCGGCTTTCATCCACAATAGCCTGTTCAATTAACCCATTTATCTTCGTATGCAAACCCAAAAGAAAGAGTCGTACAATATGGATGCCGGCTGCCAGGCTCTCGTTCCCCCAGGTCTGTCTTATAGCCTGTCGAGCCTCAATTTGTCGTGGCTCTGCTGCTATGAGCAGTATGAGAAAGGGCGTTTTTCCTTGGCATTTTTCCGGCTCATTGATGATATATTTGTAATGGTACAAGTTTTGGTGACCAAAGCCCTTTTCACTGTAAATACTTCCATTGGTGCTCAAGGTGTTCTCCAAGCCAGTCACTCCTTGCAGTTGTGATTCCGTGTTACTTAAGTTGGACGCTGTGTGGGGTCTTAGGGTTTGAGGCATCGTATCCTTCCAGATATTCCTTAGGGAACTGTTGGTCTCGCTTTTTGTTGCTTTAAATCCTCGTATTGCATGAGTCACTGGATTTTCTTTCATTCCCACTCTGCCAGTGAATGAATTGTGGTGATTAAAAAACAGGAACATGGCAAACAAGAACACAAGGGACAAGAGCCCAGTGAGGTGGGTCCGAAAAAGAGAGCGCTTGCTATTCCAGGTCATCTTGGCAAGGCAGCAGTGACGTCTCCTCCACTGAAGCATGCTGTTCAAATCCTGATGCAGTTGTACTGCATCTGCTCCAGTTCCCGGTTTGTTAATCCACCCCCACCAGTCTGGCAGTATTGAGAATGTGGCGGCCTGTGGTCTTCACCATTGGTTTAACCATTTCCTAGAGGAGAACCTATAGACAAAAAAGCAAATTGTATTTAATAGGAAACAGAACCGTAACATCCTTGCCACCTCCTCTGTTAACACTTGAGAAGGATGGAGGTCATTCTCCTGCATTTCCTAATGACGCAAAGTTAACCCTTATTACGATCAATTTGAGCTTAAGGGAAATGTTACTGTGATGGGTTCCTCCTGAAAGTCGGTTGTGTACTGCCATCTAGAATTTGTGGATAAAGTGCTATAAGCAGTGATTTCAGTGTATCCTTATTCTGCCAGCAGTGGAGTAGAAGAGGGGCTGATCGGAGCCGTAATGTCTTGGTCACAGTATGCTGCTTAGCATGTGTTCTCTGATGGACATTTGTGTTCAAAATGTCAATGAGAAGATGCCGCTGTGAAAAGTAATCTTTCCTTTTCAGTAACCAGACTGTAAGTCTACTTTCAATTACGATGCTTGTATCTGTTGTTGTCTAGCCGTTACTGAGTAAATAATTGGCGTTTTCTAATTTTCATTAGATTGGTTATAAATGAATATTGGCCTTCCTTTTATCTGCCCTCGCCAAGTGTTAAACTAGTTGATTAATGCATTGCGCTGATTTATCCACTAGATGGCAGTAGAACCATATGCATGACACCCAGTTGTCGGGCACTCTACTGACTAAGGATGAATTCTGTTAACTAGCGTCTGAAATGAACTGCACTCTGTATAGCGGTCGGCAAACCACTTTACCCTGTGGATTACTGGGCCAGCTAGAGGCCTGTAGAGGACCCATTGGTAGCTTTTATTTTCTAATCAAATCTTACAATGTGGTAAATGAATTTACTTCTCCTGAGTTTACCCAAAAGAGTGTGAGCTGCTAATGTCATTTTATATAATACATTTGTGCTTCCATTGTATAGACACTAGTTATGGTGACGGCCTCAGGTTTTTCTTCTAAACCCCCCTTTCCCTTATTCTGAAGGCATTTTGCTTGGTGATTACAGTTGACTTTTATGGGCTTAGTATGTACAGCCTTGTGTATCTAGGATATTAATCCGTTATGTATATTTCAACTGAATACTCCCAAATATTAACAGGCCAAATTGCTAGTTTTTTAATTGCATTGCATCCTTGTGTACATGGTCTTTTTTTATTTTTATATATTTTCAGCAGCAAAATGTTTTATTCTGGCAACGACCTATTTAATCTGTGTCTTAAAATATCCCTCCCGCGCCAGTAGGATTTTTGTACTGTAAAGCCTTTTTCATTACCAGCTAGCTGTGCCCAGGGCAAAGTAAGCACATTTTATATTGGCTACACTTGCATGATTTATTGTACCCTGGTAAGACGGAGGATTAATGCAATTTCTGCAGTGTGCTGCATGCAATATTTACACACTGAGATGGAAAATCGGGAAATGACAAGTAACTGTTATTTAATCAGTCTGTGCTTTCATTATCCTCTCATCAGAATATAATACGGAATAAAATACACACACGTTCTGTTGGGCTAGAGATTCGCTGATCTTTTCAGCTTGATTGTTCCGGTACAGGCTGAAGATTACTTTAGATAAGGATTAGATATGACCTACTTTGTAAGGGGATTTGCTTCCTCTAATATTGCAGAATTTCCCCTCTTTTCCCAGATTCCCAAAATAATATATTTGACAGAGGCTTGTCATTTCATATCCTCCCAAGTGTACATGTTAAATGCACAATTCTTCTTTTCGGATAACCTGTTCCCCACGTCAGGCCGTACAGATCTCTACCTAAAGAATAGGATTAATGAGAAGGAATATGGTAACATACCTTTTGTTTTTATGACCCGCTTCACGCTGGAATACACCTATTGAGAATAGTTTGGGCACGTAATCGTTTGAGGGGGGGAAGAAATCGAACATGCGCACTTGCATCAAAAATCTCTCTTCTGTATATGTTTCTGCCTGCTGACCGTCTGTACGCTGCTTGCCCCCTCTCCGGTTCCAGTCATGGGCATTGTGTAAGTCCCTCCATCAGGAGAGCGATCAGGTCCCCAGGATTCATAGTCTCTGCTCAGAGATGGTCTGGCAGCTCCCCCTGCATTGAAAGCCTCCACATATCATACCTTTTATCCCTAATGCAGCGTTCAGCCGTCTGTATCCATGCCAATGCCGACTGATCTCGGCAGCATTGAAGAAAACGTCAAAAGAACATAGTAGTCCTGCTGAATTAAATAGTAGCAAGGATTTACCTCCTGTCTTGTTGCTAGGCAGCTTGTGCAGAAGACAGAGCTTGTAGGGGGAGGATGTGGTCTGGAGAATGGAGGCAGCTTCCTATGCTGCTGCTGCCTCTCAGAGGCAGTGCTTTATATGTGGGCTTTGACAGATGCCGTTTTCTGACAGAGCAGAATTCAACGTCACAGCCTGGAGAAAGCTCACGTGACTCCTTGCATTCATTGCTTCTGCTCTGGAGGCAAGCAGCATCAATGCCTTCTACTTAGGATGATTATTACTGAGACTGCAGGGATTCCTGTCTGTATAATTCAGCTCTTAACCTGTCCGTGGTTATCGTGTATATTATGCATACATTGTTGTCACTTATATGGCGTTTACCAGGAAGGCGCATTTAATGAAATACTGACGGCGCCATCATTCATTCCATGCTTTGTGCTTACATTCTGCAGTACTGAGGCTTTTTGCATAGCACAGCTGGAGACCGTGCTGGAGGCCAGCAGACATTGAGGCACGCGGGGCAGTTTAGTGCTATTAATGCAGGTGACCACTAGAGTCAGGCTTGACTGATTTCAAGCTTGTTTCATTGAATCATTATCTGAGCAGTAATAGATTTCTTTTAAAAGCTCACAATGTTTTTTTGAAAGCAGATTCCAGCCAGGGAAGAGACACTGAAGGGCCCTTTACACTGCCTAATGTTTGGGCATATTATCGCTAACTAGAATTCCTATGGATGCTCATTAGCATAATCTGCCTGTGTAAAGCACGCCGATTACCCGACGAAGGTTATAGATCATTGGTGCGGTCACTTAAATCATTTGCTGGCACAGGATTGTGCTATCTGAACTGTACTCTACTGCTGGCAAATGATGATTCTGTATGGGTGTGAGCGATGCCTCCCTCTTACTGTGGAGGGGATCATACAGGAGTCTCCTACACTGACGAGTAGGCGCTTGTGGGGAAAGAATTTTCTTCTCTACAATCGCTTGCTACATCAATCCATTTAAAAAGGCCCTTACCTTCTCAGTCTTACTTTGTCCCCTCTGGTCTCTACCCTCTTGCCCTGGCACAACACACTGGCGTAAGGCCAGTGGGTCACTACTGCGGCTAGTGATTGGCTGAGCAGGCATTTGCTGTATGTCAAGATAGGACCAGAAAGTAGAGACCAGCAGCGCGGACTGTACAGGGGCCTGTGATATGATTAGCACTACTTTTAGTTATTTAACCCCCCAACATTTTCTTTGCTTGAAATCCTTTTAATTTTTCCAACATTTGAATTCACTTAAAGTAAACCATTCATGGTAGATATCGAGTTGTTCTTTGCCACCTATACAGGCACATTAGCATGGATAGGGTTCCTGTAAACCACACAACAATGATTATACTTACAATTGAGCTTGGTTATGTCTATCATGGTATATGGATGTGGTATACCGGAGTGTGTGCAGATGCCCTTGCCTGGTTCTTTTGGGCATTTATCCGATGGATTTTAAATAAAATAAACCATCCTGACATTGTTTGCTGTGCCTTGATCACTACGCAGGACCTGTCACTGTGCCTGGAAGACGATGCTTCCTGTATTATCATGGAGCTAGTGCGTATTGGATCCCTAATAATGTAAGCTACTCCCGGGGCAGGAAAGGAAATCTTTTGCTTGTTTCATGTGGCGAGATGTATACATTTTATATAGAAACTGCTCACTACCTGGTGGATTTGATGTTGGGGAATCCTTTAGAAAATCCCCAAAAATAAAGCCAATCATTCAGATATTTGCATTGGTTACATCTTTGTCCGTACAGTGGAAGAGATCCTGGATATATCTGCAGAGGTGGAATGCAGTTTACTAAAAATCATTCATAGTACGAATCCAGTGTGTTGACATGGCTGTAGGCTTATAGCCCTTCACTACCAGTGCATCTCATTTATTATAATGGGGCTTTATATAACGGCCACCATACGACCTGCTGAAACCAATCTGTATACCACAGCAGAAATCTGCTGATCACCAATGTTTAGTTGGGAATTTCAGTACATTGCAGCAATGCTAATCAAGAAAGGGATTTCATGGGGCTAGAATTGTTGAAAAATGTATTTTTATTGTAAAGCAATATCTCCATTTCTATTATAGGAAGGTGCCTCAGCCAGGAAGACGCAGACTCCAGCCGCTCAGCCAGTGCCAAGACCAGGTAATTCAAGCAGAGTTCTAATATCTGACTATAAGCTGACAGGTGGAAGTGCCTAGCCGCCATTTCTGTATAGACTACTGCGCCAGAGCGTTATCACAGACCGGAGAATGTGGCTATAGTGAGCGGTTCAGCAGTTGGCACACCATTTATTATCTTCATAGATGATTTCACTCTTTTGCTCCAGTACACTGTTCCTATTTCCAACACGTTTTTACCTTTTGGTTTTACAAACCATTTTACTGCTTTTACAGTAGGAAAACTGTTATGTGATGTTTACACCGTATACATGGTAGACCTAGTACTTCTGTTCCCAGTCATAGACTCTGCCATGTGGAAGGTGAACATGAGACCTCATGTGGCCTGTATATCCCCGTAACACAATGCGACTTCTGCCTTCAAAATGAACGTGCAGGTTCCATTTATTGAGGAATTGCATAGATCATTGAATAAATTAGATTTTACATCAGGGAAGGTTTAGATAATACATAGGCTGTCATAGGGCATTTTAATCTCCTCCTTCTGGGGCTCGGCAGTGATATTGGAGCACTCTTCTTTGCACAGGGAGTGATTTTGAAGTTGGGTATGTATAATGCAGGGATCAGCACACCAGCTGTTCTGAAACTACCACTCCCAGAATCCTCCTTTTACTTCTGAGGGAGTAACAAACTTAAGGCCCATTCAGACGACCGTAGGACCCATGCGGACCTGCGATACTACGGGTGCTGCCCAGCGTGTGTTCCACAGTGTTCAGAACACACGGCCAGGCGCCCCATTGAAAATGCCTATATATGCTGTTGCGGACAAGTATAGGACATGTTCTATTTTTTTTTTATGCGTGCCGCGGCTGCCCACTCTCGTAGAAGTGAATGGGGCTGCATCTATTCTGCAATATTGCAGAATAGATGTGGACCCATTCACACGGTCGTATGAATGGGCCCTAACTCTGTTCTTGTATGTTGAGGGTTGTGGTTTCCCAGGAGCTAGAGTTCCGGAGGTTGCTGATTCCTGCTATAATGGGCTGCTACTTCTGCTATTTACCAGTATTTAACTATAAGCACAGCACCAGTTCTGAAACTATTCGGGCATTTCCTTCTCTAATAATGTTGCCTTAAAGGGGTATTCCGGTAAAGTAACTTAATTTTTTAAAAACTGCATTAAGGCTGCAAGCCCTTTGTTTCACAAGACATTCAGCTGGATAATTGATAGTAGCACACTGAGCATGCTCGATCTAACAAGACCTATGCAAAATTAAATTATATTAGGTAATTACTGATTTATATTTATGGTAACCGGAATACCCCTTTAAGTGCAGCAAGCTAGATATTTTTCTTTCAAATTAATCATTTAAAATGTAGGCTTACTGTATCTTTCTTTGTTGCCGTATATATATATATATATATATATATATATATATTAATAAACTAAATATTTGCCAGGTATGGATTACATAGTAACATAGTTTATAAGGCCAAAAAAAACCATCTGTCCATCCAGTTCAGCCCGTCATCCTTACTTCCTTACTTACTTGCTGTATAAGGTTGTGAGCAGCCTGTTTCTTACTCTAGACGCACTCCCATTAATGCCCCCAAAGCAAATAGTCCAGTCGTTCTCTGCAAAGTGGATTTGTCAACCCTAAACCCTTAGAGAGAGTGGTCTCCCATCCTGGACCCTCATCTTTTTGTAGTAGCAGCTACAAAGCGTTTCCCTCCCTCTTGAGCACCCTGTAAGTGTGCAGTGCACGTACCGCTCTACAGCAGAAGGCTGGGGGTCCTAGCAGTAGGAGGCTTCTAACAGACATCCCCTCTAAATGGTTTAAACTGCTGGTATTCTTTTCGACTTCTGTTGCCCCTGACAAGTGAGAGTCTGTTTTGTAGACTGTGCATATTTTTAGCAGTGAATCATTATCCTGCAATCTTTGGATAGAATGAGACTTTGGATGGAAAAGAAGGGGGATGATGAGCAGTGCGATAAAACACAGTGAAATTAGAGCGCGCTTTTAATAAAACTACAAGCTTGAAACAAAATCTTGTCTGGCCTTTTGAGTGAACTGTACTTTAGCTTTGGTCTAATTTTCTGCCGGGTTCCTTGACAGGTCTTTAAAGTGACAAAGGAGTGATTTAGTCATCTAATTGGTATGACATTAGGTGGCTGTTGCAATAAGCTTTTTTTTTTCTCTTTTAATTTGTAGTTGGGGATTTGTTGGGAGGGGAGAAATGTGTATGACCAACAGATTCCCAGATTAAAGGTCCTGGCAGCAGGCCATGTTTTCAGCGAGTCGTCTACATTGAAAAGACGTAATCACTAAGGCCTCATGCACATGACCGTGTATTTTTTCGGTCCGCATAATACGGATACTTTATACAGATCATTTGCAGAACAACCGCACTGATGCGTATAGCACCTAGGTGACATCCATGTGCTGTCTGTATATTTTGTGTGAGCCGCCAAAAATGTGGATCGGACACAGACCTACAACAAGAATTGAGAGCATGCGGCCTAAGGGGGAGGTTTATCAACAGTGGTGCAGTTTTCCATCCAAATCTGATTCGTGTAGTGAACGCATAGCATCTGGACTGAATCCTGAACCATTTTCATGCACCATCTTTGCATTCAGGAAAAATCTCAGCATGTTCTATATTGTGCGGTTTTCACGCAACCCAGGCTCCATAGACGTCAATGGGGCTTGTGTGAAAAACAGAAGACTTACAGATGCAATGCATTTTTTTTTTACTGATGTTTGCTAGGTGATGCAGGTTGTTCAGTTTTTCTTGACGTGTGTGAAATGTATCAAAACCGATTCCGCACGGAAAGGACTGAAACGCCCGATTGCAGGTTGATCATCAGAATTTAACAGCCTTTTGTGTCTTTTTGATGCGGTTTGTTAAACTTTCCAGACCTGCTGTGGAGCCGGGATTTACAGCCTTCATACAAGTCCAGGAATGCACCCATGTTACAATTGTGTGAAGTTGAGTACATACAATGCAACGGCACACTGCTAACCAGATAAAGCACAAAATGCCATAGTGATATGAGGTATTCTGGAGCTAATGCTATGCTTGTTTAGTAAATTAGAGATTCTTCCTGCATCCCTGTATTAGTGGAGACCTTTGAAGCACCAGAAATGGCAAAAGGCAGAGGGAATCCAGCATGCATGAGGAACCAACACTCCCTGATTATACGGAAGCCAAGGTTGGCACATAACAGGTAGGAAATAGTGTTAGGTTCCCGTCCTTCAGAGATCACCGTGACGATTTGGTGGACGGGCCCAGATAATTTTGTTCAAAATATATTTGCCAAGAATCTCTAATTTACTAAACAAGCATAGCATTAGCTCCAGAATACCTCATATCACTATGGCATTTTGTGCTTTATCTGGTTGGCAGTGTGCCGTTGCATTGTATGTATTTTCCTTTCCTTGTGCATTTAGCCATAGCAACGTGCACCTGCGCACTGGGATGTGCTGACTGAAATTCCCCTTTTTTTCTTTGTAAAATTGTGTGAAGTTGGTGTAACACAGATTTATTAAACGTACAATTTGCTTTGGTATTTCTTTTCTAAATCTTCTCAAGGCAGTCCCTCTATTAGGAACTCTCGACAAGTGCTAGGATTGCACAGTGATGAATGTAACTGATATATTCATGCAAATTGCACAACATTTCAGCACTTCCTCTCTTGAATTGTTATAAGCAATATCCTCAGCTGCACTTCGTAATTGTGCTTTCTTACACTCTAGAATAGGAGTAAAGACAGAATAAGCATAAGCACGCTCATGAAGATGTGATTGTGATTGCTGCAGGAAAATTCAGACTCCGCGTTGTCATTATAGCTAAATTGGACGAGATAAGAAGCATCTCGTAAATATTCAGTTTAATCCAGATGTGAGCTGTCCGGATTGTGCACCACATATTACCTACCATGTAGACCTGTGTCATTTAGTGTAATGTTTTCAACTTTTGATATTTCATTTAAAGGGTTGCTGAGGTTTCGGAAAACTTTTGATATGTCATGCAGACATATTGAGTGCTCACATATTGTGCTTTTACTGCTGGAGCGGAAGCGAGGCAGACTCAATAGAAAGTCCATGGGCCCCTGTCAATGTCGTCCCCTGCAGTGAGAAGAGTGCGATATGCGAGCACGTCTCTCTCCTGGTTCTAGGGATCAGTGGAGGTCTCCGCACAGATCCAAAACTTTTGATGCGTCTCTGAATATATAAATATCAAGTTTTTTGAAAACTCAGTGACCATTTAACTGCAAATATATAATTTTTCCAATCTCATGAAAGGTCATTAAGTGGGAGATTTACTAAACTAAGGCTCCATTCGCACATCAATGAAAGACAAACTGCAGAACGGTCCATTTTGTTTTTCCTCACTGAAGCCTTTGAGAAGTGGATTCGAAATGGTCCCCTTTAGTTGTATGAGTGCAGTCTGTCCGTGAACATGGACAAAGTAGGACATGTCCTATTTGATAATGTCCGTTATTCACTTGCCCTAAAAAAAGGCTATGTAAATAACCCCATACACTAGGGTAATTCTTAAAATGGGCGTGTGACGGATGTTAAATTTACAGTGGTCCCTCAAGATACAATATTAATTTGTTCCAGGACACCCATTGTATGTTGAAACCATTATAAGTTGAGTAATTGATTCCAAAGCCCCATAATGTCATAAAGATAAGAGAAAATGAAGATTTAAGACAAATAAGCAGATAATTAAGACAGATAAAACAAGTCCTTACATATAAGGCCTCTTTCACACTAGCGGCAGCACGGATCCGTCAGGTGAAGGGTGCCGCCGGATCCGTGCTGCCGCAGGGACATGTGTGGGGCCGGAACCGCGCTCCGGCCCCACACATGTCACACAGTACATACACACAGACATATACACATACAAATACACATACATCCTTAAATGCTCCCGGCAGGTCTCCACAGTGCAGGATGAGCAGGACGGCGCGCACATAGGACGATTCCCCACAGCGCCCTCTGCTGGGCGCCGGGTGGAATCGTCCTATGTGTGCACCGTCCTGCTCCTCCTGCGCTGTAGAGTGCCTTGCGAAAGTATTCGGCCCCCTGAAACTTTTCAACCTTTTGCCACATTTTAGGCTTCAAACAAAAAGATAACATTTTAAATTTTTGGTGAAGAATCAACAAGTGGGTCACAATTGTGAAGTGGAACAAAATTTATTGGATCATTTAAACTTTTTTTGTAATAATAAAACTGAAAAGTGGGGCGTACAAAATGATTCGGCCCCCTTGCATTAATACTTTGTTGCGCCACCTTTTGCTGCGATTACAGCTGCAAGTCGCTTGGGGTATGTCTCTATCAGTTTTGCACATCTAGAGACTGAAATTCTTGCCCATTCTTCCTAGGCAAAACAGCTCGAGCTCTGAGGTTGGATGGAGAGCATTTGTGAACAGCAGTTTTCAGCTCTTTCCACATATTCTCAATTGGATTCAGGTCTGGACTTTGACTTGGCCATTCTAAGACCTGGATACGTTTATTTTTGAACCATTCCATTGTAGATTTTGCTTTATGTTTGGGATCATTGTCTTGTTGGAAGATAAATCTTCGTCCTAGTCTCAGGTCTTTTGCAGACTCCAACAGGTTTTCATCCAGAATTGTCCTGTATTTGGAATCATCCATCTTCCCATCAATTTTAACCATCTTCCCTGTCCATGCTGATGAAAAGCAGGCCCAAACCATGATGCTGCCACCACCATGTCTGACAGTGGGGATGGTGTGTTCAGGGTGATGAGCTGTGAAGTGTTGGACTGATTGTTGTCCTATAGACAGACTCTCCCACCTCAGCTGTAGATCTCTGCAGTTCATCCAGAGTGATCATGGGCTTCTTGGCTGCATCTCTGATCAGTCTTCTCCCTGTTTGAGATTAAGGTTTAGAGGGACGGCTGGGTCTTGGTAGATTTGCAGTGGTCTGATACTCCTTCCATTTCAATATGATCGCTTGCACAGTGCTCCTTGGGATGTTTAAATCTTGGGAAATCTTTTGGTATCCAAGAAGGAAGAAAAGAGGTTACAGATCCCTAACCCACCAGCCGTCCCTGTCCCCCCTCCCGTCCTTTTTTTTTTTTTTTTTAACGGACGCCACTTGATCCATGTGTTTTTTGTCTTTAACAATTTTCCAGCTCCACACCGCTTTTTCTGCGGGTGAGCTGTGACTGCCCAGTGCTTTTCAGTGCATACCTGCCTGATCAGCACCTGGGGATCATTTTTTTTATTTTTTTTTTTATTTTTTGTCCAAAAAAGTAGTTCGGGTTTTATATAAATATATATAGAGCTGCATATCTCTCTATATCTATATATAAGTTAATTTTTAGCTAGTGCTTGCTCTTTTTACACTGTAGTGACTTTTTTTCACTACAGTTTCTGCACGCACACACACCATCTGTGTGCGTGCGTGCTGTATAAGCAGCATCTGCATATTTTTATTTTTTTATTTTTTTTTTCATGTGTGGGAAAAAAAAAGTTAGTGGTAGTTAGATAAATTTCAGTTAGTGTCACTTTAGGGTTTGGCACGAACGCACTGTATCTGCATACGTGCTGTTTGCAGAGGACTGTAGCAAATGTTTTCACTACAGTTTCTGCACGCACACACCATCTGTGTACGTGTGTGCTGTATCAGCAGCATCTGCACTTTTTTTTTTTTTTTTACATATCTGTGAAAAAAAACTGCAGTTAGTGGTAGTTAGATTTCAGTTAGTGTCAGTTTAGGAATTTGTACGAACGCATCATCTGCGTACGTGCATTTTGCAAGTACTGAGCACCGTTCAGTAGTGTCCATTACTGATCGCGTCTGCAGTAAAGACTTTATTTTTTTTTTTTAACAGACTTTTATTACTGAAAAGACTTTTTTTTTTTTTTTTTTTTTTTTATTCCCCCCTCCCTCTTTTTTTTTTTTTTAAATTCAAAGTCAATACTGAAAAAAACCCTTTCACGTGTAAAACCACTACATACACACCCCTCACACTAAATAAAGTTTTACACGTTTCACCCATCACACCCCAATAAAATATAAATGGCCCAATCATCCCAACGAGTGTACTCGGCAGAAGAGGCATACACCATACGCCATCCTTGCCTCTGATACCGAGATGGCCACTGAGGGAGAAGAGGATGCCACTTTCCTCTACTCCTCTACCCTCCCCCCCCCCCCCCCCATAATCGCCCCAGAACGACCGCTGAGGCAGCCCCCCAGAGTGAGCTCATATGGACTCCACCCCCTGAGAATTATCAGCCCCAAATTCCAGAGTTTGTGGGAAACTCTGGAATTCAAATTGACTGCACGGGCTTCACCGAAATTGATTTTTTTTTTTTTTCAAAATCTTTTTCAGTGACTGACTATTTAGTAAATCTTATCGTGGCCCAAACTAATTTATACGCCCAGCAGTTTATTACCGAGAACCCCACGTCACCATTCGCAAGACCCCTAGGTTGGACCCCAGTAACAGCAGCAGAAATGAAAATTTTCTGGGGGCTGGTGCTGCACATGGGGCTTTTTAAAAAAAACAGAAATGAGACAGTATTGGAGTGTGGATGTCTTGTACCACACTCCAGTATCCGTAACGCGATGGCCCGGAATCGATTTGATTCTATTCTGAAATTTTTGCATTATAATGATAATGCACAGTGTCCTCCCCAAACTGACCCAACATTTGATCGGCTTTTCAAAATCAGACCCCTCCTTGACCACTTCAGCACCAAGTTTTCTGAAGTGTACACCCCAGAAGAAAACATCTGTATAGATGAGTCCCTGGTGCATTTCAAGGGGAGGGTAAAATTCCACCAGTACCTGTCCAGCAAGCGGGCAAGGTATGGCATAAAAATGTACAAGCTCTGCGAGAGTAGGTCAGGGTACACCTATAGGTTCCGGGTTTATGAAGGCAAAGATTCACGGATAGAACCCCCAGAATGCTCCCCTGGCCTAGCAGTTAGTGGGAAACTAGTGTGGGACTTGCTGCACCCACTGCTGGATAAGGGTTACCACCTCTACGTGTATAACTATTATACCAGCTTACCCCTCTTCATGTCCCTAAGTGCCAGGCATACTGTGGCTTGCGGCACAGTACTCAAAAATCAGAGAGGCCTCCCTAGATCCCTGGTAGGGCAACCACTGAGGAAGGGTGGTTAAGTACAAGGACAAGAGGGACGTCCTTGCACTGACCAGCATTCACCCCAACACCAGCTCCCCTGCCGTAGTACATGGTACCACTACCACTGTCCTCAAACCGGACTGCATCCTGGCCTACAACAGGCACATGGGAGGAGTTGATCTTTCATCAACTGACCAGCATTCACCCCAACACCAGCTCCCCTGCCGTAGTACATGGTACCACTACCACTGTCCTCAAACCGGACTGCATCCTGGCCTACAACAGGCACATGGGAGGAGTTGATCTTTCATCAACTGACCAGCATTCACCCCAACACCAGCTCCCCTGCCGTAGTACATGGTACCACTGTCCTCAAACCGGACTGCATCCTGGCCTACAACAGGCACATGGGAGGAGTTGATCTAGCAGTTAGTGGGAAACTAGTGTGGGACTTGCTGCACCCACTGCTGGATAAGGGTTACCACCTCTACGTGTATAACTATTATACCAGCTTACCCCTCTTCATGTCCCTAAGTGCCAGGCGTACTGTGGCTTGTGGCACAGTACTCAAAAATCAGAGAGGCCTCCCTAGATCCCTGGTAGGGCAACCACTGAGGAAGGGTGGTTAAGTACAAGGACAAGAGGGATGTTCTTGTACTGACCAGCATTCACCCCAACACCAGCTCCCCTGCCGCTGTACGTGGTACCACTACCACTGTCCTCAAACCGGACTGCATCCTGGCCTACAACAGGCACATGGGAGGAGTTGATCTTTCAGATCAAGTTCTGAAGCCCTACAATGCCACACGGAAAACAAAAGTGTGGTACAAAAAACTAGCCGTACACCTTGTACAGATGGCAATGTACAATGCGTATGTGCTCTATAAATCTGCGGGACACACAGGAACTTTCCTTCACTTTCAAGCAGTAGTGATCAAGGCCCTAATTTTTCCCAACCAAACAGTACTTCTGGAAGTTACAGTGCCCGAGTTGTACCAGGACAACATTTCCCTGGTGAAGTTCCCCAGATAGCGAGGAAGGGAAGGACCCAAAAACGATGCAGGGTGTGTTCAAAAAGGGGGATTAGGAAGGACACTATATACCACTGCGAAACCTGCCCTGAAAAACCTGGCCTGTGCATCAAGGATTGTTTCAGAATCTACCACTCATCCATGGATTAGTTTCATCCCTGATGTACCCTGAAATTTTTTCACTTTCTACCTCACATTTAGTCTCTGTATCTTACATATCCACTTTTTACGATCACTACATATTCATTTCTGTGAGACACCAATTTGAAAAATTGGGGTCTGCTAGTGATTTTTCATTTTCACAAATGTGTGCTTTGAAATGCTTTTACAAGTGTTTGTGCCTTCTGTGAGACACCAGTTTGGTAAAAAGTACCCTTTCTACCATTTCTACCACTTAAAATGTTCGTATGGGGGTGTTCTTTCCAAAATGGGGTCACTTCTTGGGTTTTTTAATTTCTGGGGACCTCAGGAAATTTTTAAATGTGACATGGCAAATAAAAAACCATGTCTGTTAATTCTGGCCTGCAAAATCCATATTTTGCAGTTTGCCTCTAGCGTTCTGCTGTGCGCCCATACAGCAGGCTGCGAGCACATATGTGGTGTTTCCTGAATGTGGAGAAAATGGGGATCGCGTAGTGGGGTGCATTTTCTCCTTTAAAGGGGTTCTCCGAGTTATAAATATTGATTACCTATCCTCAGGATAGGTCATCAATATCAGATCGGCAGGGGTCCGACACCCGGCACCCCCGCCGATCATCTGTTTGAAGAGGAGGCGCGCGCCGTATCAGCGCTGCCTCCTCTTCACTGTTTACATGCTGGCCGACACGGGGGTAGTGGTGAGTAGATGTAATTACACCTAACTGCCCCATTCATTTCTATGAATAGAATCGCTTCCATAGACTTGTATGGAAGCGATTCTTCCCATAGAAATGAATGGGGCGGTGAGGTGTAATTACACCTACTCACCACTACCCCCGTGTCGGCCAGCATGTAAACAGTGAAGAGGAGGCAGCGCTGATACGGCGCGCGCCTCCTCTTCAAACAGCTGATCGGCGGGGGTGCCGGGTGTCGGACCTCCGCCGATCTGATATTGATGACCTATCCTGAGGATAGGTCATCAATATATATAACTCGGAGAACCCCTTTAACCCCTTGTGAATGTGAAAAATTGGGGTCTGCTAGTAATTTTTCGTTTTCACAAATGTGTGCTTCGAAATGCTTTGACAAGTGTTTCTTCCTTCTGTGAGACACCAGTTTGGTAAAAAGTACCCTTTCTACCACTTAAAACGTTCGTACGGGGGTGCTCTTTCCAAAATGGGGTCACTTCTTGGGGTTTTTAATTTCTGGGGACCTCAGGAATTATTTAAATGTGACATGTCTGTTAATTCTGGCCTTTAAAAACCATATTTTGCTGTTTGCCTCTGGTGGCCTGCTGTGCGCCCATAAAGCATGCTACAAGCACAAATGGGGTGTTGCTATAAGGAAAAAAAAATTGGGAACACATATTGCGGTGCATTTTCTCCTTTAACCCCTTGTGAAAGTGAAACTTTGGGATCTACTAGTAATTTTTCATTTTCACAAATGTGTGCTTGGAAATGCTTTGACAAGTGTTTCTGACTACTGTGAGACACCAGTTTGCTAAAAAGTACCCTTTCTACCACTTAAAATGTTCGTACGGGGGTGCTCTTTCCAAAATGGGGTCACTTTTGGGGGGTTTACACTGTAGGGCCAGCTCAGTGAGTTTTCATGTGCGACATAGCTCCCAAATATTATTCCAGCTAATTCCACTCTCCAAAAGCCATATGGTGCTCCTTCCACTGTGAAGCCTGTTGTGCGTCGGTACATTGGGCTACAAGCACATCTGGGGTGATGCCATATTCGGGGGGAAATGGGGACCAAAATGTGGGGTGCATTTTGTCCCGTTACCCTTTGTGAAAGTGAAAAATGTGGGTGTAAAGCAACTTTTTTGTCAAAAAATTGCAATTTTTCATTTTCACTTCCGTGTGAATCCTAATTCTAGGAAGCACTATTGAGCTGAAAGTGTACACCACACACCTTGAAAGATTCCTTGAGGGGTGCTCTTTCCAAAATGGGGTAACTTTTGGAGGGTTTCCACTGTAGGGCCAGCTCAGGGGGTCTTCATGTACGACATAGCTCCCAAATATTATTCCAGCTAATTCCGCTCTCAAAAGCCATATGGTGCTCCTTCCACTCTGAAGCCTGCTGTGCGCCCATACATTAGTTTTTGAGAACATATGGGGTGTTTCTGTAAACTCCAGAATCAAGGTAATAGATTTTGAGTTTTGGTTTGCTAAACCTTGATGTTTCATGGAAATTGGATTATAATTTAAAATCTGCTAAAAAAAAAAGTGAAATTTCTTTCCAATTTTCCGTCAATTCTCATGGAACACATAAAGGGTTAACAAAGTTCGTAAAATCAGTTTTGAATAGCTTGCAGGGTGTATTTTCTATAGTGGGGTGATTTATGGGGACTTTCCACGATGTAAGCCCCACAAAGTGACTTCATAACTGAACTGCTCCTTTAAAAAAAATGGGTTTTGGAAATCTTCTAAAAATTTTAAGATTTGCTTCTAAACTTTGAACCTTTCTAACGTCCGAAAAAACTAAAATGTCATTTTCAACATGATCCAAACATAAAGTAGACATATGGGGAATGTAAGATAACTATTTTTGGAGGTATTACTATTAGAGATGAGTGAGCATGCTCGGCCGAGCATACTCGGGAGCAATTTTCGAGTAGTAGCGTACAAATTTTATAATCTGTACACTAATGCGTACGCATCTTATAAATTTGTACGCTAATGCGTACAAATTACAAGATGCGTACGCATTAGCGAACAGATTAGAAGATGCGTACGCTACTACTCGAAAATTGCTCCCGAGTATGCTCGGCCGAGCATGCTCGCTCATCTCTAATTACTATGTATTTTGAAAGTAGAGAATTGGAAATTTTAAAATTTTTCCAAATTTTTGGTAAAGTTGGTACTTTTTTTATAAATAAAAATGAAATATTTTGCCCCAAATTTACTACTGTTGTGAAGCACAATATGTGACGAGAAAACAGTCTCAGAATGGCCCGGATAAGTAAAAGCGTTCCAAAGTTATTACCACATAAAGTGACACATGTCAGATTTGCAAAAATGGCCTGGTCAGGAAGGTGAAAACAGGCCTGGGGTCGAAGGGGTTAAACAGAACACTGAGACTGTCACAGAGCAGGTGCATTTATATGGAGACTTGATTACACACAGGTGGATTCTATTTATCTTCATCAGTCATTTAGGACAACATTGGAACATTCAGAGATCCTCAATGAACTTCTGGAGTGAGTTTTCTGAACTGAAAGTAAATGGGCCGAATAATTTTGCACGCCCCACTTTTCAGTTTTATTATTACAAAAAAAGTTTAAATGATCCAATAAATTTCGTTCCACTTCACAATTGTGACCCACTTGTTGTTGATTCTTCACCAAAAATTTAAAGGGTTTCTGTCACCAGATCTGGGCATATTAAACAGGATGACATTTGCAATGTGCAAATGTCACCTGATGCCCAATCTGGTATTGTTTTTTACATCGGTGCCGCCGTTTTTGTGAAAAAAGCATTTTTATATTATGCAAATTAGGCTTACTAGGTGCAAGGGGCGGTTACCCTGCACCTAGTAAGCGCCGTTTCCCTACCTCCTGGCACGCCTCCATAGTCTTGATTGACAGGGCCAGGCAGCTTGTTCGCTCTTCTGCCGGCCCTGTCCTCGCTACAAATCCCGCGCCTGCGCCGTGCGGAAGAAAATCGGCACAGGCGCAGTGAGTGGCGCTGGCCGCCGGGCTCCCGGCTACCTCACTGCGCCTGCGCCGATGATGCCGGGTGTACTCTGACATCATTGGCGCAGGCGCAGTGAGGTAGCCGGGAGCCCGGCGGCCAGCGGCACCCACTGCGCCTGCGCCGATTTTCTTCCGCACGGCGCAGGCGCGGGATTTGTAGCGAGGACAGGGCCGGCAGAAGAGCGAACAATCTGCCTGGCCCTGTCAATCAAGACTATGGAGGCGTGCCAGGAGGTAGGGAAACGGCGCTTACTAGGTGCAGGGTAACCGCCCCTTGCACCTAGTAAGCCTAATTTGCATAATATAAAAATGCTTTTTTCACAAAAACGGGGGCACCGATGTAAAAAACAATACCAGATTGGGCATCAGGTGACATTTGCACATTGCAAATGTCATCCTGTTTAATATGCCCAGATCTGGTGACATAACATTTTAAAGGGTTTCTATCTTTTTGTTTGAAGCCTGAATGTGGCAAAAGGTTGAAAAGTTCCAGGGGGCTGAATACTTTCGCAAGGCACTGTATGTGTGCAGGTGATGGATCCGTCTCCATTGACTTTCATTGGGGGTCATTCCGGATCATTCCGGATTAACTGAATTGACAATGAATGGGGACAAAACTGAAGCGTTTTATTCCCGTATTGAGCCCCTATGATGGAACTCAATACCGGAATTATAAAACGCTAGTTTGAACAGTCAGGAATAGCTGATAACTAGTAACTAATCCAGCTATTTTACCAGAGAAGTGTCATTGATTAGTTGGATCGGAGTCTGAGATATTGTATGTTGAAAATATTGTATCCTGAGGGATCACTCTACAGCTGTGACATATCTGTTAATGTAGCCTAAGGCCCCGTGTGCATTCCGCATCCGTATATTACGCAAGTTCTCCCGCAAAAAAAAAGGAAACATGTCCTATACTTGGCCGCAAAACACGTCCGTAGCCCCATTAAAGTCAATGGGTCCGCAAAATTATAGAACACTACAGAAGACTTTCCGTATGTCTTCCGTTCCGTTTTTATACGGACACGGAATACATACGGTCGTGTGAATGGGGCCTAAGTGTTCCAGCATTCTGGCTGACGTACAGGCTTTTTGCCAATTTTCTGCTGTATTTTACACACTGTGATGCACAACCAGTAGATGGTGCAAAAGTTTCTAAATGCACCAAATTTATCATCCAGCATGAACCAAACCGCAATTTGGTACCTCTTCAGATTTCCCAGTCTATACTGTCTTCATATTAGACAGGTATTATAAAATGCTGTAACTTAGATGGTGTCTAGTGGTGGTTTTGGCTGGTGCCTTCTGTAAATCTCACATTTCTTAATGTATAGTTTGTATATTTTGAATTAACTGATTGTTTATACCTTTGTTTTAATTTTCGTCTTTCCTTCTCCGCCATTTTTTTTTCCATTTCCCATTGACCGCAGAATAAGGGTTTATTTTTTGCAGAACATGTTTTTTTTTTTTTAGAGATGAGTGAACGTGCTCGTAACGAGCACTGTACCGCTCGGCTCCCCTGTGCTCGCATGGGCGCAGGCAGCCTCTTCCGTCGGGTGAGGACGACGGAAGCGGATGCCTGCGCCCTTGCGAGCGCAGGGGAGCCGAGCAGTACAGTGCTCGTTACGAGCACGTTCGCTCATCATTTTTTTTTTTTTTTTTTTTTTTTTTTTTTTATGACCCTGTTTATTTTACTGTAGTGGAAAATGGAAACAAATTTTTTGCAATGAAATTGAAACAAAATGGCAATTCCGCCAATGTTGATTGGGTCTCAATTTTACGATAACCATTGTGCTCTTAAAAGAATTCTATAGTTTTATTATGTTTTACTATTAAAAATATATATATATATTTTTTTTTTTGCTTAGCCATGTTCTGACGGCCATAACTTTTTTAAATTCCTGTCTACATCAGGAATGAGGGCTTGTTTTGTGGGTTGAACTGTAGTTTTAAATGTAATAATTTGGGGTACATACTACTTTTTGATCGCCTTTTTATTCAAATTTTCTGACTAGGTACAGGACAAAGGAAAATTGTGCATTTTCTATCTGCTGCATACGCCACAGGAAAAATATTTTTTATATTTTCATAGTTCAGACATTTTCAGACTCCCTTTAAATTTTTAGGTTTCACATTTATTTAAACGCTTTTAAACTTTTACTGTAACTTTTAACTCTCCCTGGGGGCTTAAACATGCAGATCTTATGACCAGACCACCTCAGCACAGCGCAGCTTTTCAGGCAGATAGGGTGGATTCATATCAGGTTTTATGCCTCCATTTGACGTTACAAAAAAAATAAATACAAAAACGCAGCACAACACGTTCTTGTATCCTGCACAGTACAAAAAAAATAAGTTTTTTTTATTTTTTTGTTTTTATTTACAATTGAACACTGTGGTGATCACATGCCACTGTATGACATCAGTCTGAGGCATCCATTTAACCCCTTGGCGACCAGCGCCGTAATAGTACGGCGCTGCGGCAAGGTGCTAGACGCCCAGCGCCGTACTATTACTGAGCGCTGATCGGGCGGGTGCAGGAGCTGCGCCCGCCCGATCAGAGTCGGGGGTCCGGCTGTGCCCAGGTGCCGGACCCCTGAGGAATGCGCCAGCATCGGTGAAAACACCGATGCCGGCGCATTAACCCTTCATGTGCCGCGGTCAGCGCTGACCGCGGCACATGCGATGCGGGCGGTCGGAAGGGGTTGCCATCGGGTCCCCGCGCTGCTGTGACGGGGACCCGATGGCTGAGATAGCAGCCGGATGCCTTCCTTAGGCATCCGGCTGCTATCTACGGAAGCCTGTGAGATCCAGCCCCCTGGATCTCACAGGCAGTGTGCTGGAAGTGTATTACATTGAGTAATACACTTCCAGCCAATGCATTACAATACAGAAGTATTGTAATGCATTGTAAGGGGATCAGACCCCCAAAAGTGAATAAAAAGTGTAAAATAAGAAAGTAAAAAAAAGTGAAAAAAATAAAGTTTTACAAAAAAAAGTTTCAAGTTCTCCAAAAAAAGAAAAACGTCATTTTTACAAAATAATATAAAAAAAAATTGTAAAAAATAGTGAAAAAAAATAAAATAGACATATTAGGTATCGCCGCGTCCGTATCGACCGGCTCTATAAAAATAGCACATGATCCACCCCATCAGGTGCACGCAGTAAAAAAAAAAAAAAAAAACTGTGCCAAAACAGACATTTTTTGGTCACCTTCCCTTACAAAAAGTGTAATAGCAGGTGATCAAAAAAGCGTATGTACCCCAAAATGGTACCAATCAAACCGTCATCTTGTCCCGCAAAAAATGAGACCCTACCTAAGACAATCGCCTGAAAAATAAAAAAATATGGCTCTCAGAAAATGGCAACACAAAAAATATTTTATTTTGTTCAAAAATGTATCTAATGTGTAAAACTTTCCAAAAATAAAAATTATACACATATTGGGTATCGCCGCGTCCATAACAACCTGCTCTATAAAAATATTGCATGAGATGGCCCCCCAGGCGAATGCTGTAAAAATAGTTTTTAAAAAACTAAGCCAAAACAGACATTTTTTTCCCTTTTGCCTCACAAAAAGTGTAATAGCAGGCGATCAAAAAGGCATATTTGACCCAAAATGGTACCAATCAAACCGTCATCTTGTCCTGCAAAAACGATACCCTACCTGAGACAATCGCCTGAAAACTGAAAAAAATATTGCTCTTTGAAAATGGCAACACAAAATAATGATTTTATTCTGTTCAAAAAATAAATCTAATGTGTAAAACTATCCAAAAATTAAAAAGTCAGACATATTGGGTATCGTCGCGTCCGTAACAACCTGCTCTATAAAAATATTACATGAGATGGCCCCCCGGGTGAATGGTGCAAAAAATAAAAAATAAAAACTATGCCAAAACAACCATATTTTTCCCTCTTGCCTCACAAAAAGTGTAATAGCAGGCGATCAAAAAGGTGTATTTACCCCAAAATGGTACCAATCAAACCGTCATCTTGTCCTGCAAAAACGATACCCTACCTGAGACAATCGCCTGAAAACTTAAAAAAATATGGCTCTTTGAAAATGGCAACACAAAAAAAAGATTTTATTCTGTTCTAAAATGCATCTAATGTGTAAAACGTTCCAAAAATAAAAAAGTTAGACATATTGGGTATCGGCGCGTCCGTAACAACCTGCTCTATAAAAATATTACATGAGATAGCCCCCCAGGTGAATGTTGTAAAAAAATTTTTAAAAAACCATGCCAAAACAGCTATTTGTTTTCACCTTGACTCACAAAAACTGTAATACCAAGCGATCAAAAAGTCTTATGTACCCCAAAATGGTACCAATCAAACCGTCATCTCGTCCCGCAAAAAATGAGCCCCCACATAAGACAATAACTCAAAAAATAAAAAATCAATGGCACCCGCAAACCAATCCATCAAAATCTGTTCTGCAAAATCCATATGGCGCTCCTTCTGTTTTGAGTCCTGCCATGTGCCCCAACAGCAGTTTACCACCACATATGGGGTGTTGCCGTATTCAGGAGAAAATGGGGAACAAATTATGGGGTGCTTTTCTCCTGTTACCTCTTGTGAAAATGAAAAATTTGCGGCTAAAGCAACATTTTATTGGAAGAAATGAAACTTTTCATTTTCATAGCCAAGTGTTTCCAAATTCCATAAAACGCTTAGGGGGCCAAAGTGGCCAGTACCCCCCTTAATATATTCTTTGAAGGGTGTAGTTTCTAAAATGGGGTCACTTTTTGAGGGTTTCTACTGTAGGGGTACATCAGGGTCTCTCAATTACAAAATGGTGCCTAAAAACCATTCTAGCAAAATCTGCCTCCAAAATCCCTATGGCGCTCCTTTCCTTCTGACCACTGCCACAAACCCATAGAGACGTTTACCACCACATATGGGGTATTTCTGTAAACTGCAGAATCAGAGCAATGTATATTGAGGTTTAGTTTGCTGTTAAACCTTGCTGTGTTGCAAGAAAAAAATTATTAACATGAATAATCTACCAAAAAATTGAAATTTTGAAATTTCACCTCCATTTTCCTTTAATTCTTGTGGAACACCTCAAGGGTTAACAAAGTTTGTAACATCAGTTTTTTATAACTTGAGGGGTGTAGTTTCTAAAATGGGGTCATTTATGGGGGTTTTCATTATGTAAGCCCCTCAAAATCACTTTATATCTGAATTGGTGCTCAAAAAAATGGTTTTGGAAAATTTGGTGAAAATTTGAAAAATGGCTTCTAAACTTCTAAGCCCTCTAACGTCCTAAAAAAGTAAAATGACATTTACAAAATGATGCCAACATAAAGTAGACATATGGGGAATGTAAAATAATAACTATTTTTGGAGGTATTACTGTGTATTTTGAAAGTAGAGAAATTGAAATTTGCAAATTTGCAAATTTTTCCAAATTTTTGGTAAATTTGGGATTTTTTCATAAATAAGGGTGAAATATATTGACTCAAATTTATGACTGTCATGAAGTACAATGTGTCACAAGAAAACAATCTCAGAATGTCCTGGATAAGTAAAAGCGTTCCAAAGTTATTACCACATAAAGTGACACATGTCAGATTTGCAAAAAATCGCCTGGGCATGAAGGTGAAAACAGGCCCGGGGTTGAAGGGGTTAATGTATACTTTTTTGTACACATTGAAGGGATAGGAAAAACATGATGTGAACCCAGCCTTAGCCATGAGAGCCCTAGGAACTTTGCCAAGGACCCAGGCTGTCATGGAAACTGATCGGAGCCCTTCACTTTTGCTGTGGGGGCTGCAACTAAAAGGCAGAGGGAACCCCTTCCTTGAGGGGTTTAATGACTGGGACCAGTGTCTGCTATATTACACAGCCGGCACCTGTTGTTCGTGAGCCCACTCCTTACACTCCACCATGATGTAACAGTATATCGTGGTGTGTGTAAGGGGTAATGGTTATTTGCTACTACATAGCAGTAAATCCTTTGGATATGTTCCAGCATTATTATTTTGTGAAGGTAGTAATGTTTTGTTTTGTTTTTAATGTTTTATACCATAACATTGCAGAAAACATATGCTGTTATGCTTCGTGCAGGGCCCAAGGGGGTGGTGCATGACACAATTATTTGCTTGTCACTAGTTGCCTGCGACATACCCCACCCTCTTGGACCATGGAGTAGGGATTACTTTTATGCGGTGATATAGGTTGCAGTGGTGCAGCATCAGTTTACCTATTCAGCACTCTCATTTATCACCCTTTGTTCTACTCCAAAAGGTGAATTTTGCTACAGTTTTAATTTATGTATAATCTGGATTCTGTCTAAAATACATTCACAAAAAGGAAGAAAACTATTATTCTGTGCAGCCTGAGCAATGATTTTCCTTCTTCCTTTCATTGAATTTAGCGTCTAACCTAAAACCCCATCTTACACATGTATTCACTTACCTAATTCCTGTCATACCTAGAAATTAATATAGTAGCGGGGAAATGCTATCATTTGCTGCCAAACTTTAAAGAAACTTGTAACCATGCATTCACTTCTACTTCCTTCTTTTTTTTTTTTTTAAATTCTGCTTTTTCAAAAATACACGTCCAAAAAACAAAATACAGGGAAAAAAACAGTATGCTTAAAAGTTTAACCCCCATCCTCCTTGCTGCGAGAAAAAAGCATTTTCTCCAGCCACAATGCCCTGGAACTACTTGCCTGAGCAGGCAATGCCCTGTACTCTTATTATTCTAGTGATGAAGGAGGCATCGTAACTCTGAAACGCGTAGACATTCTTCTAATAAACTACATATGCTACATCCATAACCTCGGTGTAGTTTCATGCCTGATGACAGCACCTAAAGAAAAGGGTCCTATCTTCTCTTCTACTATTGAATCTACTGACACCCCAGTATCCTACGGGAGGGGTGTACATGCGGACCTTGGCTGTAGTCTACAGACCCTACCTAGCCGTATTGCTGTTTTTTTCAATAACCAGCGAAGCTCTACATAGTGGTTGTGGCTTCTCACAGCCATTAGGGGTAAGCACGTTACTTTGTTTCATAACCCCATTTTACATACTGATCAGGCACATGTGGCGCGCCTTCTTTTCCCTTTTTTTCTTTTAAATGCCCTGTACTCTGAGAGATATAATGATCAACCCTCTGCAAAGTAAATGGCGGGGTAAAAAGGTATATAGAAAATAATAACCACCACGCCACATGCAGAAAAACTGCTCAATAAAAATAACAGTATAAGCTCCCAAAAAGACAAACCACAAACAATATCTATAAAAAGACAAATGGAGCCACTGATGTACTATAAAAATATATTAAAATCTTTTACATCATGACACATAAAAAGATTAAAAAATTCATGTTATAGAGGGAGGGTGACAGTGCAAAAAAACGCCATCCCTAGCCCATGCATGGAAATACACTGGTGTAGTAGACGCACTAATATGAAGATGAGCTACAACTGTACATAATAATAAAACAAGGCAATGTACATACAAGGAGGATCCCACATAATACTATAATACAGCATGTGATACCACAATGACACCCTATATAAGGTCAGATACATGTAACATGGATATAGTAATAATAAGCTAAAAAGGCTGAACAATGTTCGTACTTATGTTTAGTGACATATACCTGAACACCACAGGTGTAATATTGAACAAAACCAGCAGTGGGAAGCCTATCAATATAAATAACCACTGCTAATCACAAAGGGATCCATGCAGCATAATGCCAACAGTGATATTGAGTATAGCCCGATGCTCACCAGAGTGAAAACCAGATGGAGGGCCAGGGATGGCGTTACCCCGACGTGCGTTTCGGCGTGCCTTCGTCCGGGGTATGTACATTGCCTTGTTTTATTATTATGTACGGTTGTAGCTCATCTTCATATTAGTGTGTCTACTACACCAGTATATTTCCATGCATGGGCTAGGGATGGCGTCTTTTTGCACTGTCACCCTCCCTTTATAACATGAATTTTTTAATCTTTTTGTGTTATGATGTAATAAACATTTTCATATATTTTTATAGTACATCAGTGGCACAATTTGTCTTTTGGCAGACATTGTTTGTGGCCTGTACTGAGAGTAGCCTCCTCTGTCATCAGTGTCTTCCAAATAATAAATAACACTGGATGACTTTCAGGTACTTCAAAATTACACTTTCAGGAAGAAGCAAAGCTTTCAGTGTAACACACCTAATCTCTTGTGTCAGAGATAGTAGTATCCTCTCCCAGTACACAGGTTGATAAATCAAAATTAATTTTCAGATGAAGTACTTCCTCATGTCTGCCTTAGTTTCCTGTTACCTGAACAATTTGGTACATTTCCAGATCATATGGATCGTATCCACACCATGTGTATGTAATTGCAAGGAGTAATACAACTGTTTTTTTTAACCACTTTCTGCTCCTTGCCATAAACATACCATACATTTATGGCATGGAGATGGCAGCGGCCGTCAGCAGTTTACAGAGGGAGCCATTTACACCTCTCCCATTGATGATGCGATTGCAGAATCCTGATGGTTGCCAAGGCAGCCAGAGGCCTTGCAAAGACCTACGAGCCATGTACTGACCCTTGCCAGGCCCTGACAGAGGCAGGGTTGGTTTAGGCCAAATGTCAGTGTTAAACTTGCAGTACAGTACACTGCAATAGATAACTATTGCAGTGTATGGTTTCAGATTGCTGTATGTTTAAATGTATGTTTTATATTGATGACCTGTCTTCAGGGTAGGTCATGAATATCTGATCTGCTGTGGTCTTACACCCCCATCGGTCAGCCATTTGAAGAGGAGGCAGCACTCCCTGTGAGCGCTGCGTCCTCTTCATTTACAGTACGGGTTGTCGTCTTCAAGTGAATGGAGCGAGTCCTTGTAATCACAGTGAACTTCAAAGACGACGGGAAGTGTAATGAAAATGAAGTAGTACTGACATGGAGTACAGTCTCCTCTTCACTGATTAGTGGGGGTGTCTGACCCTGCCAATTGGATATTGATGACATCAACATCAATACAAACAGGCTGCACAGTCCCTTTAAGTCCCCAAGTGGGACTTGAAAAAGAGAAGAAAAAAACTGAGAAAAAAAATCACCCTTTTCCCTGTAACCACTTGAAAGTGGTAAAACAAAAATTTAAAATGTAAAATGAACTACAAATAGATATTGCAACTTATGTAATGACCTAATCTGTAAAAGGATCATGTTATTTATCCCGTGCAGTGAACACCACAAAAAGAAATCATAAACCAGCATGGGCTTGCTGTTGTCGTCATCTTGCCTTCCAAAAAATTGTATAAATGTGATCAGTCATATGTATCCCAAAAATGTTACAAATAAAAACATCAGCTCGAAATCTTTTAATAAAAAAGCGATTTTATGATCAAAAAAGTAGTAAAACATGAAGTAAATCTATATTAATTTGGTATCATCATATTCATATGTACCTGCGGAATAAAGTTATACTGCATAGTGTACCCACAATTACTATTGGGGATGAGCGAATCAACTTCGGATGAAACATCCGAAGTCGATTTGCATAATACTTTTTGAATGTTGTACGACTCATCTGAGCCAATACATTCTAACACTGTACAGAGTTTTCGCTCAGTCCAGTATTCCAACGAAGTATTATGCAAATCGACTTCGAATGTTTCATCTTAAGTCGATTCGCCCCTTTTCTAATTACTATTTTTTACTATTTTTACTCACCTCCCAGAAAAATTTTTATGAAAACCATTTAGTCATATGCTCCCCAGTATGGTACTGTCAAAAAATACAGCACTTCTGTCAAATCAAAAAAGCCCCCACACAACGTTGATGAAAAAATAAAAATGGAATTGATATTATATGGCCATGCAAAATACAACAGATTTGTAGTAAAGCATAACTATATAAATTCGGTATCACCATAATTGTATTGACCCACAGAATAAAGTACATATAAAAGTACATATGTAGCCCACCACACCTCCTGAAAAAATAAAACAAAAAACGATCAAAAAGCCAAATGTACCCAAAAATGGTAACTATAGCTAGTCCTGCAAAAAAAAACAAGTTCACACAGCTCAGTGGACAAAAAAATAGTTATGGCATATAAAAAACATTTCTGCAAATTCCAAACACAGGGGCGTTGCCGTTAAACCTAGAGGCTCTGCTCTCTCTGCAACTACTGTGCACCCTGCACTTAGATTGACTTTAAGAGGTCAGGGCCAGGTGTGATGAAATTTTCACTGCCTGGCCCTGTCAAAGTGCTGAGGGTGTGGCGGTTGCAGAGAGAGTTGAGCCTCTTGGTGTAATGGCAACGTCCCTTTGGCTCCTAGAGGCTCATTTGCATTTATTTTTATCAGCAATGAGGGCATATATCAACATTGGACCAACACAGATGCCTTCAGGTGCCAAGTGAACATGCAACAGGTCAGCCAATGTCATAGGTACAAATCTGCTGACAGATACCCTTTAAAGAAAGTGTTTTTCTAAGGGGATTCTGCCTAAGGCCTATATTACACCAACAGATTATCTGACAGATTTTCTGACTAATCATTGGTCAGATGGCCAATTACACACACGGATTGTTTGTTATACACCAAATATTGGTGTGATTGGCCAGATATTCTGTTGGTGTAATACTTAGTTTAAGGCACCCTAAAACTAGTGACGTATCCCTTTAACTCCTGCATCAATCCTCTTCCATATAATAAAGTTAGCAGTCCACTAATTCTCAGTGTGGTGAGAAATGAGCTCCCTATGGAGCCTTGGGATAGGTCCTTTCTTTGATTTAACTTTCGTGAGATATTTAAACATGCACGAACCCTCTTGCCTAAAATGAACAGTATTGTGCTTTTTGTTATCCCCTTAAGGACATACGCCATACATGCACGTTGCAAATTGTAGTTTTAAAGATGGTGTCCACTCAAGCTGACACATAGCCACTGGGTGCCCAATGATTTACACTGCAGACAGACGGAGATGGAGTCTGTGATCGGAGAGGACACTGATCATACACATTTAATCCCTCCTTAAAAACTACTTATCACCCTGTAAAAAAATGAGCCCTTACACAGCTTCATATACAAAAAAAAAAGTTTTGGGGGTCATAATATGGCGATCCATAGAAATTGTTTTTAAAGATTAGATTTAATTAAACACAAGCAAACCTATAAAGTTAACATGTCAATTTTATCTCGTATGGAACGCCGTGAAAACAAAGCCCATAAAACTGTCTGAATTGCGTTTTGTTTGTTTTTTCAATTCCACCTCATTTGGAATTTTTTTTAAAGCTTCTAAAGAACTATATTCTATGCAATATAAAATAATGCTGTTTTGAAATTACTATGTGAACAGAAAAATAAAAAAGATGTAAATGGGGGGTACTTAAGGGGTTAAACTCCCACCACACCATGGGACCTGTGAAGAGAACTATACTTAAAGGGGTTGTCTCACTTCAGCTAATGACATTTATCATGTGGAGAAAGTTAATAGAAGGCTTTTACTAATGTCTTGTGATTTCCCACCATTTTTCTATCACATTATACACTGCTCGTATACAGGGGATGTTGTGCAGATACAAGGTGGCTAGGATAGGAGCTGCTATGGGTGTGTGCTTACGTACGCGTCCACAGTCCCAGCCACTAGAGAGGCCAGCTCTTTTTACTACAGTGTGCAAACACGACCACCACTGCTGGATTGCAGAGTGGTCGTAACCCCTTGAATTGAGCAGTGTATAATGGAAAAATGAATCAAGCCACCAAAGGACGCCATATGGACAATCACAATACATTAGTTATTTTGTCTCCCATGCTCAATTTTGACTTTGTGGGTCGGTGGCTGTCTTTTCTGCTCTTCTCCTCCCCTTATGGAAAATTCTTGCATGGACAGGGTCTTGCGCACCTCTGCAGCCAATAACTGACCTCAGTGGTGACTTGTCCCCAAGCAGTTTCACTAGTGGGTCATGTGCCACTTAGGGACGCTACTGCAAAAGGCCAGTCATTGTCAGCAGCACACATAACCCCAACCATCTAGGAAGTTTATATGTGAGGACCAGAAGAGCAGCGAAAACAGCCTGGGACCACGAGTCAGAACCAAGTGGTGGGAGCAGGTAAGTTTAATTCTTAATGTTCTTAACCCCTCAATACCTATAAGTTAACTTGGATAGAGGATTCCCCTTTTAGGGTACAACCAAATGCAGCGGCCATATTGGGTTTGGGATTTGGCTGTCGGAGCCGCAGCTGCATCCCGTTAACTAATTGCTAAATGCTTTGTTCATTGTTGATGGCCACACGGTTTTGTGGGTTACCACGCAGCCGTCAGTGGTGAAGATTGAAGAAATGATGTGGTTCTATTTGGTTAATTGTGTTCAGGCTCGTACAGTCGTGTGGTACTCTGCCGCATCCAGAGAGCAGCACATTCTGTGTCATCCTACCCTTATTATATTGATCTCAACTGCTCCCTTCTGCCCCCTCCCCATGGACTAAAAGAGATAAACCCAAGAACCCCCAAATTATTCCTAACTTAATCCCAGATGTGTATCATTGTAGCCATGGGAGTAGACATTTTGTGAAGTATAGGGAAAAATGCCCAATTCTAGTAAAGAAAATCTGTCACCAAAATGTTAGCTGCCACTTAAAACTAGATACCCACACACTTTTTTTCTAATCTGTTTTTATTTTCTAATGGCAGATTTTTTAATTCTGTTTCCTGAACATGATTATGGGGGCGGCCATCTTGCCTGAACTGTTCTTATCGGCATTTAGAAAGCATTACAGCAGCCCCATGGGTCATAGGCACAATGATCAGGAGAGGACCTCACTGACTTCTGTGGGAGTTTTCTAGACATATTCTGTGACCTGTGCAGAGGTCATTGTACAAGGAAAGGACAGATAAGATTTGACAATCACAGATTGTGAATGATGGATCCTTTATCTATAAACATAATTGCTTCGAAATAAATGTTGTGCAACATTTTTTATATTTATAGTCAATGGCACTGCGACATGCTGCAACAGTTGCACAAAATTCTTACTTGTATGGATTTTTTGCGACTGTTGTAGTTGCTGTGCGACACCACATTATAAAAAAAAATGCTGCGTGACTTTTCTGTAATAAGAAGTCACGTGATACATGTTGCCGTCTAGCCCTAGCCTTAAGGCAATCTGTCATCACAACTCTGGACTATTTACTGCAGAAACACTTGAATAGTACTGTAGATAAGGAGTCCAGACACTTTATTTTGTGTTTCCTATTGCCCCCTGTCTGCACAGTGGTCAGCTTCAGCAGACAGTGGGGGGGCAGTAGGCAAATGAGTGATCCCGACCCCTTATGTCCTGCTCATGTATTACTGCAGATAATAGTCTACAATTGTGGTGACAGATTCCATTTAAACCCCTTTTAGGTAATAGGGCTCTCCTAGTTCCGTAAGAAATAGCACATTATTGCTTGTTGACTTCAGAAGCAGTAGGGGTGGAATTAGAGTCTTAATATTGCCTTTCTACCTAGTGGAATCAGAAGGCACAGCCAAAGAAGCAACCTTTCTCAGATGTTCTTCGCTAAAGAGGTTGAAAAATTCCTTTATTTTGTGAAGTATTAAAATACTGAAAGGGGGTCTGTCAGCTCTGAAACAACCCGCAAACTAGAGTAACTGATGTATAGTGTAAGTAGGGCTGAGTCCGGGAATGTAATTTTTATCATACTCGCTCTGACAAACCAGCAGAAAAATACATTGACAGGACTCCTTGTTTTGGCTGATAATCACTGACCGAACACTGACGTGTGAATAAGGCTTTACTTGTAAATGTGTGTGACAGTTTAACCCCTTAAGGATGGCGCTGGTTGCAGTGGCTTAAGGACCAGTGCTGTACATGTACGCCGCGCTGATCGGGCGGGTGCAGGAGCTGTGCCCGCCCGATCAACGGCAGGGGTTCCAAGGTGACAATTAGCCAGAGACCTGCTGCATACGCTGGCATCAGTGAAAACACTTTCCTTTCCTTCTGCGCCCTGCCGTGTGCCTGTACAGCAGTTTACGATCACAAATGGGGTGTTTCTGTAAACTGCCGAATCAGGTTAATAAATATTGGTTTGTTTGGCTGTTAACCCTTGCTTTGTTACCGGAAAAAAATTGATTAAAATGGAAAATCTGCCATAAAAAGTGAAAGTCAGAAATTTTGTCTACATTTTCCTGTAATTCTTGTGGAACACCTAAAGGGTTAACAATGTTTGTAAAATGGTGTCATTTTTGGGTGGTTTCTTATGTAAGCCCAGCAAAGTGACTTCAGACCTGAACAGGTCCTTAAAAAGTGGGTTTTGGAAATTTTCTGAAAAATTTCAAGATTTGCTTCTAAACTTCTAAGCCTTCTTACATCCCCAAAAAATTTAATTTTCAAAATGATCCAAACATGAAGTAGACGTATGGGGAATGTAAAATAACTATTTATGGAGGTATTACTGTGTATTTTAAAAGTAGAGAAATGGAAATTTGCTAACATTTCTATATTTTTGGTAAATTTTTTTTTTTATTTTTTTCATTAATAAAAATCAAATATTTTGACTCAAATTTGCCACTGTCACGAAGTACAATAAGTGACGAGAAAACAGTCTCAGAATGGGCTGGATAAGTAAAAGCATTTTAAAGCTATCGCCACAAAGTGAGACAAGTCAGAATTGCTAAAAATGGCCTGGTCCTTAAGGTGAAAAATGGCCGGGTCCTGAAGGGGTTAATATCCTATATGTTTGTTTGGTTTGTTTTATTTTTGTTTTGGTAAAAGATAAACACATTCTTTTTTTTTTCCTGCCCCCATCTAGTATCACAAGCCAGACCACCACCAAACCAAAAGAAAGGTAAGATGCTGCACATTTGTAGACCTTTATTACTGCATCAAAATGATCATGTCACAATTAATTATTCCACCTTTGTGCAGGTTCAAGAACACCCATTATTATTATACCAGCGGCTACCACCTCTCTAATAACCATGCTAAATTCAAAAGATCTCTTGCAGGATCTAAAGTAAGTAATTCTTCCTGAAAATGATGTAGTTAGTTCCGATGATCAGTTTGCTAGATATCTATAAAAATGTATAAAGATGTAAAAACGGAATAGTAGCGTTACCCGTGTCATCTAGTTGGTTACTGCTGTGTGATCTGTTTACACTCGTTTACCATGTTTGAGTCTTCTGAAAAGTCACAGTTGCTTTAATAAGTAATGAATACTTGATATGTAAATCAGAAAACAGTATTAGCCAGACATGAGATTTGTCAGTGCATTATGTATTTAAAGTGTGACGTCCAGTGCTGTGTACAGGATAAATAAGTGTACTGGCCTAGTAACCTAGCGCTGCACAGCCTCATCCCTGTGACCCTGCTGGGTACATGAGATCGGAGTATGGTCACACTTTACAGCTGGACTTTTGTCTTTATGAATAGAACAGTTTTGAATCAGACTCGTCTACTGTAGACCACTTGGAGAAGATCTGACCAGTTTATTAAGAAGTGCCTGACTCACGTTTTCTGCTGTCCATGCTTCAGAACTGAGATTTCTGGTGTAACGTTTACTGGTTTCCTGCCACACGTTGTTAAATGTGCCATAACATTTTCTCCGTTCCACAGCCTACCTCCTCCTGCCTATTTGGAAAAGTGGCAAGGGCATCAGAAAAAAAGTCTCAAATTTTGCCGCAAAATGGCGCATGCAAGAAATATGCTACTTTTTTCTATGCAAAAAAATACAGCATAAGTACGGTGTCTCCAGTGTCTAGAACAGGGGTCTGCAGCCTTCGGCACTCCAGATGTGGTGAAACCACAACTCCCAGCAGACTTCATTCACTTCTATGAAATAGAGCTAAGCAAGTGTGCATGCTGGGAGGTGTAGTTTCACCACACCCAGAGTGCTGGAGGTTGCCTATTCCTGGTTTAGAAAAAGGACATAAAATGCTGCACTACGTGCCAACTTTATTGAAGGCATGAAACATTTTTGTTGGAAAAAATTGGTAGAGACTTCACCCGAGCAGTTAAATGTGATGGAAAGTGTGTTACATGTCTAAAGTTGTGCCAGATGTATTTAGTTCTGTGCAGCACCAGATTCCTATGTTCCTATGTACCATATTCTTTTATGGATCTCCTGCAATGTGTTTTTAGACGCTGCCGTTTACATTAAACACTTGTATTTTATTTATAAAGGTTTGTTTCATCAGACGAAAAGAAGAAACAGGGCTGTCAGAGAGAAAATGAAGTTTTAATTCAGAGACGAAAGGACCAAATGCAGCCCGGTGGTACAAGTATAAGTGTAACTGTACCATACAGGGTGATAGATCAGCCACTGAAGCTGCTGCCGCAGGACTGGTATGTTCCCCATTCTGTAAACTTGATGACTACACTTACCCTTCACACAGGGAATTTTTCTTGGGAATGGTCTTTTAGCACTTTCACTGCTTTGACATGTTCACACTTTTTACACATTTTACTACCACGTGTTATAAACAAAAAAAATACCTCATATCCATATTTTAAACACATTACTAAAATTCTACACTCAACTTCTTGCAAATCTGCATCCTAGCGTAATGTTTTATTAATAAATGCATAAAAATGTGTTTGTGGGAAAACATGTTGGCCAAACAGCGCTAGAGACATTCAACTCCTCCTAAGTGTGTCAGTACAGTGGTCCCTCAAGATACTAGATATAATTCCGACATATGTGGTCTTTCCTGGTGAAACTAGGCTCGGCCACACTAGTACTGGAGGGCCATGCTGCCACCTGATAAGTTGTGGTCTGCTAATAGCTCTGCCCGCGTCTTACTTATGAACCACTCCCTTAAAGTGAGTGGGGAAATGCGTTCAGCAGTCGGCCGCTGGCCTGATTATGCTATGTCAACTCAGTCAAAATTTTAATTTTGAGCATTATGGTAGCTGTATTGTCAGTTGCGATACACCCCAGCCTTTGTTTTTATCAGGGAGGACCTAGTCACCTACTCGATCAGTGAAAGTAGACTCAGCATACACAATTCCTCAGACTCCAAACCATCAAGGCCATTTCACTGGAAAAACACCTGTAATGGTTGTCTAGTAGCTCTTCTTTACAGTACTGTATAACCTGTACTGCCCCATCTGTACCTGGATGAGCTGCTCCTTTGGATGTCAGTTAAGGGCGGCTCCATTTTATTCTTCTGGTATACTATGTCCTGCATGGTGCCTCGAAGAAGCCTCCACACAAACGTCCATAATATATGTAAGGACTGGTTTTACCCATTGTAGTTAACAAGTTAAGTTGATTTTTCATAAATCTTCATTTTCTTGTATCTCCGGATAACATTTTGGGCTTTTGAACCAATTACTAGTTTCCATATATGTAAGCAGATTACAATGGTTTCGACATACAGTGGGTGTCCTAAAAACCAATCAGAATAGTAACCTGAGGGACCACTACATAGTGTCAGTAACATTTGAGCCATGTAGTTGACAAGGGGGCTGATAAGGCACAGTGGTTGAATAAATTGTTGTCCCATATGTGGAGCAGTTGGAGAATGTATATCTTTTATCTTCTGACAAACGCCTTTCCTCTAACATGCAGCCTTCTACCTCCCACCATTCTCCTTAGGGCTCATTCACCCAGGTGGTGGTCACGTCTGAGTGCTTTCAAAGTGTAGGACAGATTTCACCCAGACTGAATATTGACCCTTTATAGTCAGTGGGCCATTTCACATATGTGATTGTCCTTGGAGAGGAAATGGCAGCATGTATCAGCCAGCTCTTGTTTTCCCAAAACACTCTTTTGAAGTGACTGGGTCTGCAATTAAAATGGGCCACACATGGACAACGTGTGTGAGGTCCATTTAAAAAGTTTTCTGAGCTTCCTTGATATGGGCAGCATAGTGGCCCAGTGGTTAGAACTGGTGCCTTGCAAAACTCTGGTCCTCTGTTTGAATCTGATAACATCTGCATGGAGTTTGTATGTTGTCCCCGTGTTTGGGTGGGTTTCCTCCTCGTATTCCGGTTTTCTCCCATACTCCAAAGACATACTGATAGGGAACTTAGATTGTGAGCCTGATTGGGGACAGCTTGACGCAGAATATGTCAGCGCTATATAAGTGAGTATAATAAAGATAAATAAATATTGTGACATTCAGCTGGTCTTTGAAAAGTGTGCACTAAATGCCAGTGTGATTTCTCTAAGGCAGTCAGGCCCTTGAGGCAGAATTTGGGGCCTTAGCAGGGACACGTCCTGAAGCATAATGTTCTCAATCTTATAGATGCTCTTTATTAAATTGGTTGTTTTAAAGGGAATGTGTCATCAGAAAATAAACTCTTGTTTAAATCACATATTTTTAAAGAGGTTTTTGGTGGTTGTCATTATCTATATTTAAACAAAAACCATAAAATCTTGTTTCTGCACTGGCCACTAAGCCTAATAGTCATCACCTCTTGGTCTGTACAGATCACTTAACTGCAGGAAGAGCTGGGCGATATGGCCAAAAAAAAAATCACATCAGCCCAGTGTGCCCCCATCAGACCCCACATCAGCCCACTGTGCCCCCTCCAGACCTCAGATTAGCCCACTGTGCCCCCTCTAGACCTCAGAGCAGCCCACTGTGCTCCCTCCAGACCTCAGAGCAGCCCAAAGTGCCCCCTCCAGACCTCAGAGCAGCCACCATCATAATAATAAAAAAAAAATCTCACCTGTCCTGCGCTGCAGCTCCTCTCCATGTCCGACGCCCCTCTTCTTCTCCCGGCGCTGCACTGTCATCTGACTGCGTGCAGCGTCAGGTCAGAGTGCGCACACTACGTCCTGACGCTGTACACGGTCAGGACAGTGCAGCGCAGCCCCGGAAAAGAAGAGTAGCGCCGGACACCTGAGTGGAGCCACGGCACAGGACAGGTGAGATTTTTTTTATTTTATATGTCGGGCGCCATTTTAGGAAAATCGAATTCACGATTTTCCTAAAAAATAAAATCGTGAGCCTTGCAATGGGCGAATTAATCAAATTAATTTGATTAATCGCCCAGCCCTAACTGCAGGTAACTCATCCTTCTCCTGCCTGTAATATCACCTCTGTGTATAGGTAAGATCCACCATTTACAATAGGTGATGGTCAGAGCTCATCTATTCTTTCTATGTACAATGACCTCTGCACAGGTCACACATCATGCCTAGAAAACTCTCCTATAGAAGTCAATGAGGTCCCCTCCAGACCATATGGCTGCTGTAAAGCAATTTTCTTAATGATTTGTAAATGCGGTTAAGAACAGCTCAGGCAAGATGGCCGCCCCCATAATAATGTTCAGAAAACAGAATAAGAAAATCTGTAATCAGAAAATAAAATAGGAAAAACGGATGTTTTGCTATCTGATCTTAACTGGCAGATACACTTTTGGTGACACATTCCCTTTAAAACAGAAGTGCTGCAATCATGAAAAAGCCTATGGATGATACCACATGTATTGCTTATTGAGTTGTGGGGTGAAAATGACAAAATAAAAGCATGTACTTCTAAGGTAGAAAGTTACGCTATTCTGCATGGAACCATAATAGACCGCAAAAATGTCATTGACATTTGTATTTGATATTTATTATTTGTGAGGGTTGGTTATGTGGACTATGGGATGTATATTGTATATATAACACAGCTCTCCTCTTTCTCTAGGGACCGTGTGGTAGCAGTATTCGTTCAAGGTCCCGCTTGGCAGTTTAAAGGCTGGCCTTGGCTCTTGCCCGATGGATCTCCTGTAGATATCTTTGCGAAAAGTATGTCTATTTGACAATGAATTCATAACCATTACTGGCTAGAAGGCAATCTAAAGGGAATGGTGTGTCTGGTTCTTTGGCAGTGCGAACCATTGTGATGTTTTTCTGATGTGATAACCCCTTTAATTTGTTTACTATTGTAAATTTATGACTAAAGCAAAGAGGTCATCAGTACACATTAGTATAGGTTGAATCCAGCAACACTTTTTGCTTTTTCAATGCTTCTTTATTTCATATCAGTAGTTACCTCCGCAAATGGATGCGTTTCGGCTAATACAGGCCTTTATCAACATATGACGTCTCACTATGTCTCTACACCTTATATATAACAAGCTACCAATCAAAATCACAGTTTCACATTACATAGGTTACATACAAAATATGGACCGGATAAACTTCCAGGTTCCTCAGGTTGCAGTTCACGTGTATGTCACCATATCAAAGCTGCCTAAAACAGTAAAATCATAAAAATTAATATACAGAGTGTGACTTATATCCTCCTATTTATACACTGAGATGGCCTATTTCATAATCTCTATTAAGGCCCCGTGGGTGCAGCGTGTCCAACATGTGTATCCAATAAGCCTCCTTCTTCAGAAGTAAGGATTTAATGTCACCTCCCCTACTAGGGGGTTTTATCTGCTCTATGACTTGGTATTTCAGTAGTTACATTTGCGGATGTAACTACTAATGAAGCATTGAAAAAGCAAAAAGTGTTGCTGGATTCAACCTATACTATTCCTGCTTTTTTCCGTGCAACACATTGGGAGGAGGAAGTGCTGAGCCACTCGGAAGTAAAACGATCAGTACACATTAGACATTAGGAGAGATGTATCAAAACTGGTTCAAAGGAAAATCGCAACCAATTAGGTTGATCCTCTGATTTTCCAAAGGAGATTTGAATAATGAAGGTGGAATCTAATTGATTACTATGGGCAACTAAGCCAGTTTTGATAAATCTCCTCCATTGTCTATTAAAGCTGTCTTCCAGCAATAGTGAATGTTACTCATACAGAGCAATCAGTCCTCATGTTTCATTTTCCCAACAAACCAGGACATCGTGACTTCCATCTGGAGCCTTACCAGCCAGAACGTGGTGATGTCTGGGCTTTAACCTTAGTTGTAGTTCATGGAAACATTTTAAAAATCACCTCACTTTATCTTAAAGATGACCAGTCCTATTAAACCAGGCATACTACACACAGTTTTGGTGTATGCAAAGTAAGAACCTGATGAGCTGAAGTAGATGTGTTGTGCAGAAACTGTGGTGCACGGCAGCAGCGTGGCGTTACGTGGCCAGGTGAGAGGACACTGGTGTGTGGCCTGTCAGTCATGGAGGGAAACGTGGAAACCAGAGCTGAGATGTACTGAAACCCTAGTTTACATATCAAATAAGAGTCAGTTTTCATTGGAACAGCACAACAGAATTTTGCTATCAAGATATCGTTTTAATCAGCAGGATTGTCCCTACCTGTTTTAATAGGGTTCATTCTGCTGACAGGTTCTCTTTAGAATTTATCACCTTAATTCGGTGGAAGATGCTAATAACCACAAAGGAGTCTATATTGCTGATCTACAGTCTTCAACCATAAAAACTACTGTTAAAGCTGCTTCCTATGCTGCAGCTGAGGGATGCTGCCCCAGTCAGGACCACCTCATAGTTGAAGTCTGCATTCATCTCTTGTTATGAACACGCTGTGCTTTTTCTGAGGCATTTTACTGTGTGGTCTATACTAAAATAGTGTATGATCTTTCTTGCAGTTAAAGCCTTCCACCTCAAGTATGACGAAGTTCGACTTGATCCCAATGTACAGAAATGGGATGTAACAGTGTTGGAGTTGAGTTACCATAAAAGACATTTGGACAGACCTGTATTCCTGCGATTCTGGGAAACTCTGGACAGGTAATAACTACTATTCTAGGTGTTTTTATTTATTTTAGTGGTCATGCTAAGTTTTTAATATCCCTTATCTAGTTGGTGGGAGTCAGCCCCCACGATCCTGAGAACAGGGATCCCATTCTGCCATATGAATAGAATGACCTTTAACCCTTACACTCTAACCGTACTTGTACGGCGCTGGGGCGATGCGGGCACATGGCGCCCGCTCGCAAGTGCGGCGGGCGTCATGGCCGGCAAGTCTCTGCTGTTTCTAACAGCAGAGACTTGCCACTACTTACTAGATCGGCGGCGTCTTCCTGGGCGTTTAGATGCCGTGATCCGTGTGGCCAATCGGGGTGTCTGTACACCATATGAAAACTGTAATCCTCGCTGGTGAGGATTACAGTTTTCAAAGTGCAATTCTTATTCTGGCCACTAGATGGCAGGCCAGGATAAGAGATGAGCAATTCTTGGATTTCTGAGTCTAGAAAATCCCTGATTGCTCATAAAGAAAAAAAAAAGCCACAATATATCAGCCCATATTTGAGCTTTCAAATAGTAAAAAAAAAAAAAAAATTTTTTTAAATGTTAAAAAATATATAAAAAGTAAAAGATATAAAAGTTCAAATCACCCCCCTTTCCGTATAATTAAAAAATAAATACCTAAATAACAATAAATATAGACATCATGGGTATCACGTGACCGAAAACGCCCGTACTTTTAAAATATATATTAAAAAAATTCCAATACGGCGAATTGTGTGGCGGGAAAAAAGCGTCCAAATGGCGATTTGCCGTTTTTTTGTCGCTTTTTTTTTACTAAAAAAAATTAAATAAAAAGTGATCAAAAAGTCATACACACCCCAGAATGGTATCAATAAAAACTTCAGATCGTCCCGCAAAAAATGAGCCCCCATATAGCTCTGTACACATAAACACCAAAAAGTTATAGGGGTCAAGATATGACAAGGGGAAAAAAAAAAAGGCAACTTTCTAATTATTTTATCACTATCAAAACGCAGGAAAAACTATACATATTAGGTATTGCCGGATTCGTACTGACCAGTAGAATGAAAGTAACGGGTCAGTTTTAATGTACATCGAACGCTGTAAATAAGAAACCCGTAGAACTGTAGCGGAATAGCGTTTTTTTTGCAATTTCACCTGATTTGGAATTTTTTTCCCGCTTCCTACTACACCATATGCAATATTAAATGGTGGCGTTGGAAAGTACAACTTGTCCCGCAAAAAAACAAGCCCTCATACAGCTATGTGAACAGAAAAATAAAAGAGTTATGGCTGTTTGAAGGCAGGGAGCGCAAAACGAAAATGCATAACCGAAAAAACCTCCGGTACTGAAAGGGTTAATAAGATTGCAGTACTCTGGTATCTCAAGCAGTCCCAGGGAAAACGAATGAAGCAGCAGTATGCAAGCACCATCTGTCACTCCAGTCATACAGAGAAATGGGATCCTAGTTCTCTGGACAGTGGGGTCCCCAGTTGTCCCCAGTTGTCAGACCCCTAGGATCAAATACTTATCCCTTATTGTGTGGACAATGATTAAATTAAGAACTTGGTACAGCCCCTGTAACGACCAGCCTGTTTTGCATTTGCAGGCTCCTAGAATGACATGTTTAACTAATGTATCTTTTTCTAAGTCTCTCCAGTCTTCTTTACCCTTCCCTCTACACAGAAAGTGGCGTCCTCGTACTGCTCCTTTGCTTATTCCCTACCCCTCCCATCTCCCCTAAACATGCTTTTTCCCTTACCACATCAAACTTCAGTTGGCAGACATAACATATTCTGTCCTCCCCTGAGCTGTGTCACTGTGCTGGACTGTCCTGTCTGGCCACCTCACCTGCAGCTCTCCAGAACTAATGAAAGGTGCTTAGCTGGGAAAAGGAAGCAGCGCATGTCTCCAAGATTCCTACCAATGAAAGAAAATGTGTATTTATTAGTACAGACCGCTATTAAAGTATGTATTATGGAACATTATGGATTTCTCAGTATCACTATGTTCTATAAATGTATACTTTTGGGTGCATGTGCTGCTTAACCAGCCAAGCTGCTTTCATTGGCTCTGGAGATCTCCTATGAGGTTAGGTGACCAGGTTGATTGTCCAGTACAGTAGGTTGGAATTTGGTACGTCTGTAGCATGGAGGGTATTACTATTTGGAGTTGAATTATTATTCGATGAGATCCACCAATGGGGTATAGCTTACACACTATATGGAAGAGAACCAAGCCCCTTCAGCCACTTGCTTCAATGGTGACTGTACACAGAATGCAGTGCCACTGTTTCCTCCAGTCCATAGAGAAGGGTTAAAGAAGACAGGGAAGAATGTACAATCTTGAAAATGTGTCAAACCTCTTGCAACAAATTGTTTTGTAGTAATTAATTTATTCTTGGTTTTCCTAGAGAATTATTTTTTTTATTTGCGTATCTGTTGTCTGTATTGTAATTTTTTTTTTTTATGTTTCCCTCTCTTTACAGGTACATGGTGAAGCACAAATCCCACTTGCGATTCTGAAAAGCAGGGAATGCTTTGTTTTCTGTATTTGGATGGCTAATTGTGGCTTCACTCTCACCTAGAGCACAGAAGTCTGTTCATGATAGAAAAGGAATTCACCTTGCAATGAATTCACCTTCAAACTATGATCTTTTTGGTCTAAGGAGAGAGGGCCATTTATTTACAACCGGAATGAACAGTGTACTATTTTTTAAATATTTGCATAATGTCTGCAATTCAAATTGTATATTTTGATAGTAAGAATTTTTTCTTTTAAAGCAGCATTTTGGTTAGATCTTGTTTACAGAAACCACCAAACTGTACGTTTAGGGTGCATTCTCTCTCGAGTTTTTTTTCTCCCTTCCCTTCTTTGTGCATAAATCTGTTTTCCATGGAAAGCCCTACTGCACAGCTCAGCACGCACTATTGCCAGGCTGGTAAAATATGGAAGTGATGAATGGTTGCAGTGGGAGGATGCTATGATAAAGGACTGCTAGTGGGATGAAAAGAAACTCTATTTTTCTTTATGTAAAAACAAACTTGATAAACTTTACGATTTTGAACATTAAGTTTTTCTTTTCCACAAACAATATGATAAAATATGAATCAATAAAATGGACATTCACTCCTGTGTATTTATCTGTAAAAAAAAAAAAGTGTTTCTTGTAATAACTAGTGTTTTTGTAGCTGAATAAGTAAAAGCTCCAAGAGCGCTGTAAATCAGACGTGTTACTTTTTATGGCAACTTTTTCATATAGCAGAAGTAGCTCTGTTGGTGGTTTTCCCAATTGCCAGAGAAAAGAATTTTGTTTCTTGTTCCCTAACTGTAAGTTTAGAACTGCTGGTATAAAGTGTTAGTACTGAAGAGGTTGAAACAGCTTTTTGAATTGCTTAGCTTTTTTTTTTTTTTTTTTGTCTGGCTGTTTTAGTATCGCCATAGGAAGGCACTGCCAATGGACAAGCATGGCATAATTTGTAGTGGAGCCCTTGTAGCATGTCAGCACTGAAGCCAGTGATTGGCCGCAGTGGTCACGGGACCAAGCCACTTCCAGTCTGGCAAGGCAGCAGCGCGGGCCACAGGTTACAACTTTTGGGGTTGACTACTCCTAGGCCAGACAACCCCTTTAAGAACTAGAATGGGGTCTATCATGGTTATTGGGTATACTCTTGCATGTTTGTTCAGAAATATCAGAAAATCAAATGCACCACACATCAGACTAGGAGTTTATCCTCACCATTGGCAGAATGGGCTGCCTCAATCAGAGAGTTCTCTTGCTCTTTCCACGGGGAGGTGAGCAAGCACTACCGTACCAGTCTTACCTTGGTCAAGTGAGCTTAGCCAGCTTTGAGATTGCCTGCTCAGGGGAGAAGCTCACCAACATATCTAGTGTTAACACAGGTACAATATCTTCAAGTCTGTACACAGACCGTGGCTTCTGGACCCACAGTGAGTTTTTGTGTGGAAGCTTTTTCACCCTCTGTTCAAAACCAGTTCTGGTATATGTCATTTGCAGTGACCTCTTGCCAGGTACTACTTGCGTTTTGGGTTACCAGGTGGTGGGCAGGCTGCACTGGTAATTGGAAGTACTGGAGGCAGTTGGCTCTTCACTGGCAAGTGGTTTGTAAAACTGTTTGGTGTCTGCTTTGTCTGGAATGCCCTCTGATCAAGCAGAGTGTTTGTGACTTAAACATATAGAATACTTGAGGCTGATGCAGCAGATGATTCCTCCTTGACCTTTGGTAACTTGGGTAACATACAATATGATCTGGTAGTATGCCTTTTGCACTTATGTGATGACTTATCTGCCTTCCTATTGTATATACATCCCGGAGGCCTTGTGCTACCCCAAATTCAACTCTGTGGTATTGCTGGAGATAACAGTGATTGGCTGTTCATTTCTGTGTCCCATTTAAGTTAATAGAGCCCATAGCATTCTATGGAGGCAACCAAGCATGCGCAGTAATGCGCAATGCTACTTAACAGACTTTCAGAATGGAATCCTTTTTAGGCACCCCTTGGGTAAATGCTTTCCAAGTAATGTGAGAACAAAGAAATGGTGCAGTATGTTTGTGCTGTGCATTACATACACCATATGGGCTAAAGTATTGGGACATATCTCTTCATTGAATTGGTGTATAAAATCAAGCACCTAGTCATGCAGTCTGCCGTTAGACAATCTTTCATAAATGTTTCTAAAGAGCTGACTGAATTTGAACATGGTACTGTAATAGGATGCCACCATTGCAACAAGTCAGTTCATGAAATGTCTTCCCTCCTACATATTCCATGATCAACTGTTAGTGGTGTAATTACAAAGTAGAAGCTTTTAGCAACCAAAGCAACTCATCCATGCAGTAGCAGATTATGTAAATTTACAGAGCGGGGGTCACAGATTGCTGAGTGCATAGTGCATAAGTCACCAATGCTCTGCTGACAAAGCTGCAGCGTTCCCAACCTCCTCTGGCATTAACATTAGCACAAAAACTCTGCTCCAGGAGCTTCATTGCATATTTTTCATGGTGGAGCAACTGCATGCAAGCCTTACATCGCCAAGCACAATGGCGTCTGAAGGAGTGGTGGAAACCATGCCAAGCCTGGACTCTGGAGCTGTGGAAATGTGTTCTGAGTAACAAATCACACTTCTCTGATAGTCTGATTCTTGGCAAATTCCAGGAGAGCATTGCCTGTCCTGACTAAATTGTGCTAACTGTACAGTTTAGTGAAAGAGGGATAATGCTATGGGATTGGCCTACCCCCTGAGGTTCCAGTGAAGGGAAATGTAAAACGAGTTCTCAAAGATTTTCATATTGATGGCCTATTCTCAGGATAGGTCATCAATATGAGCGCGCCAGGGTCCGATTGCAGTTCATCCCCATTCATTTTATTGAGACTAAGCTGTGCCTAGGCCATGTGACCGATAAATGTCTCTTTATGCAGCCGATCGGCAGGGCTGCCGGGAGTTGAATCCCTGCAGTCTGGTTTTGATGAATGATCCTGAGGAAAGGCCATCCATATCAAAATCCTGGAGAATGCTTTTAAAGGTACAGAGATGGTGCATATCAAGAAATCTTGGACAATTGTGTGCTTCAGCAAGAAGGAGGAATGATGGTATAAAACAATGTCTACTAATATTAAAATGTTAAATAATCACTACTTCACACTCCTATGTTATATGCTAACATAACAATAAAACAAAAAGGAATAACTACCATATCCAATATATTGTGTATACTGCATACCAGTAAGCAAGTGCCAGGTCCAAAGAAGATATACAGTGAAATGGGAGTTGGTTGTACCGGTGACCTTCTAGTTCCGCAATAGACTTGCAACATGTTGTAATTTTAGTCCAGCCGCTTCGTGGCATGGTTGCTGTGCTGTGGCCTGAACTCCGGCCCGCCCCCATTATAGTGAATGGGGAAGGAGCATAGTTCCGGCCACAGACGTGCAGTAGCGGCAGCTCGGATCCGGCAGGCTGTTCACCCGCCGGAATAGCCTGCTGGACACCCTTTCCGCTAATGTGAAAGTAGCCTAACTGTAGCACATGCAAGATAGCCCTCAAATGTCCCAAATTCTGTAACTGACATAGCATGTTTCTGTCCCCAGTATCAGGACTAAAAGGCTGTGGCAAAGAAATATAAAACCTATCTGCTGGCAGAAATTGTGTTACTTGGCATGTCGTTTGTGTATTTAAAGGCGCTCACATTCCATTCCTCACCAGCCTGTCCGCTCGACATGCTGGATCACATTGTTAGCAGTGTCTGATGGAATCCCGCTAACCAAGTGGGAAGCAATGAACGGGGACAGGCGGTACAGAGCTGTAACTAGGAGCACTTGCAAGCGGCCTAGTTGTGGGGGTATGCACCAGTCTGTGTCACACTATTTGAACAAATACATGGGCTTCTATGACATAGATAGAAGCTTGCTAGCATGGGCCAGTTGTATTACCCATAGGGCACAGTATTATACAATGGGCTGCAATGAGCATTGTACCATCTACAGCACAAAACTATCGCAAGGAACATAATGGTAGGCAGGGCCGCACTGGCACCAATGGCTTCAGGAGCCTGGCAGCCGCTTTAATATTCACTTCAGTGCAGTGAATATAAATGAAGCTGTGCTGGATATTGGTTGAGAAGGGATCTTCTCCCATCATATAGACTTTAAGTAAAGAAATTACTATGCAGGCCTTTATAAGGATTTGAACCCCCTAACCTGTATGGCAGACAGAAGAATTACCATTATACCATAGACCTGCCGCAACAGTAACCAAATTTGTAAGTCTGAAAGAAGACATGTCTATCCAGTTCACCCTATTATCCTGCAAGTTAATCCGGATGAAGACAAAAAACCTACTGAGGTAGAAGCCAATTTTCCTCATTTTACGGGAAAAAAATATTTCTCGACTCCAATCAGGCAATCAGAATAACTCCCTGGATCAACGACCCTTCTTCAGAAATCTAGTAACTATAACCTGTAATTTTATTATACTCCAGAAATACATCCAGGCCCCTCTTGAACTCTTTTAGTGACTTCAGTATTACCATCTCTATAGTCTCACTACTCTTACAGGAAAGAATCTTCTAAGTTTCTGTTCCCTCGTCACGGTCCTGGGTATAAATAAATGATGGGAGAGATCTGTGTAGATTTATAATTTTTAGATCACGTTTTTTCTAAACTGAATAACTTTAATTTTGATAATCTTTCTGGGTAGTGTAGTTCACCCATTCCAGTTATTACTTTTGTTGCCCTCCTCTGAACCCTCTCTAGCTCTGCTATGTCTGCCTTGTTCACAGGTGCCCAGAACTGTACACAGTACTCCATGTGTGGTCTGACTAGTGATTTGTAAAGTGGCAGGACTATGTTCTCATCACGGGCATCTATGCCTCTTTTGATGCAACCCATTATCTTATTGGCCTTGGCAAAAGCTGTCTGACACTGGTTGCTGTAGCTTAGTTTGCTGTTCACTAAAATTCCTAGCTTCTTTTCCATATCAGTGTTACCCAGTGTTTTACCATTCAGTATGTACTGGTGACTTGCATTATTCCTTCCCATGTGCATAACCTTACATTTGTAAACCTCATCTGCCACGTCTCTCTCTGCCCAAGCCTCCAATCTATCCAGATCCATCTGTAGCAGTGTACTGTCCTCTTCTGTGTTAATTACTTTACACAGTTTAGGGTCATCTGCAAAAATTGATAATTTACTGTGCAAGCGTTCTACAAGATCATTAATAAATATATTGAAGAGAATAGGTTCCGATACGGACCCAATCACTGTGTGTACCATTAATAACCAGCCTTTTTTCTGTCACTGAGCCAGTTACTTAATGTTGCAAAGAAGAAAAAAAGGGGATCGTATTTCCAGGCGCTGTCTGGGTGAGATTCTTCACAAATCACACAGAATGTGGATAAGAGAAGCTTTATTAGTAGTCTATGCGTTTCAAGGGCTTGAAAGTCGCCCCCTTCTTCAGGACATTCAAACATACATTATTTTAGATAGAACATGCTATTTAAAACGCTATTTTGGCGCACAAAGAAGAGGGGAGGTAGCAGTGGGCGGGAGTGGGTGTGTATTCCAAACAGATTGTTGGAACCATATACCTATTACAGATATCTAAATCAGATCTCTCATGAGGTATAGGTAGTTCACTGCGGCCAAAAGATAAAGCATAATGGATGATTATGGGTAACAATTAAAATACAAAAAGTATATATATGATAAAATAAATTAAAATGAGAAGAGAATTACATAATTATACAGCTAAAAATACCATATGTAGAGCCGGCTATATTAGCACTTCTATACACATTATATTCCAACTTACTAGGTAGTGTTACATAGCCTATATATTGATAGGGGTGAAATCCTTGATTATGTTAACACTTTTTAGCCAAATGTAGAAATCTATGGTGAGTTATTCTATTCCCTTACGCGGGTGCTGGGCTCAGCAGCATCTTTAAGATGTCATACTCCTGCAGGGGGATCTAACGCTCCGAGGCGTTGTTTTCTAAACTCTCGCGGTTCTGGGCCGTTTGGAGACGCAGAGAGAGTAGGGGCAGTGGTGGCATAGATCTAGTACCAAAAACTATGGATCTAGGTATATTTAAAGGAGTTGTCCCACAAAAAATATTCTACAGTTTTCAAACCAGCAGCTGGATCTGAATAGTTTTGTAATTGCATGTAATTAAAAATTTTGCATAGTCACTGAGTTATTCAATAAAATGTGTCCATATACCGCCACCTGCTGTTTGTTCTTTTTTTTTACTTCTTTGACCTGCTCACTGAGAAGGCCGCACATGCTCACTTTCATCCTTCAACTGCCTCCTGAGCTGTGATGGGGAGATCATGGACACGCCCCCTTAGCTGTAGCAGAAAAGACACTCCCCTTGAGCTGTCAGCTTGATATAAATCTAGCAAAACAATGGATGTGGAGATCTCTGGATCCATGTGAGGTACAGGGCTGGTTCTAGCTTTGTTAGAAAGAGATAATCATGTAATATATGATATCTGATTTTTATTTTTTACATTATTCGTGGGATAACCCCTTTAATCTAATGTATGTGACAGAGAAATTTGTTCACGTTATATATATATATATATATATATATATATATATATACACTCACCGGCCACTTTATTAGGTACACCTGTCCAACTGCTTGTTAACACTTAATTTCTAATCAGCCAATCACATGGCGGCAACTCAGTGCATTTAGGCATGTAGACATGGTCAAGACAATCTCCTGCAGTTCAAACCGAGCATCAGTATGGGGAAGAAAGGTGATTTGAGTGCCTTTGAACATGGAATGGTTGTTGGTGCCAGAAGGGCTGGTCTGAGTATTTCAGAAACTGCTGATCTACTGGCATTTTCACGCACAACCATCTCTAGGGTTTACAGAGAATGGTCCGAAAAAGAAAAAACATCCAGTGAGCGGCAGTTCTGTGGGCGGAAATGCCTTGTTGATGCCAGAGGTCAGAGGAGAATGGGCAGACTGGTTCGAGCTGATAGAAAGGCAACAGTGACTCAAATTGCCACCCGTTACAACCAAGGTAGGCAGAAGAGCATCTCTGAACGCACAGTACGTCGAACTTTGAGGCAGATGGGCTACAGCAGCAGAAAACCACACCGGGTGCCACTCCTTTCAGCTAAGAACAGGAAACTGAGGCTACAATTTGCACAAGCTCATCGAAATTGGACAGTAGAAGATTGGAAAAACGTTGCCTGGTCTGATGAGTCTCGATTTCTGCTGCGACATTCGGATGGTAGGGTCAGAATTTGGCGTCAACAACATGAAAGCATGGATCCATCCTGCCTTGTATCAACGGTTCAAGCTGGTGGTGGTGGTGTTGTGGTGTGGGGAATATTTTCTTGGCACTCTTTGGGCCCCTTGGTACCAATTGAGCATCGTTGCAACGCCACAGCCTACCTGAGTATTGTTGCTGACCATGTCCATCCCTTTATGACCACAATGTACCCAACATCTGATGGCTACTTTCAGCAGGATAATGCGCCATGTCATAAAGCTGGAATCATCTCAGACTGGTTTCTTGAACATGACAATGAGTTCACTGTACTCAAATGGCCTCCACAGTCACCAGATCTCAATCCAATAGAGCATCTTTGGGATGTGGTGGAACGGGAGATTTGCATCATGGATGTGCAGCCGACAAATCTGCGGCAACTGTGTGATGCCATCATGTCAATATGGACCAAAATCTCTGAGGAATGCTTCCAGCACCTTGTTGAATCTATGCCACGAAGAATTGAGGCAGTTCTGAAGGCAAAAGGGGGTCCAACCCGTTACTAGCATGGTGTACCTAATAAAGTGGCCGGTGAGTGTGTATATATATATATATATATATATATATATATATATATATATATATATATATATATATATATATATATTACTCTGTTGGTAATGAGTAATTGTTTATCACAAGGTGCTAAGCAGATAGTGTGTCGATTTCTCTTAAAACACTGTATTCATAATCATTGGAATCAATAGACAAAAATAAATAAAAATGAATGTATAAAAAAAAAAATTTAAAATAGGGGGTGTATTCATGATACAGAAATCCTAATCTGAGTTATGGTTTTCTATTAGTGAATGAAGCTTGTATATAATCAGATTATGGTTTCAATTATTTCATTTAATCCATGGGGGGCTAAAGTATTCAGTTGATAGATCCAATATGCCTCCCTTTTCTGTAGTCTATCAAATCTATTGTATGGGTTATATGGTATATAATCAATGGGGGTAATCCAGAAGGAATGTTGTTGTTTTTCAATGGTAGAAGCACAGTGACGGGATAAACTGTGTTTGTTATATAGACGCTGTATATTGTATCTGTGCTGGTTAAGTCTACAGTGAAGTGGTTGTGTGGTGCGGCCCACATATTGTAGGCCACATGTGCATTCTATCAAATAGATCACGTAAGAAGATTGACAGTTAAAGTGATGTTTGATTTGGAATATGATACCATTGGATTTTGAAATAAAGGTATTTTTTCCATGTGTTATTATTTTACAACACAAGCACCGTTTCTGGTTACATCGGAAACTACCTGTTTTCTGTTGTGTGTTATAGACCTTGAGATTACTAGATCGCTTATTGGGAGCAATCAGGTTTTTTAGAGTGGGTGCTCGCCGGTATGTAATTCGTGGTTTGTTAGATAAGTGTTTGGCCAAATACGGATCCTGCTGTAGAATGTACCAATATTTATTTAAAATATTATTAATTTGATGGTTAACAGTACTGTATTGAGTTATTAGATTAATGTTCTCTGGTATTTTATTATCTTGTGTGCGCGGTTTAAGGCATTCTTTCTGGGTGGTGTTGGCGCATCTTTTGTATGCATCAGCTATTATTTTCTTTGGGTAGTTTTTTTCTTTGAATCTTTGGTTTAGGATTTTTGCTTGTGTTTTATAATCTTCCTTATTTGTACAGTTTCTTCTAATCCATTTATATTGACTATAGGGTATGTTTTTTAACCATTTTTTATGGTGAAAACTAGAATAATCTATGTAACTGTTGGTATCGACCGGTTTGAAATATGTTCTTGTGGTAATTTTTTTATTTGTAATAGTTACAACAATATCTAAAAATTCAATATGTTCTTTATTATAATTGGGAGTGAAGGAAGTGCCCCAATGTGTGGTATTTAGTGAGTGACAGAAATCTTTCGCTGATTGTTCGTCCCCTTCCCAGATAATGAATAGATCGTCGATGTATCTACGGTAGAATTTTATTCTACTCTTAAAATTGGGGCTGTTCAAGATATAGATGTTTTCAAACTCGCCCATAAAAATATTAGCAAACGATGGGGCTACTTTCGTCCCCATTGCGGTCCCTTTTTGCTGATAGTAGATGTTGTCGTTATATATAAAAAAATTATTTTTTAGGATAAAATTCAAACTATCAATTAGGAAATTGGTCTGCCCTATTTTTAGGGATGGGTCTCTTGAGAGAACATTTAATACACATGTTGTGCCTAGTTCATGGTCAATGTTAGAGTATAACGCTGTAACATCTAGAGTGAGTAGGGCATAGGTGGATTGTCATGCTATATCCTGAAGTTCATTGATTACTTGTCGGGAGTCATGAAGATAACTGGGTAAATTCTTGACGTATGGTTGTAGGTACAAATCTATAAAATGTGACAGGTTACTGGTGGCGCACTTTGTATTTGATATAATAGGTCTCCCTGGAGGCTTTTGTGTATTTTTATGAATCTTAGGTAAATAGTAGAAATATGGAGAGCATGGGGTTCTGGGTAGGAGAAATTTCTTTACATTTTCATTTATGTATTGATTTTGATATGCAGTTTTTATAAGTTCTGTAAGTTGTTTTATTAGATGTGGGAACGGGTTTTCTCTAATTTTGCAATAATAGTTAGCGTCACTTAAAATGTTGGATGCTTCTTCCTGGTAATCTGAAAGGTTGAGAATAACTATCCCCCCTCCCTTATCAGCCGGTCTTATTACTATTCCATTATTGGCTTTTAGTGTCTTAATAGCTTTTTGTTTGGCAGCCTTCAGATTGCGTTGATTATGGCAGGGGATTGTATTAGTGTTATCGGTTATTAATCTGATTTCAGACTGTACCAAATCAAAGAATGTTGGGATCATATGACCCTCACTTTGTGTTGGAAAAAACTTAGATAGGGGTCTGACATCTAAGTGTTTGAAAGTGGGATCAATGGTTTCTGGGTCCCCTATGGTTTTCCTAAATGTGGATTTAGTTTTTTCCATCTCAAAATGTCTTTTTATGGTCAGTTTTCGTCTGAATTTTTGTATATCTATGAATAGTTCCAAGGGATTGGTTTTATTGGTGGGGCAGAAAGAAAGTCCCTTTTGTAACAGATTTATTTCGTGAGGAGTCAATCTATAATTAGATAGGTTGTAAATTTTAACTGTCGAGGTGGTGTTTTCTTTTTTCTGGATTAGTGTTTGCCTCTTTTTGGTTCCTCCTCTTTTCCCTCTGGTCTTAATTTTCTTTTGCCTGTCAAAGGTTTGAAGTATTGTGTGATTTGTGTTTTTGGTGTGTTCCCAATGGGTGGAGGTGGTGTTTTGGGGGAGTGGCTTTGAGGTAACGTGTGGGATAGTTTTGCATGGCATAAAAAAGGTACAAGTCCTGGGTGATATAAAGTGTGTAATAGTGGGTGAAGGATGTAAGGTGATCTCATCAAAATTGATAAGGGAAAATCCTCCTAGATTGGTATTGTTATCAGGGGATTTCTGTGTACAGGGGTTGGGATTGGATGCTTCTATTGTATTATTGACTGAAGGATGTGGTACAATGGAATTGGGTATCCCCATTAATCTACTTTTAGACGATAAATATTTGTCCCTCATGGATCTGAAGTTTTCCAGGAACTGATCTGTCGGGAGATCATTAATACTGGACTTTTTCGGTGTAGGAGTCGGATCGTTAATCCCAGAGGAGGAGATGGAGGTGGTAGGGAGGCTATGGGATGGAGAGATATTGAGATGTATATCTTTAGTAATGTGGAGTGAGGTATTATGATGGGAAGTATTTGGTGGAGAAGAGGTAGGTGGATTGGTGACTGGTTTGGATATGGAAAGGCAGATGTTGCCAGGTGGTTTGGTTAGGTTGGTGTTGGTGAAAAATCTACTCCTTTGTGTACCCACAGGATGATGAGATTTCGGATTGATATGGGTGGATCTTCTATGTTTATTAGTGGAAATAGGTCTAGTGGGGATCGAATTATATTTATTGTTGGATGAATCTTGTAGAATATGAGTTAGTGTGGATATATGTTTCTCTTTCCAGGTCCGATATTTTCCCAAGTTTTTATCCTCCCTGTCTCTGTGTAGTTTATTAGACTTTTTTGCTACAACATCTGATTCCATATGATGGATTCTATTTGTGATGTTTTGGTTAATTTTTGCAAAATCAGGGTGAAGTTTGTAGGATAGTAGGGAAGATATATTGGTTTTTGTGTCTGCGGCAAATATATCTGCTAGGGTTTCTCTTTTATTCAAGATGAGTCTCATAAGACCTGCCGCACACTGGTCTAGATAATCATTCCATTCATATACAAATACAGGATCATCACTAAAAGTAGGTGGAACGACTATTCTTAGACCTCTGGGGGCAAGGTTTTCATTAAGATATATTTTTAAAAAAGACACATCCAGCTGATGGAACAGTTCATTTCTCAAGTTATTTTCAAACAGTTTGAAAAGGTCCATCATTTTTTGCGTCTCTTCTTGGTTAAAATGGGTATTTACAGTCTTACCAGTAGATTGGGGCGATGACATTTTATGGCACATGGTGTATCTTTCCAGAAGTGCTTGTCTCTGTGGCAGTCGTTTATCAAAGTACTCCATATCTGGTAGCTGCAGATACTTATTAGATTCTTATTAGATTCAAAGATACTGGATAGGGTATACAAGCAGGTAGGCAAAGGCTTCCTGATGATATAGCTTTTGGCGTTCTCAGGAAGAAAACAGAATACTCCACATGTGTGAAATCAGTTGGTGATTATCAAACTTAATGGAAAAAAATGCTTACCAAAATGTGTTGTGCAGGAGGCACAACAACTCAATGGCTCCTTCGATATATTTGGTTGTAATTATTGCAGGACTCCACTAACTGGTTGGTTGTAGTGGGTCAGGGTGATGTCTGTCGGACGATAAATGCACCAGGCTGCTGAACCTTCAAAACTCCGTTCCTCCGGTGTAGCGCGAACAGCTCCGGATGGCAATATGTATAAAAAAGAAAGGATGGCAGCGCCACATGTGCAGGATTAAAACTAGTGGTATAAAGTGGTAAGTGAAAATAAAGCTAATAAAGCTTCTCTTATCCACATTCTGTGTGATTTGTGAAGAATCTCACCCAGACAGCGCCTGGAAATACGATCCCTTTTTTTCTTCTTTGCAACATTGTTACTGACATCCAAGCCGCTTGTTAGGCTTAGGACGCGGATCGTGGCTGCAATCTGTATTCATCATATCGGTGTGCCAGCTGGCTGACAATCTACCAGTCACACACACAAGACGCCAATACAGTTGTTGTGTCTATACACAACCCCTTATGGTAAGAGGCCAATTTTCACTTACCACTTTATACCACTAGTTTTAATCCTGCACATGTGGTGCTGCCATCCTTTCTTTTTTATACATGAGCCAGTTACTTACCCACATACACACATTGTCCCCAGTCCAAGAATTCTCATTTTATGTACTACACTTTTACACTAAAAGGCAAGAGTAACAATGTTTTGAACTTTTGAGTTTCAGGCTCCATATCTCACCGTCCACTACAGCTTCGAACATTATACTACCATCATTTTATAGACAATCATCTTGGCTATCTCATACATAAATTGGACTTGCAACTATTTAGCATACGATAAGTTATGCAGATTCTTGCCATGTAATTGCATTGTTACTGCTTAGCTCCTGGTGATGGAACAATCTTTTGTTTCTCTTGTTTATACTACACACTACATCGTGTTCTCACATTTCCTAATCGCTCAGTGTCTTATTAGGTTGATTCCCAAGCGAAAGGTCGCTGGTTAGAATCCAGGGGCAACCATGAAGAAGATTTAAAAAAAAAAAAAAAAAGAGAGAAACAGATTGAGAAATTGAACGTGGATTTAGAAAATAAAAATTAAAACTTTTAGGGAATTTTAGGAGCAAAACAGTAACAATGCAGTTTTATGACAAGAATCTGCATAACTAGTCGTGCTTAATAGTCGCAAGTCCAATTTATGAATGAGAGAGCCAAGATGATTGGCTATGAAATGATGGTAGTCTCAGGTTCAAAGCTGTAGTGGATGGTGAGATATGAAACTGAGACTTGAAAGTCAAAAGTTTCCAGGCTCTGTTTTTGTCCCCTTTTTGAATATTGGCACCACATTTGCTAAGCGCCAATCTTTTGGAACACTCCCTGTCATTATAGAGTCCTTAAAGGGGTTGTCTCACTTCAGTAAGTGTCATTTATCATGTGGAGAAAGTTAAAGGGGTTGTCCAAGTTATTTTTTTTTGTCCTTTGTATGTCTCTAACTAGGCAAATATAATGTTTGTTCAATGCACTTACTTTAAAGGGGTTGTCCGAGTTATGACAAAAAATATATAGCACTGTAAATCTGATGGGCAGCAATATATAACTAAGTTAAGCGAGTTTTAGGCAAAAAAAATCCATATTTCCTAATTTCCCTGGTTCTCTTCTGGTCTTTGTTTACATGCAATAACAACAATCTCAGCCCCTCCCCCTTCTCCCCCCCTCTCTGCAAAGGGAATGAATACAAGTGCTGAGTGACATGTCTGCCTGCTGGAATACTCAGCAGCATGTTGTATGTGTAGGACTGCAAGTCCCAGCTGTACAATGACACTGCTAATACATACAGGAATTTCTCCCTACCTGTTCTTGTACAATACAATTCCTCTATAGCTCCTTGCCCAGCATTTGTCTCCTCTCACTGCTGCAGCTACTGTTTGTTGTAAAGCCTTGAGCCCTCAGTGTGTTCTGGCTGAAGGGGTTAATGTTTTATCTGAAGGAAACCAGGGAGAGAGCAGATAGCAGGAGCCCCGGCAAAGAAAGGGGGCGTGGCCAGTGACGTCTCGTGTACAGACTGTTATCTGAACTCTGAGGCTTGTGAACGAAACATCACAGAGCAGAGAGATAAGGTGACATCACAGGTCATGTGACCCTCAGTCAACTCTGAGAAACCAGCAGCTTTAGAAACACAAAGTATATGGGAAAGTTGTTATACCTGACAAGTTAGAAACATATAAAAAACAAAAAAATAACTCGGACAACCCCTTTAACTTCAGTGCCTCCTTTTTCAGATTTCACTAAGGGTCACATGACCTGTGATGTCAGCTTCTCTCCCTGCTCCTCTGCTGATGTTTAGTGCACAAGCCTCAGAGATCAGATAAGAGTCTGTACACAAGACGTCACTGTGCTGGCCACGCCCCCCTTCACTGCCGGTTGCTGCTGCTCTGTGTCTCCTTCTCTCTGGATTCATTAGCAAACATTAACCCCTTCAGTCAGCACAGACTCAGGGCTGCAGGCAGTGAGGAGACAAATGCTGGGCATAGGAGCTAACAAGCTGGAGGAGTGCTACATATACAACATGCTGCTGAGTATCCTAGCAGACAGACATATCACTCAGGGCAGCACTTGTATTCCCCCTTTGCAGAGCCGGGGGAGGGGCAGAGGTTGTTGTTATTTCAGGTAAACAAAGCCCAGAAGAGAAGCAGGGAAATGAGGAAGGTGTGTCCAAACTTTTGGTCTGTACTGTATATATATATATATATATATATATATATATATATACAGTACAGACCAAAAGTTTGGACACACCTTCTCTTTAAAGAGTTTTCTGTATTTTCATGACTATGAAAATTGTAGATTCACACTGAAGGCATCAAAACTATGAATTAACACATGTGGAATTATATACTTAACTAAAAAGTGTGAAACAACTGAAAATATGTCTTATATTCTAGGTTCTTCAAAGAAGCCACCTTTTGCTTTGATTACTGCTTTGCACACTCTTGACATTCTCTTGATGAGCTTCAAGAGGTAGTCACCTGAAATGGTATTCCAACAGTCTTGAAGGAGTTCGCAGAGATGCTTAGCACTTGTTGGCCCTTTTGCCTTCACTCTGCGGTCCAGCTCACCCCAAACCATCTCGATCTGGTGACTGTGGAGGCCAGGTCATCTGGCGTAGCACCCCATCACTCTCCTTCTTGGTCAAATAGCCCTTACACAGCCTGGAGGTGTGTTTGGGGTCATTGTCCTGTTGACAAATAAATGATGGTCCAACTAAACGCAAACCGGATGGAATAGCATGCCGCTGCAAAATTCTGTGGCAGCCATGCTTGTTCAGTATGCCTTCAATTTTGAATAAATCCCCAACAGTGTCACCAGCAAAGCACCCCCACACCATCACACCTCCTCCTCCATGCTTCACGGTGGGAACCAGGCATGTAGAGTCCATCCGTTCACGTTTTCTGCGTCGCACAAAGACACGGTAGTTGGAACCAAAGATCTCAAATTTGGACTCATCAGACCAAAGCACAGATTTCCACTGGTCTAATGTCCATTCCTTGTGTTCTTGAGCCCAAACAAGTCTCTTCTGCTTGTTGCCTGTCCTTAGCAGTGGTTTCCTAGCAGCTATTTTACCATGAAGGCCTGCTGCACACAGTCTCCTCTTAACAGTTGTTGTAGAGATGTGTCTGCTGCTAGAACTCTGTGTAGCATTGACCTGGTCTCTAATCTGAGCTGCTGTTAACCTGCGATTTCTGAGGCTGGTGACTCGGATGAACTTATCCTTCGCAGCAGAGGTGACTCTTGGTCTTCATTTCCTGGTGCGGTCCTCATGTGAGCCAGTTTCTTTGTAGCGCTTGATGGTTTTTTGCGACTCTACTTGGGGACACTTTCAAAGTTTTCCCAATTTTTCGGACTGACTGACCTTCATTTCTTAAAGTAATGATGGCCACTCGTTTTTCTTTACTTAGCTGCTTTTTTCTTGCCATAATACAAATTCTAACAGTCTATTCAGTAGGACTATCAGCTGTGTATCCACCTGACTTCTGCCCAACACAACTCATGGTCCCAACCCCATTTATAAGGCAAGAAATCCCACTTATTAAACCTGACAGGGCACACCTATGAAGTGAAAACCATTTTAGGTGACTACCTCTTGAAGCTCATCAAGAGAATGCCAAGAGTGTGCAAAGCAGTAATCAAAGCAAAAGGTGGCTATTTTGAAGAACCTAGAATATAAAACATATTTTCAGTTGTTTCACAACTGAACAAGTATATAATTCCACATGTTCCACTAATTCATAGTTTTGATGCCTTCAGTGTGAATCTACAGTTTTCATAGTCATGAAAATGCAGAAAACTCTTTGAATGAGAAGGTGTGTCCAAACTTTTGGTTTGTACTGTATATATATATATATATATATATATATATATATATATGCCTAAAACTTGCTTAACTTAGTTATATATTGCTGCCCATTAGATTTACAGTGCTATGTATTTTTTTTCATAACTCTGACAACCCCTTTAATACAAGCCACTTAATAATGTATTTATTATTCACATTGCTTCATTTGCTTGCTAGATTCATTTTTCTATCACATTATACACTGCTCATTTCCATTATTATTTTATGGTCACTATCTCCCAGGTGTCCCACAGCCTACACCTCTGTTGTTCTGTCAGGTCTATTGGTTAGTACTAAGTCCAGTATGGCCGTCCCTCTAGTCGGGTCCTGAACCAGTTGGGAAAGGTAATTGTGGTTATTGCCAAGAACCTGTTTCCTATATGAGATCAACAGCTTTCAGTTTCCTAGTCTATATCTGGATAGTTGAATTCCCCCATAATAATGACACGATTATGATTTGTTATGATTATAAGTGCATACACTGTGTTCTAAAAAACATCTTTGAAAGCATTTTTTAAAATAATTATTGTATTTTACTTATTTTTGGTTAAAATACTTATACAATAAGGGGGTCATTTAGCAAACTGGTGTAAAGTAGAACTGGCTTATTTGCCAATAGCAACCAATCAGATTCCTCCTTTCATTTTCCAAAGGAGCTGTCCAAAATGAAATTCGGTATCTGATTGGTTGCTATGGGCAACTAAGCTAGTTCTACTTTACACCAGTTTGATAAATGACCCCCTAGGTCTTCATTTAAAAATGTAGATAGTTGTTTTCTGCAACATGCTGTATTCACATATACTGTATGGCAAGCTGCTCTATGCCCCTTCATCAAATAAGTTGTCCAATAGCTTGGTCTATAGCCCTAATGTCACTCCTGAAAGCTTAAAAACACTAATTTAAGCTGAATACTTATCAATTTGATCAGCAGTCAGTTTATATCAGAGGAACAGAGGGATTCACTGTCGGGGATTTCACTGACAAACTAGCAATTAAATACCTGAATATTGGTAAGTATCCAACAATCACATGCAGAAAAATGGAGACGTTTCAACCCTGAGTAACAATGGTTATTGTTGGATTAATGAAGATGGAATACTGAATGTGGGTGCTGTTGCTACATTTTTTTTCCTGGGATAATAAAGTGGGAGGATCATCACACATATTGTACATGGGCATCCAATTATTGTCAGGGGTCTCTGCTGTCCTACACTGTATCGGTTTTGGTAATCTCTAATGAAACTGGCTGTTGATAGTTCTAGACGAGATTTCTTTGGGGATGGCTTTACAGTCTTCCTCGCAGGCTTGTACAAGAACCCATCAGTCTGGACTCACAAGCTTTCCTCTCAGAGCACCTTAAAGGGATTCTCCTGGCTTTTAATATTGATGACCTATCCTCAGCATAGGTCATCAATATCAGATCGGTGGGGTTCTCATGATCATATCCTAAGTAAGATCATCAATATTAAAATCCCGTGAGAACACCTTTAAGATGACAAAGGAAATGCAACTGGGCTGCTTTCTGTCTCCTTTCTTTTGATACAGTTTTTGGAGTCTTTTGACAGGATATCTTGACCTTTAGTGTAAGAATTAAGACTAGAGAAGAGGTTCCTCATATACTAAGTCAAATAAGTTTATGAGGAACCTCTAAACTAATTTGACAAAGGCTATGAAAGCCTTTGAACATTTTGGAACTATTTCAAGCTATTGCATTAATATTACAAAGAACAGTATCCTGGAAATTGGAGGTTGAATTATCTCTCCATTTTCAGCAACATATATTCAGATTCTGTGCTGAATAACAGGCAATACTTACCACTAACATTCCTGACTCCATTCCCCTTGTGATCTTTCTGAAAAATAAAAATGCTGTGCATATAGATTTTTTTAATGTTTGACCATAGGTTTTAAAGTAACAGCTGCCAGTGTTTTTGCCAGAGAAAGAGTTAAAATGTTAGAACTAATGCTGCAAAACTGTGTGAATCGAGCATAAAACTGTGCCAAGATCTGTGTGTTTGGTGTAGAATTTGCCAGAAAATTAGCAACAAATATTCTGTATGTGAACATGGCCTTGCTCTGGCCATACACAGATGAATGTTGATTGAACACATCAAATTTCGCTTGGACTGGCTAACCATCATGTATGCAACAAACTGCAGATGAGACGCTGGCTTAATTATTATCCAAGTCATGTCCAAACCGGTTAATAGTTTGAACATTGACTTATAGGATGGCTTACATCTGGTGGCATTAGAGGCAGAATTTACTAAGAGTTGATTTGCATATCCTGTGTTTGTAAGAAAAATGGACCGCACACAAAACTTATCCATGTTTACCAGTTGGAACATGGAAAAGTTTGACATCACTCATATGAAAGAGCCCTAACTCTTGCTAGGTGAATGGTCAACCTTACTCTGTGGTCACTATTTTCTTAAGTTATACTAAGGAGCTTTACTTGGAAATCAGTATTTACCAAAGGTTCTCTTACATGGGCCAAAGAATGGGCCTAATATTGGGAACAAGCATTTGTTCCCAGTAATTGCCTGTGCATTGGCCCATTTAAAAAGGACCTTATACTCGAAGGGCATGTACCATCAGAAAATGACCCATTGTTTAAATCAAGTTTTTATGTTAAACCAATTTTTAATTGTTGGAGATATTATTTTTAATTTACTATGTCACTATATTTAGGAAATCCTAAACTCCTGCAGTTTTTGCGCTGCCCTAATAGTCACCAGTCATGGTCTGTACAGATTGCTTTTCATCATTATCATCTTAAGTAGGATTACAATGACAGATATCACCTCTCGATAGATAGATTCATAGGATTCACCATTCACAATAGATTATTCTGCACAGGTCACAGAGCATGCCCTGAAAACTCTCCAATATAAGTTAGAGTCCATTCCAGACTATTTTGTCTATGGCCCATTGTGACAGCTGTAAAGCATATCTCTAAATTCTGTTAACAACAGCTCAGGCAAGATGGCTGCCCCTATAATCATGTTCAGAAATCAGAATTTTAAAAATCTACAGCCATCATCTTGGCTATCTCATACATAAATTGGATTTGTAACTATTTAGCATATGGTTAGTTATGCAGATTCTTGTCATGTAACTGCATTGTTACTATTTTGCTCCTAAAATTCTTAATTGTAATTTTTATTATTTTGTAGTATTTCGTAAATCCACCTTTGGCTTTCGACACTGCTTGAATCCTTCTGGGCATGCTTTTGATCAGGTTTGAGCATTTGTCAACTAAGGTCTGTTCCTAGGTCTCTTCTCCACGTTCCCATTGTTGGTGCATACTGGTCGACTCACTTGGGTATGAATACAGCTTTTTTTTTTCAACTGTATCCACTAGTGTTCAATTGGATTGATGTCTGGGGACTGTGGGGGCCAATCCAGCACCTCTACTTCATTGTCATTGAACCATTCCTTCGCCAGTCTTGACGTATGCTTCGGGTCCTTCTCCTGCTGTAGCACTATGTCATCCTTTTCATATCCATAATACTCGAGTGTACGAAGTAACTCGTCTTGTAGGATACTCACATATAGCTCAGCATTGAGAACACCATTGATCCTAGTCAAGTATCCAATGCCTTTCGCTGTGAAAACATCCCTATATCATCCGGTTTCCTGCACCGAACTTGACAGTTCTTTCAATTTCTCGATCCAGACCCATTTGCACCCATCAGAGCACAATGTATTGACTTTTGTCTCATCGCTCCAAATCACCCATTTACAATGTTGTACTGTTCACTTTTTTGCAAACTGGAGCTGACGCTTCTTACGACGATATTAAAGTCAAGGCTACTTGACCTTTTTCCGGTCCACCATTCCAGACTTGTGTAACTGGCTGGCTATACCCTGGAGGGGCGTGGCTATGTAATTACTTGAGAAAATAGAGTTATAGGTAGTGGCTCACCAGTATACAGTTAATGGATTGTGTGGTGCTCTCAATCACCTGGCTATACCCTAAGCCTAGTAATGTAGTGGAATATTAGAAATAATAGGTGATGGGCACTCACTATGCATTTGTCTGTGATGTTGTATATTTATTTGAGTTTCCGTATTTGGTGTGTATATATATATATGTGGTATTAGTGAAATATCTGATACAATATTTAAATAGGTATAATCCAAATATTTATTAAAGAAATATTAAAAGAATATTGACATATTGTATATTTACCTAGCGCTGAAAAAATACAATAAAATTGTAATTAAAAACACAAGTTATGTGCATGCATGCAAAAAATAGAAATCAAAAAATAAAAAACTAAAATCAAGATAAAAAATAAAAAATAAAAAGGAAAAATAGAAAAAATATATGTATAAATATAATATGTAGAGTCTATTGATATGGACGCTTGATGGGATAAATCGATATGGCAGCTTGATGGTATCTCTCTTTACCAAGGTTAGCCTGAGAGGAGCGGTATTGCTACTATTGGACACCCCAGAGGACAGCTCAGCAAAAGACATCACACATCACCCTGCAGCAGTACGAATCGGAGCACGGCACCACACCAACAGGAAAGACTCTGAGGAAGAGCGGCACTGAGAATACCTCTACAGGAGGGTAATGTACAAACAATCCTCTTTGCAATTCTAGTATCCACTGAAACTATTATAGAAGATCAACAAGAAATAAAGACATTATTGGTATACATTATTACATTTTGCTACTAATTAATGGAGTAACAACATTATAACAATATTGTCCAATAGTAGCAATACCGCTCCTCTCAGGCTAACCTTGGTAAAGAGAGATACCATCAAGCTGCCATATCGATTTATCCCATCAAGCGTCCATATCAATAGACTCTACATATATATATTTATACATATATTTTTTCTATTTTTCCTTTTTATTTTTTATTTTTTATCTTGATTTTAGTTTTTTATTTTTTGATTTCTATTTTTTGCATGCATGCACATAACTTGTGTTTTTAATTACAATTTTATTGTATTTTTTCAGCGCTAGGTAAATATACAATATGTCAATATTCTTTTAATATTTCTTTAATAAATATTTGGATTATACCTATTTAAATATTGTATCAGATATTTCACTAATACCACATATATATATATACACACCAAATACGGAAACTCAAATAAATATACAACATCACAGACAAATGCATAGTGAGTGCCCATCACCTATTATTTCTAATATTCCACTATGTAATTACTTGGTCTTCGCTAGAGCCTCAAACAACTTCACAAAAGAGACTAGACTAGCTAGTGACCAAGATTACTCAGGTACCTTCCTGAGGCAGGAAGCGCCTTTAAATACTTTCTGCAACCCAGCCATAGTCTGGAGATAGAGGGAGTGTATGTGTTGCCTCACAAAAAGGAGGAACGAGATGCCTATGCATGCCCTAACAAACAGTACATAGTGCACGGCAGCAGGTGGGGATTGAGGGACCTCGACACCCATGCCTGCAGCGCAGGCACGGAGCACTGGGCTAACAATAGACCTTGTGATGAGCCGACTTGTTGATATTTTGCATGGACATCCACTTCTTGGCTTTGGAATGGATAGACAGACTTCATTTCGTATTCTTTCAATTGTCATGGTACTCACATGATGCAGTTTGACAATTTTCTTGGTCAAGATAACGCTATCGATGAGCTGGATGATGCTTTTTCCAGCTGTGACCTTTCGCTTTGGAATCAACCTAATAACACACTGAGCTATTAGAGAATGTGAGAACAGGTTGTAATTTATAGTATACAAGAAGAAAAATATTGCTCCACCACCAGGAGCAAAACAGTAACAATGCAGTTACATGGCAAGAATCTGCATAACTAATCATATGCTAAATAGTTGCAAGTCCAATTTATGTATGAGATAACCAGGATGATTGTCTATAAAATGATGGTAGTCTCACATTTGAAGCTGTAGAAGATAGTGAGATATGAAGCCTGAAAGTCCAAAACATTGTTACCCTTTTGCTCATCAGTGTACATCTCTTTTAAAACACCCGTGCAGAGACCATAGCTGCACACTAATCGTGCAGCTGCAGGATTGGGTAGTCCACTGTCAGTGACCTCATAGAAAAGGCAGGGAAGGTGAATAAAATCTTCATTGCTCTATACACAGCACTGAACAAGCTCTGTGCACACACCTTCTAAGGCAATTTTTGTTTGATTGCATTTTATTCATTTTTGGCAAAATATTTTCAATTGGCCTTTATTAAAAATATTGAGCTGTCAGAAAGGTTTAACAGTTTTTTTTAACTGTGTGACTAGTACTTTAATTTTCAACTTGTGCCGGTCATCTAATAAAACTTACCTCTAAAATACTAACAGGTCATTAACACTTATTTAAGCCACATTCTTATCAGTAATATAAGAACTGAGCTATAATGAGTGTTTATAATGTCAGAGAGCAGAGATAAGGAGCCCGTCATCTCCCCAACTGAAAAGAGAGAAAATCCAGAGGCTGCTTCTAGAGCATCTCAGCCCTGTACAGAAAAAGGGCTCCATATTTTATTAAAGACCAATTGAAAAAGTTATTTTTAACTCAAAAGCAGTAAAATGGAATAATTAAAAATTGCCCCCAAAGGTGTACATAGCCTTTAAATGTCTCCAAAATTATATGTCCTTATGGGGTGCACAAAGTGTAAAAATAAATAAACAAAAAAATTGCCACCACACATACAGCAGCTTCTAATCCCACCCCCAGTGACCATAACCAATATGTCCCGTATATTGAATATGACATAAAAATCTGTATCACAGAAAAAATCACACTAATTGATTTACATAACCAAATGGGAAAAAATTATAGCTTTCAAAGACACATCTACTGAAAAAATGTCAGAAAGGAGGATAAATAGCCCAGTCTTGAAGAGGGTCTATGGCAGGCAGAGAAATCCTGCCTGGTAGGTAGGAATGTACATATAATTTTTGTGTTATCATATACTAGCCTTTGCACATTCTTTGGGTGCACCGTTACACTGGCCAATTATTAGAAATCAGGTTTTTTAATGTTTATTCCTGAAAATTGGCGAGTTTAAAGGGGCCCTCATTTTTGTTAATTGTAGCAACAGGTCAGGAGATTTCAACCTTTCTCTTTGAAAGTAGCAGTGTGAGGGTGAAATCTCCTGGGAGGGGGTCTCAGATGATGTGCCAGAACTCATTATTTACATTAGGGGAGACAGCGGAGAAGCATTGCTTGCTCTCTTCTCCCTATGCTAACTTGTGCAGGTATGCAGGGGCTCCCAAACATCCTCTCCCATTCTGGCATGAGGCAGTAATCCAGGGAATAAGCTGAAGAAAATATTTTTTTAAAAACTCCTGCTCCTGTGACAAACTCTCTAGACATCTGACCTCCAGTGCCTAGTTAAAAATATGGCCATGGGTTTGGGAAACTGGTTAGTTTGGAAAGGTTAGAAATAGAGAGACACAAAAAATCTTTAACTAAGGCTACATTCACATTGTGTTTTGCGGATCCGCATATTTGTGGACCGCACATGCCACGGCTATCATAGAAAGGCCTATTCTTGTCCCAAATTACGGACAAGAATAGGACATGTTCTTTTTTAGTACGGAGCAACGGATGTTGACAGCACACTTTTTTTCTTTTGCGGCCCCATAGAAATGAATGGGTCCAGATCTGAGCCGCAAAATATGTGGCTCGGAGGCAGTGAAAACAACGGCCGTGTAATTGTAGCCTTATGGAAACCTTTATGATCCAAAACTAGGTCTTCCTTCAGTAAGGGTTTGGTTGGTCCTCATGGCAAGTTAATTTCTTGTTCTATTGGTCTTTACAATATGTATACTTCTGATTTCCTAGAATATGTAATTTTGGAATATCATGCTAGATTTTCTTGTATATTCACCAAAGGCATAAAGTGGCCAAGACTGGGATTATATTTGAATATTTAAATGAGCCATATATCCAAAGGAGACACAGAAGCAGAGATACATACAGAGATGCTGGATGGCTCAAAAGTATTATACTATCCCACCCCACTACTTGTCTCAGGGGCGTTGCTAGGCTAAAACATTCGGACCCTGGGCCCCTGATGTTTTCTCCCAGGCCCCGAATGTCCTGCCTGCTAGACAGATACAATTGTATTGCCGTCCTCAGGACAGCAGTAAAATTGAATCTAATGTACTGCAAGATGTGTAGGACCTGTGATGACATCTGTGATGACATCACAGGTCATGTGATCAGTGCAGAAGACAGTGGTTGAAAAGGACCTGCGATGATGTCCCAGTCGTGTGACCAGTGCAGGAGAGGACAGCACTGAAGAGGAGAATTGTGGGGAAGAAGCTGCAGTGAGCTCTGCTACATCAGTAGAGGTAAGTGAAGGGAGAAGCAGAGGGATGCTGGGAGTTGTGGTTATTTAACTGGGACTGTATGTTAGGGCAGAAGGGAGGGATGTTATCATGGGACTGTGTGTTGGAGATGACTTGGGCAGGGTTCTGTTATTTACATGGGACTGTGGCGTGGAGTGATGTTATTTACATGGGACTGCATGTTGGAGGTGGCTGAGGGCAGGTTTATGTTATTTACGTGGGACTGTGAGTTGGAGTGGGGTGGAGTAAAGTTATTTACATGGGACTGCATGTTGGAGGCGACTGTGGGAAGGACGTGATGTTATTTACATGGGACTGTATGTTGAAGGCGGCTGTCGGAGGGAGTGATATTATTTACATAGGACTGTATGTTGATGACGGCTATGGGTGTGAATGATGTTATTTACATGGGACTGTACTTGGAGGGGGCTGTAGATAGAGAGGGATGTTATTTGCATGGGACTGTATATTGGAGGGGGCTGGAGAGATGTTGTGATGTTATTTACACAGGACTCTACTGCGGAGGGAGGGAAATAGCTTTATTTACATGGGACTGTATGGTGGAGGGGCTGAGGAATTATAATTTCTGAGGACACTAAAGGGAGGAATATAACTACAGCGAGCACTTCAGGGTGAACATTATAACAGTAGGGGGAGCGATATAAATACACTGTAGGGGTATTATAAATCCAGGTGACATTAGGCGTTCTTATTACTACTGGGGGCTCTATAGGAGAGACTTATAGATCCGCCTTATTTCTACTAAGAGCACTATGGGGGACCTTATTACTACTGAGGGGTCTGTAGGGAGCTTTATTACCACTGGGGGAATAGGGGGACTTTATTACTACTGGGGGCTCTGTGAGGGCATTATTAATACTGGAGGACTCTTCTGCTAATGGAGGCACTCTTGGGGAGCATTATCAGTGCTGGGGACACTGTAGTGTGCAGTGTTACTAATGATGGAATTATTACTGGTAGGACTATTACTATGGGGGGGCACTAATTTTTCTTCAGGATAGTATTTGGAGGTTTTGGGGGGCACAGCGAGCAGCAAGATAAGGTTGTGGGGACTCCAGGTTGGGGGATGATGATAGAAATGTGAGGAAATTAAGATGTCTGTGTGTCACACTCTGCAGAGACGAGAGCGGCTGAAAGAAGTTGTCCGGACCGAATGGAAAAGATGATGACAGAGAAGATGTACATCTCAGGAGAAGTCACCTGGGAGGCCCTGGATGTGAGGTATGTGCTGCTGTATAGCAGGGGTGGGGCGAGGGTTGACATAGAGAATTGGGCCATATTCATTGGGGCTTGGGCCCCGGATCTTTTCAGACCCTAGCAATGCCCCTGACTTGTCTCAGGGCTAAGATGCTTAGTTCTGCTGTAAAATGTCCCCAATGCTGCTGTCACTACTGAAAGGATACCACAGATCTATAGGGGAGCAAGATCTCATTTCCTTCCTGTGCATTCTGTAGGAGACATGACATCAGCTAATTTTCGACAACCAGCTCAGGGAAAACTGACAATTTGAGATGGAACAGGTGAAAAATGCAGTTTGCAAGTCAGATTTGATACTGCATTGTACAAACACAACAGCTTATTCTGAAAAAATGAGTATTCAAGATTATTTCAAGATTTTAATATTGATGGAATATTCCTAACGATAGGCTATCTGTATTAACCACATATCCGTCATAAATGTACGGTGGATGTCGGGTCTTTAAAGATGGAACCCGCTCTGGAGTGGAGCGAACACCGTAGCTAGTGGGTGCTTGCTGTTTCATACAGCAGACACCAACGGCTTATGTCCGTGATCGGCAGTAATGGTGATCACAGACATCTAACCTCTCAAATGTGACCACAGCATCTAGGAGGCCAGAAACCCAGAAGTGCACTCTTCATTAGCAGGAATGCTTCCCCTGGGTGGAGATTGGGGGAAGGCATTCCACGTGAGTAATGAGCCTGCGCCTTTTCTAGGCTTCCAGGATAATTACTTGTATATTACAATTGAGGCCAGCAGGTGGCAGCACTGAATTGTAATATAGTGATTTCGGTATAGGATAGTGGAGAAAATTCCACAGTTATATGTTCTAAAGCCTTTTTTGGCGTGTATTAGTGGGGAAAAAAAAGAAAGGGTTTATTAGCCGTTGTGTGGTGTAGTGAGAAAATTACAGTTCTTTTTGGAGTGTATTAGTGGCAAAAAAAGTTTTATTTGGCATATAGCGCCGCAGTTATATGTTCTAAAGCCATTTTTGGAGTGTATTAGTTGGGAAAAAAAGAAAGTGCTTATTAGCCGTTGTGTAGTGAAGTGAGAAAATTAAAGTTCTTTTTGGCGTGTATTAGTGGCAAAAAATATATTATTTGGCGTATAGCACTACAGATATAAGTTCTAAAGCCTTTTTTGGCGTATATTAGTAGGGAAGAAAAGAAAGGGCTCATTAGCCATTGTGTGGTGAATTTACATTGTCATTCTGTGGTGAAATTTTTTGTGGCTGATACAGCTTTTTGTGGGGAAATTGCTCAGTGATTGTATTTTATCTTCCCGCTCTGTGACTTTGCTCAGTCTCTTCTTTGGGAACTGACTAATTGCGTCGATTAGCCATTCAGTGGTGAAATTTGTTTGGGATACAGCCTTTTTTGGGAAAATTGATGGGTGATTGTTGAGTATCTTCCATAGGGACTAACTATTCGTCGATTAGCCATTCAGTGGTTAAATTTGTTTGATATACAGCCTTTTTTTATTAAATTGATGGGTGACTGTTGAGTATCTTCTGTAGGGAGTAAGTATTCGTCGATTAGCCATTCAGTGGCAAAATTTATTTGGGATACAGCCTTTTATGGGAAAATTGGGCGGTAGCTTTAAGTATGGTCAAGGACAATATATGTCCTTTATGGCCCACTGGGTAAATGTGGTTCCTGCCCAGCAACACCAGCAACTTGACCAGGTGACGCCGCTTCCGCCTCCACGTTTTCACTCCGTTGGTCCTGCCACAATGTCTCTGTCTCCTCATCCTCCACCATGTCTTCAGCCTCTACTGCAGGGATAATTCACCGTGCTCCACCAGCATACCACCCACATAGTGAATAAACTACTCACCAGCAGCTAGACATAGAGCAGAACCTGAACCAGCAGGTGGTGGCATGCTTGGAGTGCACTCTGCCACCCGTCATTGAAGATCCACAGGACTACTGGGCAGCCAAAGTGGATGTGTAGCCGCAACTGGCTGAGTTCGCCCTAGAAAAGCTGTCCTGTCCGGCCAGTAGTGTGGCATCAGAGCGGGTGTTTAGTGCAGCGGGGACCATAGTTACCCCAAGGAGAACTCGCCTGTCCACCTAAAATGTGGAGAGACTGACCTTTGTCAAGATGAATAAGGCATGGATCAGCTAGGATTTCCACCCACCAACTTTTGCCTGATGCATCAGATTAGATCATCCATGCTGCCTCACCCAAACCTTGACAAAAGAGAATGCTTTCTTCTGGCTACCTGCGTCAGCTACTATTCTCATGCTGCCACCCGCCTGATGCCACACATCTGATGCCAAGTGCTCCTTCTTATACCCACCATCATCAGCGTGTACTGTTACTGCCATCCACCTCCCTGCCTCCACACTCTGTCATTGTGCCACTCTGTGGCCTCCCCCTGATGCTGCTTCTGCCACCTCCACACTCTGTCATTGTGCCACTCTATGGCCTCTTGATGCTGCTGCTGCCACCTCGACACTCTGTCATTGTGCCACTCTGTGGCTTCCTGATGCTGCTGCCACCTCCACCCTCTGTCATTGTGCCACTCTGTGGCCTCCTGATGCTGCTGCTGCTGCCACCTCAACACTATGTCACCTTGCAACTCTGTGGACTTCTTATGCCGCTGCCACCTCCACATTATGTCACCTTGCCACTCTGTGGTCTCCTGATCCTACTGCTGCCACCTCCACACTATGTCACCTTGCCACTCTGTGGTCTCCTAATGCTTCTGCCACCTCTACATTATGTCACCTTGCCACTTTGTGGTCTCTTCATGCTGCTGCCACCTCCATTCTATGTCACCTTGCCACTCTGTGGTCTCCTCATGCTGCTTCCACCCCACCACTATGTCATTGGGCTACTCTGTGGACTTCTCATGCTGTTCTCCCACCCTCCCCACTCCATGACTGGGCCACTATTTTGCCTTTTTGGCCTGGTTGACATCATCATTTATTTGACCCTTCTTCTGATCTGTCAGAAGGAAGGAAAAATGAGACGCACAACGGATCCTGTCTGTGTAGCAGCTGTTTTGGTCCAATCAGAATTGGCTTATGATTTGGGAGCCAAAAGCAGGAGTGTAGCAGCCTGTATGGTCCAATCAGAATTGGCTTATGATTTGGGAGCCAAAAGCAGGAGTGGGTACAAAACACAGAAGGCATGCAAATATTCAATTCCCGTGTTATCTCTGTTTTGGATCCATTCTTGTTTTTTGGCATTAGCAATACTGATGGATTACTGACCAAATGCTGACCGAGTGAAGGGACAGGGATGAAAGGAAGACAGGGATCAAAAAACTAAAACACAAACATGGAAAATTGCTGCATCAGGAAGGGGTTTAAGTCCTGAAATAGTTGACAAATAAAAAAATTTAAAACAAAAGAGTACAAGTTTCACTACAAAATGCATATCAGGGGCACAGCCAGACCATTTTTAAGATTTTTTTTTATAGTATACAGATGTATGTAGATCATATAGTTATTTAATCTGACAATGGAGAAATGGTTACTTAACTAGATCAATTCTTTTCTGACAGCAAAATTTCAAGGTCTGTGCGCAAAAAGCCATTTTCTGAATAAAACATATGTTTTGAATGTATTTGCTTTAATAAAGAAGGCACATTTAAATGCACAATTTGATATTCAAAACTGACCTTTAAAGAACGCTAGAGCTTAGTGTAAAAGGTTATGTTCCTTGCACTCATACAGATTTCTTCTGAATCTTTAAATGAAAGATTTGCATACCCCAGACTTTACTGGTATTAAACAAACCCTCACCATAGGTTTTTTGTAATTTCAGTTTTTTTTCTTCCTGTGGGTACACTCAAGTGCAATAATTTACATGTGGTTGCAATATAATGTTTTGGATGTGGACTGTGGGTGCAGTGCTCTGCTTCTGACTAGGTACAATGCTCTGCATGTGGACTGTGGGTACAGTGCTCTGCTTCTGAATAGGTGCAATAGTCTGCATGTGGATTAGGTACACTGCAATACAATGCTTTACATGTGTAATGGGTTCATTGGGATGCATTATTTTGCATGTGGGCTGTCGGTGCAAAGCTCTGCTTCTGACTAGGTGAAACGCAATCCTCTGCATGTGGACTGTGGGTGCAGAGTTCTTCTTGTGTTTGGATGCAATGCACTTTTCTAAATGGGAGAATATTATTAATATTGGTGGGACTTTGAGAAATTTTATTACTATGGGGAGACTATATGTATTGCGCTATTATTTTTGCAGTACAGTGTTTGTGGGCATTGGTTGGGGAGCACAGGAGGTACAGTGTTGGGGTACCAGGAGAGCGACAAGGATGCAAAAGTGAGGAATCTAAGTTTTTCCAGAAACAAAAGCAAAACCCAGCTCATCAGTTCCGGACTCCAAATCTAGCAGTCAATCCATGCACAGACAGTCCTGCTTCAACGCGCTTGCATATCCAATAAATGATTAGCCCAGCATGCATAAAACTTCTCCTTTATTAGAACATATTAAACTCTATCTGTGGATTCACTGCCACTTTTACCACTTAATATGCCACCGATGGGTTTCTGTTGCACACTGCATCCTTAGTCATGATGGCCTAACACAGTCATAACACAGTGTGCATCAGAAATGCGTCAGTGGAGTATTAAGTGGTAAAAGTGGTGGTGAGTCCAAAAATGAATTTTTGATATGTACTAATAAAGGAGAAGTTTTATTCATACTTGAATAATCATTTATAGATATCTCAGATGTCTGTGTGGCAAACTCTGCAGATATGAGACACGGCTGAAAGATATCACGGCGGCCTGTTTCCAATGGAGAAGATGAGGAAAGAAAATGTCTACATCAGAGCAGACTTCACTGAGGTAAGAGGTATGTGATGCTGCATTATCCTGTATGTCTGATAGCACTGTATGTAATGTTCATGTAAAAATGTGTTTAGGTGCAGTAATTTTTTATTTATTTTTTTAATTTGTGGGGCTTGAGGAACAGCCCTGGCCCCTTGGGACACTTAATCCACCTCTGGACCACACTGCTACAGTGCCCAGACAGTGCTGTGCTAGCACTAGAACATAGTGTACTGGCCTGCACTGCAGAAAAAGCCATTGTGGCAGTGCCTGGGGTTGTGACAAAGAGGTGAGTATTTTAGTTTTTATCATCTAGTCTGAGGTCTGCAATTTGTATTTAGGGAAAAGAGGTGTTAGGTGGGCCAATGGGGTAAGTTATGGGCAAACTAATTTATGCATACTTAACTGCTCTTCTGGTGGGTGGGTCATTGTATGCAAGGGCAATCCTTACTGGGAATTTGTGCAGTAGACTGATGTTCTCTTTTACTGAGAACTTGGTATCCAATCGTTGCTTTGTTTAGGAGTCCCCTGCCTGACTCCATGTATCGCAATTTCCATATATAAAGTCATCCTTGGTGGTATCCCCAAACACTGTTAGCATTCTGACAGTGTATGAGGATATCCCTTATATTTAAAACATATTCTATCAGTAAATGGTTACCAGAGGTGTTTGAACTGACAACCTTCTGTATCTGAAACAGAAACCTTAGCAGTTGTGCTGCATAGCACACTGTTGGTATTTGGATAAAAGGGGAATAAAATTTAAAACACACAGTGGTGTTCACATTTATAACGTTTGAGGCCGTAGTTATATGGGGGAAGACTTTTATTTTAACTCCTTCCCGACCTCCGCTATATAGGTACAGTCTATGGGAACAGTGATCAGACAATCGCGTGTTAAAGTCATCTAGGGAGACTTAAAAATAAGTAAAAAGAAATGAATTTTTTTTTTTTAAACTATAAAAAATTTAAAACGTATAAAAATCAGCCCCTTTCCCCATATTAATAACAAAAATAATCAATAAAAAGATTAGCATTTTTGCGCATAAAATGCCAGTACTATTAAAATATCAGCATATTTATTCTGTACAGTGAGCTCCATAATGGAAAAAATAAATAAAAACTGCAGATTCTCAGTTTTTTTGTTGCTTAATCTGCAAAAAAAGTAAATAAAAAATTATCAAAAAGGCATATTCCAAAATAGTTTCAATAAAAAATACAGATTGCTCTGCAAAAAACCCCTGATCCCACCTGCCAGTTAGGCCCCGTCTACAACAGGGGCCACTTCTACATTTTTTTTCCAGGGCCACCCCTGATTGTATGTAAAGAGTAGGGAAACCTCCTTTGTGTGCAGTGGGATGTCACCCAACTCTTACTTTAATTCACCGATGGAAGATGGTAGTCTCTACCTTGTCATAGCAGTGGGTGTGGAACCATGGCATGAACCAACAGATTTGGCTTAGGGTTACTCCTAAGGGCATTATCCTGGCAGTACCCTAGTTTTTACCCTTTAACCCTTGTACAGGGATCTGCATGTCACTGCAGAGGAACTACTAGGCCAATACCTTCTGCTTTAGTCTAGGTATCAACAGACATCAGTGCAGAGCACAGAGGATCAGTCAAAACTGTAGTTTGTGCAGGGCAAGCAGAGTAAGAGCAATCTAATAAACAGTTCCCAGTCAGGGCAGGTATCAAATTGTCAATACAGAGCTCAGACACAGTTTAGATTAGATATCCAGTAAACTGGCAGAAAGTCGGAACACAGGCCAAGAACAGAAACAGCACTCCTTTGCAGGACACTATCCAGCTAGAAAACTTATTGTTTAGCTAGGAAGATTATGTTGCACTCACCTTGGCCCTTTAAGAGCCAAAGAGGCCTAGTTGGCATGCAAGATGCAACCTACATGAAGTAAAGGAGCAAGACCAGCAGAACAAAGTGTAGTGGCCGTCTTTGGGGTAGCCCCAAATCTACCCTGGGTCCCCAGTCAAAGTGTCACCACTGTTGCTGCTCTTCAGAGAAGATGGTAAGGTATGGTGCACCTCAATAGGAAATAAGTTCAGAGAGTCAGGATTTGCGGTAAAGCAGTCTGCCACTTTTATTGGACAAACTGAAATGCAAAAAAATACAAAGCACTAAGCTGGCTTCTCCAGTCTCTCCCTGGCAATAGAAGGTTCTGTGCTGAAGAAAGGCCTGATATAACTGTACCTCCCTCTCTCTCTCAAAAGGCTGTTACCCTGGCCAGAGGGCTGGTGGCCCAGGGTCTGTGGTTCAGTCATCTGGCTGGTCCTCTGGTCAAAGGTCTGGTGACCCAGGGTCTTTGGCAGTGTATGTCCATTTCACCATCTTCTTCTGGTCACTCTTATAGTGTGGCAGTCTCTTCTACTAAACACTGGTCCCTATCTGCAGACAACTATGGGCTCTAACTGCTCTCCTTATATACAGTTTCTAACTGAAGGTGGGGTAGAGTGGGGAGGCACAGCCTAAACAGAAACAATGTTGCAATTTCAGTCTGTCATAGAATTGCATGGAGTTTCAATACAAGTCTATGGGAATGACTAAGCAGTTTTTCCAGACATGAGCAAGTCTTCAGACGTAAACCAGGTAGTCAAAAAGTAAGTTTTTTTTTTTCCCTTCCGGTTTTCTTATCACTAGTCCTTAGTAAAAAGTACCCCTGCTTCAAGGCACTACTCTCTGCTTTTCTTTAACTTTGGCATCCCCAACATAGAATGATTATCAGTACTCAGTAAGGCTATTGGAATGGTCATCGCTGGTCACCACTGGGGCAGAACAGGATAACAGGTACTGTGACCAGGTCTCAGATCTCGGAATTATAGGCCTGGGCACCTCGCTACTTTTTCACTGGCACTTCAGCTAGTATCTGCACCTGTGGCAAAAGACTCAAAGGGACATTGTTAACTGGACCAAACTCATTACTGGTCTGGTAAACAAACAACAGTACCGCCAACATAGTCATCAAGTTCAATATACACAATATACATAAGAATATGCCACTTCTCAAGACGGTTGTCATATCAAGCATTGTTTTGACCATTTGTCTCTTAACACTGTAAAGGGATGACCGTAACACTTGTCTTTTATCATAGCTGGCAATGTACTATAATTTTGAGCTAAATGTGTCAAACAAAAACAAAGACCATATATGGAGTGCTGCCTCACTTTTTTTTTTTTTTTTATTTATCAGTGGAGGAAATACCTACCTTCCCTAAGGGATTGCACCCATATTTGCACTTTCTGACTGCTGCTGTCTTTTTTTTTAATTTTAATGTGACCATTAGATAGCTATTGTGCATAGCTTTCAGTAAGACAATAATATTTTTTCAGCTTCATTAGTACAGTTTTTCTTTTTTTTGTCAATATCATCAAGAAAATCAACAGCCTCACAGATGAATTTTCTATATCTCCTATGAAGACTTTTATTTACAAAGGCAGTTCCAGACCATAAAGTACAAAGCATTATTATAGATTAACCACTTAAAATCCTGGTACTGTACCTAGCTGGTTTGATTTCTTTGGTGACTCTTTTTGATCTCCTGGGCTGTGTGTTAATCACAGGACTGGAAACAATGCCATTGGTACTGTTAGTGATGGGACTACAAGTTTCAGGAACACTAGACACTGATAGAGACATTTGTGGTACCATCAAACATCATAGAGGTGAAAACCAGTTAAAGGGTGTTTCACCTCACTTTGAGCTGAGCATAGGGAGAGACATGACAAGTGCTAGGGACAGTTTTTAAGAGGCTTTTATGTGTGGAATATTGGATAGGAAAAATGCAGGGACAGTGTAGGGAGATTATAAGGAGATTTTTTACACACTGTAGGGTTATCATAGGGAGAACATAGGGAGGCTGCAAGGATAATGCAGGCTCTGTAATCTGAAGCTGAAGGGATCCATAGGATACAGCCCACTTTGCATCAATCCCTATGTAGTTACAGCGCTATATGATTGAACTGTGTCCACTTTTTTTAATAGATTCCACTAGGCCTTGATTCTCAATCTGGGGTGAATAAGCTGTGTAATTGAACTGTCATTGGGGTGTCCACCTTGTTAAATGGATAAGCAATACTATTACTCCTATTCCGAAATTGGGGTGAAAAAACTGTCTAATATTACTGTTATTGGGGTGTCTACCTTGTTTCATAGATAAGCAATTCCATTAGGCTTCGTTTCTTAAATTAGGGTGAATAACCTGCCTCATTTAACTGTTATTGGAGTGCCCACCTTGTTTAATAGATAAGCAATTCTATTATGCCTTGACTGTCAAATTGGGGTGCATACGTTGTCTAATATTACTGTTATTGGGGTGTCCACCTTGTTTCATAGATAAGCAATGCAAATAGGTCTTGAATCTCAAATTCCGGTGAATAACCTGTCTTGTTATACTGTTAGAGGGATGTCCCCCTTAGTCAATAGATAAGCAATACAATTAAGCTTTGATTCTCATGCAAAAAAATGCATAAGCTTTCTAATTTTACTGTTTTTGGGGTATCTACCTTGTTTAATAGATAAGCAATTCTATTAGGCCTTGATTCTCAAATTGGAGTGAACAAGGCTACTTTCACACAAGCATTTTTGCTGTCATGGATCAGCAAAAATGCTTCCATCCATTCTGAATGGATCTGGTTGTATTATCTCTAAAATGGCCAAGACGGATCTCTAAAACCATTGTAAGTTTTGTCTGAAACAGAATGCACCAGAATGCATTCCCTTACGTTTTGGTCCACACCACATCGGGGACAGAAAAACGCTGTTTGCTACTTCTACTGCTATTCAAGTGTCCATCTTAATAGATAAGCAATTCTATCATGCCTTGATTCTCGAAATGGAGTGAATAAGCTTCCTGATTTAACTCTTATTAGGGTGTCCATCTTGTTTAATGGGTAAGCAATTCCATTATGCCTTGATTCTCAAATTAGGGTGAATAACCTGTCTAATATAACTGTTATTGGGGTTTCCATCTTGTTTCATAGATAAGCAATTCCATTAGGCCTTGATTTTCAAAGTGCTGTTTATGACGTGTGCATTTTGAGTGTATGTGTGTATGTATATATATATATATATATATGTACAGTACAGACCAAAAGTTTGGACACACCTTCTCATTCAAAGAGTTTTCTGTATTTTCATGACTATGAAAATTGTAGATTCACACTGAAGGCATCAAAACTATGAATTAACACATGTGGAATTATATACTTAACAAAAAAGTGTGAAACAACTGAAAATATGTCTTATATTCTAGGTTTTTCAAAGTAGCCACCTTTTGCTTTGATTACTGCTTTGCGCACTCTTGGCATTCTCTTGATGAGCTTCAAGAGGTAGTCACCTGAAATGGTATTCCAACAGTCTTGAAGGAGTTCCCAGAGATGCTTAGCACTTGTTGGCCCTTTTGCCTTCACTCTGCGGTCCAGCTCACCCCAAACCATCTTGATTGGGTTCAGGTCTGGTGACTGTGGAGGCCAGGGCATCTGGCGTAACACCCCATCACTCTCCTTCTTGGTCAAATAGCCCTTACACAGCCTGGAGGTGTGTTTGGGGTCATTATCCTGTTGATAAATAAATGATGGTCCAAATAAACGCAAACTGGATGGAATAGCATGCCGCTGCAAGATGCTGTGGTAGCCATGCTGGTTCAGTATGCCTTCAATAAATTCCCAACAGTGTCACCAGCAAAGCACCCCAACACCATCACACCTCCTCCTCCATGCTTCACGGTGGGAACCAGGCATGTAGAGTCCATCCGTTCACCTTTTCTGCGTCGCACAAAGACATGGTGGTTGGAACCAAAGATCTCAAATTTGGACTCATCAGACCAAAGCACAGATTTCCACTGGTCTAATGTCCATTCCTTGTGTTCATTAGCCCAAACAAGTCTCTTCTGCTTGTTGCCTGTCCTTAGCAGTGGTTTCCTAGCAGTTATTTTACCATGAAGGCCTGCTGCACACAGTCTCCTCTTAACAGTTGTTGTAGAGATGTGTCTGCTGCTAGAACTCTGTGTGGCATTGACCTGGTCTCTAATCTGAGCTGCTGTTAACCTGCGATTTCTGAGGCTGGTGACTCGGATGAACTTATCCTCCACAGCAGAGGTGACTCTTGGTCCTCCTTTCCTGGGGCGGTCCTCATGTGAGCCAGTTTCTTTGTAGCGCTTGATGGTTTTTGCGACTGCACTTGGGGACACTTTCAAAGTTTTCCCAATTTTTCGGACTGACTGACCTTCATTTCTTAAAGTAATGATGGCCACTCCTTTTTGTTTACTTAGCTGCTTTTTTCTTGCCATAATACACATTCTAACAGTCTATTTAGTAGGACTATCAGCTGTGTATCCACCTGACTTCTGCCCAACACAACTCATGGTCCCAACCCCATTTATAAGGCAAGAAATCCAACTTATTAAACCTGACAGGGCACACCTGTGAAGTGAAAACCATTTCAGGTGACTTGAAGCTCATCAAGAGAATGCCAAGAGTGTTCAAAGCAGTAATCAAAGCAAAAGGTGGCTACTTTGAAGAACCTAGAATATAAGATATATTTTCAGTTGTTTCACACTTTTTTTTGTTAAGTATATAATTCCACATGTGTTAATTCATAGTTTTGATGCCTTCAGTGTGAATCTACAATTTTCATAGTCATGAAAATACAGAAAACTCTTTGAATGAGAAGGTGTGTCCAAACTTTTGGTCTGTACTGTATATATATAGTGCCTTGCAAAAGTATTCGGCCCCCTGGAACTTTTCAATCTTTTGCCACATTTCAGGCTTCAAACAAAAACATATATTTAATATAATATAATATTAAATATTATATAATAATAATAATAATATTTATATAATAAGACATTTTACATTTTTGACGAAGAATCAACAACAAGTGGGTCACACTTGTGAAGTGGAACAAAATGTATTGGATCATTTAAACTTTTTTTTGTAATAATAAAACTGTAAAGTGGGGCGTGCAAAATTATTCAGCCCCCTTGCATTAATACTTTGTTGCGCCACCTTTTGCTGCGATTACAGTTGCAATTAGCTTGGGGTATGTCTCTATCAGTTTTGCACATCTAGAGACTGAAATTCTTGCCCATTCTTCCTTGCAAAACAGCTCAAGCTCTTTGAGGTTGGATGGAGAACGTTTGTGAACAGCAGTTTTCAGCTCTTTCCACGTATTCTCAATTGGATTCAGGTCTGGACTTTGACTTGGCCATTCTAAGACCTGGATACGTTTATTTTTGAACCATTCCATTGTAGATTTTGCTTTATGTTTGGGATCATTGTCTTGTTGGAAGATAAATCTCTGTCCTAGTCTCAGGTCTTTTGCAGACTCCAACAGGTTTTCATCCAGAATTTGGCTCCATCCATCTTCCCATCAATTTTAACCATCTTCCCTGTCCCTTCTGATGAAAAGCAGGCCCAAACCATGATGCTGCCACCACCATGTTTGACAATGGGGATAGTGTATTCAGGGTGATGCTTTTATGCCAAACATATGGTTTTCCATTGTTTCCAAAAAGTTCGATTTTGGTTTCATCTGACCAGAGCACTTTCTTCCACATGTTTGGTGTGTCTCCCAGGTGGCTTGTGGCAAACTGTAAACAAGACTTTTTATGGATATCTTTGAGAAATGGCTTTCTTCTTACCACTGTTCCATAAAGGCCAGATTTGTGAAGTGTTCGACTGACTGTTGTCCTATGGACAGACTCTCCCACCTCAGCTGTAGATCTCTGCAGTTCATCCAGAGTGATCATGGGCCTCTTGGCTACATCTCTGATCAGTCTTCTCCTTGTTTGAGATGAAAGTTTAGAGGGACGGCTGTGTCTTGGTAGATTTGCAGTGGTCTGATACTCCTACCATTTCAATATGATTGCTTGCACAGTGCTCCTTGGGATGTTTAAAGCTTGGGAAATCTTTTGGTATCCAAATCTGGCTTTAAACTTCGCCACAACAGTATCACGGACCTGCCTGGTGTGTTCCTTGGTCTTCATGATGCTCTCTGTGCTTTAAACAGAACCCTGAGACTATCACAGAGCAGGTGCATTTATACGCAGACTTCATTACACACAGGTGGATTCTATTTATCTTCATCAGTCATTTAAGACAACATTGGATCATTCAGAGATCCTCAATGAATTTTCTGGAGTGAGTTTCTGAACTGAAAGTAAATGGGCCGAATAATTTTGGCACACCCAACTTTTCAGT
>ONZH01013795.1:0-32214 GCA_900303285.1 Rhinella marina
GGTCTGCGCAGCACCGAAAAGGCAGCAAGAGGCAGAGGGATGTCCAGAGGCAGAGGGATGTCCACAGGCAGAGGGATGTCCAGGGATGTCCACAGGCAGAGGGATGTCCAGAGGCAGAGGACAGTCCAGACAGAGTAAGTGAGGCCACAGCCAGCACGGGCCGAAGCTGTTCCCGGCAGCGGGCAGTCGCGCGAAGCTCCCCCATCGAGGCCTCGTACTTCTGTGGTGTGGAGATTTTTTAATGTTTGTGCGGATGACAAACTGAGCGCGGTTTGCACACTCTGCCACTCAAAACTGAGTAGGGGCTCTGAGAAGAGCAATCTGACCACCTCAGGCATGCGCGTCACTTGGAAGTCAAGCACTGGGCTGATGTGGGAGAGAGCAAAACGCAATACAAACTGCGCCCGGTCCTCGCTGCCACTGCCTCTTCCCCTTTGTTGTGTGCTGCCACTGCGGTCCAGACCTCCAGCCAGGACACCTCCACATCTGCCTCTGCCTCGGCTACTTTGGGGCCTTCTCCTTCAGCCTCCCCTTCCCCGACCTCTTCGCCTGCCACCTCACACTCCTCGTCCCAACAACTGTCCATCTCGCAGGCGTTCGACCGCAGGCGGAAGTACGCCTCGAGTCACCCCCAAGCCCAAGCCTTAAACTGCCACATCTCCAAACTGCTGGCCCTGGAGATGTTGCCGTTTAGGCTTGTGGAGACGCAGGCCTTCCGCGACCTGATGGCGGCTGCCGCACCCTCGCTATTCCGTCCCCAGCCGCCACTACTTTCCCGGGAGGTGCCGTCCCCGCCCTGCAACCAGCACGTGTCGCGTAACATCAGGCGGGCCCCTGAGGTACGCAGTCAGCGCAAAGGTCCACTTGACCACCGACTCATGGACAAGCGCTTGCGGCCAGGACGCTACATCTCTTTGACGCACATCTGGGTGAATGTAGTGGAAGCGGGGACGGGGTCGCAAACAGAGACGGCCTACCTACCACCCCCCGCCCAAGAATGCCAGCATGGGTTCTTGATAAACCCCCCTCCTTCCTCCTCCTCCTCCTGTGCCCTTAACATCTCCCCTCAGCCGCTAGCTGGAAGCGTTGCAGCACTGGCGCGGAGGAGACGTCAGCAGGCGGTGCTAAAGCTCATCAGCTTGGGCGACAGGAAGCACAGCGCCCCAGAGGGTGAGGGACGCCATATTGCAGCAGACGGAGAATGTGGCTGTCGCCGCTTCAGCTAGGACCAGGCATGGTCGTGTGCGATAACGGCCCGTAACCTGGTGGCGGCTCTGGAGCTTGCCGAACTCAATCACGTACCATGCCTGGCCCACGTTTTTAATCTGGTAGTCCAAAAATTTCTGAAGACTTACCCCAACCTGGCAGAGCTACTGGTGAAAGTGCGGCGCTTGTGCGCTCACTTTCGGAAGTCCAACTGTAGCTGCTGCTAGCTTAAAAAAACTTCCAGCAAACGCCTCCATTTGCCTGAACATCGGCTGTTGTGCGACCTGCCCACTCGCTGGAATTCCAACCTATTCCATGTTGGCCAGGGTGTGTGAGCAGCAGAGAGCATTGATGGAGTACCAGATTATGAATCCACGCGTGCCTCCAACTCAGCTCCCCGTCAGTTGCCAACCACGAGTGGCCATGGATGGCAGACATATGCGATGTACTGCGTATCTTTGAGGAGTCCACCAAGAAGGTCAGCAGCGAGGACGCTATAGTGAGCGTAACCATCCCGCTCCTAGGCGTCCTTAAAGAATCGCCTCATCGCAATAAGGGAGAACGCATTGCACGCAGAGGAGACGGGGGTAGGAGGAGACGCAACGGAGCTACACAGTCAGACCACACTTTGTCTGCCTTCACGGTGGCAGTTGCAGGAGGAGGAGGATGAGGAGGAGGAGGACGACGTGGAGGTGGCTGTGGAAGAGGAAGGAGGATGCTGGCGGCGAGGGTAGCAGTCAGGCTGTGTGCGTCCCATTGGTTCAGCGCGGATGGGGCGAGAGGAGGCGGAAGAGGAAGAGGAGGAAATGGCAAGTGATCCTTCTGGTGGGGGCAGTGAGGTCATGCCTATTCAGAGTCTGGCACACATGGCTGACTTCATGCTGGGCTGCTTTCCCGGGACACCACGTGTTTGTCCGGAATAGGGAGAACAAACTGTACTGGGTCTTCGCCACTCCTGGACCCCGGTATAAAGATAACGTCTCCTCTTTTATTCCAGTAGAGGAGAGGACGAATCGATTGCTGGAATACCAGAGGGAACTCGTGCAGAACATGATGGAGATTTTCCCACCCACCATCGCTGGCGGCAGAGAGGAGAGGGTCTCCAGAGTCCCACAACATCCATCAGGCCCACAGCCACCAGGGGAACACTCTCCAAGGTGTGGGACACGTTCATGGCACCCCCTCGTGCAACTTCCATCACTGCGGGGCCCGCTATCAGCAGGAGGGACAAGTATCGGCGGATGTTGCGGGAGTACCTGGCAGACCGTAACCCTGTCCTCCCCGATCCCTCGGCGTCCTACACTTACTGGGTCTCTAAGTTGGACACGTGGCTGGAACTGTCCCTGTACGCCTTGGAGGTGCTTGCCTGCCCTGCCGCCAGCGTGCTATCAGAAAGGGTGTTCAGCGCAGCGGGGGCATTATAACCGATAAGCGCAGCCGCCTGTCAACCGACAGTGCGACAGGCTGACGCTAATCAAAATGAACAGCAAGTGGATTGACCCGGACTTTGCTTCTCCAACCGTGGAAAGCAGCCAAAAGTGAAGTGCCATCTGTATGAAGTGCCATTTCCTCCTCACCTCCTCCTCCTCCTCCTCCTTAACCGCCGTAGAATTGCTCCGTAAATAAGAAAAATTTATATGTTTATGGCTCACCTCTTGGGCCTCCACAAAATGTTTAAGAGGTCTCACCTCTTGGGCCTCCTCATAATTTTTAACCGGTCTCACCTCTTGGGCCTCAACATAATTTTTAACCGGTCTCACCTCTTGGGCCTGCAACAAAATGTTTAAGAGGTTTCAACCTCTTGGGCCCCCACAAAATGTTTAAGAGGTCTCACCTCTTGGGCCTCCTCATAATTTTTTAACAGGTCTCACCTCTTGGGCCTCCACATAATTTTTAAGAGGTCTCACCTCTGGGCCTCCTCATAATTTTTAACAGGTCTCACCTCTTGGCCTTCACATAATTTTTAACAGGTCTCACCTCTTGGGCCTCCACAAAATGTTTAACAGGTCTCACCTCTTGGGCCTCCACAAATGTTTAAGAGGTCTCACCTCTTGGGCCTCCACAAAAATGTTTAACAGGTCTCACCTCTTGGGCCTCCACATAATTTTAACACGTCTCACCTCTTGGGCCTGCACAAATGTTTAAGAGTCTCACCTATTGGGCCTCCACATAATTTTAACGGTCTCACCTCTTGGGTCTCCACAAATGTTTAACAGGTCTCACTTCTGGGCCTCCACAAATGTTTAACAGGTCTCACCTCTTGGGCCTCCACAAAATGTTTAACAGGTCTCACCTCTTGGGCCTCCACATAATTTTTAACACGTCTCACCTCTTGGGCCTGCACAAAATGTTTAAGATGGTCTCACCTATTGGGCCTCCACATAATTTTTAACGGGTCTCACCTCTTGGGTCTCCACAAAATGTTTAACAGGTCTCACCTCTTGGGCCTCCACAAAAATGTTTAACAGGTCTCACCTCTTGGGCCTCCACAAAATGTTTAACAGGTCTCACCTCTTGGGCCCTCCACATAATTTTAACACGTCTCACCTCTTGGGCCTGCACAAAATGTTTAAGAGGTCTCACCTATTGGGCCTCCACATAATTTTAACGGGTCTCACCTCTTGGGTCTCCACAAAATGTTTAACAGGTCTCACCTCTTGGGCCTCCACAAATGTTAACAGGTCTCACCTCTTGGGCCTCCACAAAATGTTTAACAGGTCTCACCTCTTGGGCCTCCACATAATTTTTAACACGTCTCACCTCTTGGGCCTGCACAAAATGTTTAAGAGGTCTCACCTATTGGGCCTCCACATAATTTTTAACGGGTCTCACCTCTTGGGTCTCCACAAATGTTTAACAGGTCTCACCTCTTGGGCCTCCACAAAATGTTTAACAGGTCTCACCTCTTGGGCCTCCACAAAATGTTTAACAGGTCTCACCTCTTTGGGCCTCCACATAATTTTTAACACGTCTCACTCTTGGGCCTGCACAAAATGTTTAAGAGGTCTCACCTATTGGGCCTCCACATAATTTTTAACGGGTCTCACCTCTTGGGTCTCCACAAATGTTTAACAGGTCTCACCTCTTGGGCCTCCACAAAATGTTTAACAGGTCTCACCTCTTGGGCCTCCACAAAATGTTTAACAGGTCTCACTCTTGGGCCTCCACATAATTTTTAACACGTCTCACCTCTTGGCCTGCACAAAATGTTTAAGAGTCTCACCTATTGGGCCTCCACATAATTTTTAACGGGTCTCACCTCTTGGGTCTCCACAAAATGTTTAACAGGTCTCATCTCTTGGGCCTCCACAAAATGTTTAACAGGTCTCACCTCTTGGGCCTCCACAAAATGTTTAACAGGTCTCACCTATTGGGCCTCCACATAATTTTTAACGGGTCTCACCTCTTGGGCCTCCACAAAATGTTTTAACAGGTCTCACCTCTTGGGCCTCCACAAAATGTTTAACAGGTCTCACCTCTTAGGCCTCCACAAAATGATTAACAGGTCTCACCTCTTGGGCCTCACAAAATGTTTAACAGGTCTCACCTCTTGGGCCTCCACAAAATGTTAACAGGTCTCACCTCTTGGGCCTCCACATAATTTTTACAGGTCTCACCTTTTGGGCCTCCACAAAAGGTTTAAGAGGTTAACAGTGGAAAGCAGCCAAAAGTGAAGTGCCATCTGTTATGAAGTTGCCATTTCCTCCTCCACCTCCTCCTCCTTAACCGCCGTAGAATTGCCTCCGTAAATAAGAAAAATGTATATATTTATGGCTCACCTCTTGGGCCTCCAATAATTTTTAACAGGTCTCACCTCTTGGGCCCTCCAGAAAATGTTTAACAGGTCTCACCTCTTGGGCCTCCACATAATTTTTAACAGGTCTCACCTTTTGGGCCGCCACAAAAGGTTTAAGAGGTTAACAGTGGAAAGCAGCCAAAAGTGAAGTGCCATCTGTATGAAGTGCCATTTCCTCCTCCACCTCCTCCTCCTCCTCCTCCTTAACCGCCGTAGAATTGCTCCGTAAATAAGAAAAATGTATATATTTATTGCTCACCTCTTGGGCCTCCACATAACTTTTTAACAGGTCTCACCTCTTGGGCCTCCACAAAAGGTTTAACAGGTCTCACCTCTTGGGCCTCCACATAATTTTTAACAGGTCTCACCTCTTGGGCCTCCACATAATTTTTAAGAGGTCTCACCTCTTGGGCCTCCACAAAATGTTTAACAGGTCTCACCTCTTGGACCTCCACAAAATGTTTAAGCGGTCTCACCTCTTGGGCCTCCACATAATTTTTAAGAGGTCTCACCTCTTGGGCCTCCACATAATTTTTAAGAGGTCTCACCTCTTGGGGCTCTACAAAATGTTTAAGAGGTCTCACCTCTTTAGCCTCCACACAATTTTTAAGACGTCTCACCTCTTGGGCCTCCACAAAATTTTCCATGAGCCTCTGGCCAGCCCACGGCCTCTTCCTGCCTTTTGCGGTCCTACGCATCCCTCAACATCCCCACTACTTTACCTGCTAGACATGACACTGGGCCAGGTCGGGTCACTGACATCTCAAGCGCCAACAATTTGGGCATTTTAAGGCTTCTGCATGTGTTTGAGTTGTTTTTACATTTTAAAGAAGACATGTCTGACCACATCTCACACACACACACACAATGACAATTATGAGTGGGGTCTATTTGCTTTCCCCCTTGCCTATGCCATCTGTGGTTGTCATAGGCAACGTGATTTTAAGGGGTGCAGAATTTTATCTTCTTTTTTGTCTAGTTTGGCTTGGGGTCCATGGCAATGTTGAGGAAAGAAGGTTTCCTTGTATGGTCTCACTTTACAGAGAGGTTAGATTGTGTTTGGAGTGTATTGTTGAGAGGCTGTGATAGTGGCGTAATAGTGCGACTTGGGCGCGTTATATGCACCCAGACATGCTTCCCCTGCTGTCCCAGTTGCATTCCAGCAGTGTTGGCATCCTTTTCTGAGGTTCCAGGGTGGACTTGGTGACCTCCAAGTGGTCGAATTGAGATTTCCAAGTGGCGAGCATTTTTTCCCCATAGACTTTAATGGGATTCGATATTCGGTCGAATAGTCGAATTTCGCGGTCTATTCGAATCGAATTTCGAACTTTCGAATATTTCACTACTCGCTCATCTCTAACTAGAAACATAGAAGACTGACACCAGAAAAAGACCACTTCTAGTCTTCCCTTATATTATTACTTATATTAGGATTTGTGTTTATCCCAGGTGTGTTTAAAATCACTTACTGTCAATGTCCCAGTCATATTTCCCCTCTTTTGGTGTAAAAATAGTTATGGTCTATTATGGCTCAAAATAAAACTCATTAAAATTCTTACTTTTGTTTTTTGCATCTCCATATTCTGACAGCCATAGCTTTTTTACTTTTCAGTCTCTGGAGTGATGTGGGGGCTCATTATTTGTAGTGAAAGTCATAGTTTTTATTCATACCATTTTGGGGCAAACAGGTCTTTTTGATATATTTTATTTGTTCATTGTTTCATTTTTTTGGGGGTAGGGGGAGGGGAATGTGACCAAAAAGCAACAAATTGCCTGTTTTTCCATTATGGAATTCACTGCACATGATAAATATTGCTGTATTTTAATAATTATAATACAATTTTCAGATGTGTCGATACCAGTGATATTTTCTTTATTGTTTATTTATTTTTATGTTTTTATTAAAATTGGGAAAGGATGATTAGAATTTTTAATTTTTGATTATTTTTAGATTTTTAAACATATTTTCACTTTTTCTTCTGACTGCTTGTAATATAGGCTGCAACAGTATACTATGACCACCACTTTTTACATCTTTTCCTTATCTTTAAAAAAAAAAATTTAAGAATTTTACTCTCCTCTTCCATCCCTTTTAAGCTCTTGAAAGTAATGACAGCAATAGCAAATACTGCTACTGTGACACTGACATATAAAGCTATAGGTAAACATATGGGTTGACGGCATTAACAAACAACAATTTTAAAAACACACTGTGCCATCACATGTGTTATGATTTTTCATATTAGAAGCCTTCTAAAAATCATCCCTTAATGAAGGAGATGGTGTTTAAACAGGAGGAAATTTAAATGCATTAAACGAGGCATGGACTCACAGGGCAGTGATGCGGCCTCATCTGGAACATGCAGTTCAGTTCTGGGTACCAGTCCATAGAAAGGATGCTCTGCAGCTGGAAAAAGTACAGAGGAGAGCGACTAAACTTATAAGGGGCATGGAGGGTCTTAGTTATGAAGAAAGAGTAAAAGAATTGAATGTATTTAGTTTTGAGAAGAGACGTCTAAGGGGGGACATGATTAACCTATACAAATATATAAATGGGCCATACAAAAAATACGGAGATAAACTTTTCCATGTCAAATGCCCTCAAAGGACAAAGGGGCACTATCTCAGACTGGAGGAGAAAAATTCAGTCTCCAGAAGCGTCAAAGCTTCTTTACTGTAAGAACTGTGAATCTGTGGAATATACTTCTTAAGGACGTGGTCACAGCAGGAACAGTGGACAGTTTTAAAAAGGGGTTAGATGAATTCTTAAAAGTAAATGACATTAATGCTTATGAAAACGTGTAGAAATCGGAGTCTCATTCCTACTGGAATTCGTGTCCCCACCTATCCCTTGGTTGAACTTAATGGACTTATATCTTTTTTCAACCGTATTAACTATCTAACTATGATGGTAGGCAGGCAAACAGCGGCAGTGGCATGATGGCAGCAGCAGCCACAGCAGATCTGTTAACCCACCTCAGCCAGAAGTGTTTGAATATTGCCACAGATACATGCCTCATTCATTTCGACAAAAGTGATGTTTTGTACACTGGTGGAGGGCAACATTTTCTGTTTGGGTGTCATGATGCCAGCTGCCCTACTTAAAATCTTTCTGAGATGACATTGTGGGCTGGAAAAGACAGTATAGAGAGAGCATACTGGGCCAATTCAGGTCATTGTTCAAATCTACCTGCTTGGAAGTCTATGAGGTCAGTGAACATGATATGTTGCAGAGATAGGCCAGAGTCCAGGAAAGACTGAGCCTAGGTGTTGTGGCGGCATGGCACCATTTGTTGGTTTGCTTCAGCCTGGCACGGCACATGAAAATATTGGTTCATCATGTTGATGATACTGAACTGGTTGCTGCTTTTGCAGCTTCTACTGCTTGTGAGAGCTGAGATGGCGGGTCGTGGGTGACTCAACAGTGGACGGAGAGGTGCCTCAGTCTCGCGGTTGGCAGGCGCTTGCTTGTAGAAAGCTGCAGCAAGCTGAGTACACAGTCTGTCCTGGTGAAAAAGCAAGTTGGCCTTCCTTTTGACAGGATGAAAACTTTCCCCCATTTTGCTTTGATAGCGAAGGTCTAAAAGCATGACTATATAGTAATCATCAGATTGCTTGATGGGAAGCATACATATGTCATTACTTAAAAGGGTTATCCCATCTTGTACCACCGCCAGGCACAGCCCCCCTGCTGCACTCATAGAAATGAATGGGAGAGCACCGTGCATGCGTGGCCCGGCTCCCATTCATTTCTATGCTGCAAGCGCTGGCTCGGCTATTTCCGTTGGCTCAATAGAAATCAATGGGAGCCGGCCCGCGCATGAGCGGTGCGCTCCCATTTGTTTGTATTAGCGCAGCGGGGGAAGGCGTGGGGGCTGCGCCTGGCGGTGGTTGGACCCCGGGAAACCCGTGGTCCTCCAGGCTCATAGCTCCCCCGCTTCGTTCTCAATATAGGTGCGGGTCCCAGCGGTGGGACCCGCACCTATAAGACAATGGGGGCATACCCTAGCGATATGCCCCCATGGTCAAAAATGGGATAACCCCTTTAAGCAAGCAAGCATTCAGCTTGTCAGCATTCCTGAGGACCCAGTTCTTTCTAGCTCCACCAGCCACTGAGATGATTGGTCATTATTTGCAGTTTCATTGTCATCATCATCATCAGCTTTGTCCTCCTGCACAAGAAACTCATCCTCATTCTGCTCCTCCTCCTCTTCCACTGACAGCTCCTCATCCTCCACTTTTTTCTTTCATGGGATTATCTTCCTGTGACTCCCAAACAGCTACACAACAACCAGCAAGATGTGTAAGCTGTACTTCTTCTACCATCCCTTGTTGCATGAGCATCTGCTGTAAGATAGATATTAGGGGAATGACATAGTGATTCCTCGGTTGTCCGTACTGACAAATTTGGTGGCCTCTTCGAAGGACCTGAGTATGCAACAGATGTCTCTGAAGAGCTGCCACTGCGTGACCTCAAAACAACATATGCTGCTGAGGTGGTCTGGTGCATGATGAAACCATTCACTACTTTGCACTACTTGTACAGACACTTTAGCATATAGAAGTTGGAACTTTGCTGATTAAGACTGTTCTGTCTCTGCATACAGTTTTCAGGTGGTAGTTATTTGCCACATAAGAGTGGCTGAAATGCAAGGTCAGTCTCCTGGACATGGCCAGAACCCTCTGTAAGTCATTGATTTTTTAAAAAAAGTTTTTCATGACTAGACTTGTGGCCATCATTTTTCTGCCATTGGCGCTGACCCCTTTGCACTTTAGCTGCTGATCGGCTGTGTGGCTACTCTTTCCCTAACACCAAATGGCAAAGCTTCACTTTACACATATGTTAGGAGCAACAGTGAGTGGGAATGATGCTCTGCCCTACTTTTGTTGGGGATGGGAGTATGTTTATGGAGGAGCATGTGGAGGATAAGTGCCTGGTGTGGGAACTAGACCAACACAAACATGAAGGTGTCATTAGGACATGGCCTTGTTGCTGCAGTGCTGTCTTGCTGCTGCAGTGAAAAACATAGACCTATTGGACCAGAAAAGTCATGTACTATCCCTGCCCATAAAAGCTGCACTAAGTGTTCACCATGGGAAACATCTTGCTGCAGGGCAAGAATTGCAAGGAGCGGCCTATGTTCTCCGACACATGATACTACAAGGCAGGGATGGCTTTTTTGGGGGAAATAATACTGGCTAAGTATCTTCCAAAGAAGCTTAGCGCATGCCATCATCCACTAATTGGTATGTCAGTGACTGTACTGCCTGCAATTTGGCAGGTGGTACTTAAGCTTGTGCACTAGCAGATTGCTGGGCACGTACAGTTGTTTCCTAGCTACACATTCCCTCGATGGCTGTCAATGGAACAAAGTAGTAGGAGGAGTAGTCTGAGGGGGAGAAGCAGTAACTGATGAAAACGAAGATAAGACCACTGTACTGTATGTGGATGCAGCATGGCTGCCATAAAGGAGACCAGGAGAAGGAAGACACTGTTGTGCAAGTTGGTGGGTATTTTTGCTTTCCCACAATAACTGGTAATGCCTTATCATGTGATGCAATAGAGCCTTGGTGCCTACATTTGTGTTTGAACACCCACAACTTATTTTCCACTTGCAGATCTTGAATAAGACAAAGCTCTTCTCTTCTAGATGTGTGGAAAGAACTGCCAGACGGGGGATACTTGCAAACTCTACACAAAGCTAGTGGCAGCTGAGCTTGGCTTAGGTGTGGCATGTTTTGAGGCTGCACCCACACTATTAGCGCCATCACCAGTTCCCAAGCCCACCATAACAGAAGCCGAACTGGCCCTGACAGTTTTTTGGGAGGTTCTGGATATACGTTGCCTCTACTCTTTATTGATACTGCTGCCACCATCCCCCTGCTCTGATGCTACCTACGTCTCAGCACCTTGATCCGGCTACAAGGTCCTGTTCAACACATAACCATCATCAAAATCGTTACACTCCCACCATTTTATATTAGTTTTTTTTTTATGTCATTGTGGGCTCCTTGACACCCTTCCCAATGCCATAGTCATTTGCCCCAAGTACCACTGTCACTACCACTGTTCCTACTGCCATCACTGCAGCTACAGATGCCACCACTACCTCCACCAACAACACAGCTGTGCAGGAGCCCTCTGTCTCTGCCTGAACCTCCTCCTAGTGACAGTTCTCACATAGATCATCAAAAGGGAGACTATTTTGAGTTTCTTCAATCACACATGGGTTTTTGTTGCCTCTTAGCAAATAAGAAGGTGCTCCTCTAGGAGGGGACAGAAAATATATAGAGAATGGAACTGAAAGACTTCTCTATGGTTGCAAGCAGGAGAAGCAGGAAAAATTAGACGTAATATCCGTGTCATCCTTCTGTGACCGAGAGGAGTCAGCGGTCCAGTCTATAATCTCATCATCTTTATCCTCAATAATAATGTGGCACCTATAGGAAGCAAGGCAGAACTGTGAGCTACTACTACTACTGATGCTGCTAGTGCTGTTGCTACCGACATCCATACTCTCGGATTACTAGAACTTGGTCTTTCGTTTTGCACTCTGCCAATTTCCAGATATTTTATTATTTGGCCTATAAATAAAAAGTAATGCTTTTCCTATAAATGAAAATGCATGGGTTAGGTATACAGATTAGTATTGCAAGTTTTTTTTTATAATTTAAGACAGTGGTGCAATAACATTTATCTTCCTTTCTACAAAAACACTGCACACTGGTATTGATAATTTACCTTGGTAATAATACTGTTTTATAGTAAAATGTGTTTGAACTATATGGTATATTCTAATGCTTTCAGTAGCACTGGCATCACAATGCAAATATTGAGGGAAATGTGTTTGAACTACTGTGTTCACTAATGGGTATAGCAATGCAATTTTTGCTATAGAATGTCTTTGAGCTACACAATCTGTTGCAGTAATGTGTGCACTGACATGGGTATTCTATTACATAGGGTTCTATTTTTGCAGTGTCTTTGAACTACATGGCATGATGCAATGATCTGTTCATTATGGTATGATGTAGTAATGCACAGTACGATTTAACACGTTTTAATTATTTTTGCTATAACTACCTTTATCTTGCAGTAATATGCAACAGATTTAAAAACATGGGTATAAAAATGGCATTATTGCAGCATTGCTTTTACTGTATCTGTCCATTATCTTGCATAATTTGTAACGTGTTTAATAATACCAGTGTAAAACTGGCATTATTGCAATATTGTTTTCACTGTTACTATCCATTCTCTTGCAGTAGTGTGCAAGTAGTATCCCTAACACAAATAGTGTAAACATAAGGTATAGGTTCTATTTTTGCAGTGTTTTTTAATTACAAGGCATGATGCAATGATCTGTTCATTACGGTATGATGTAGTAATGCACAGTATGATTTAACATGTTTTTGCAGAAAAATTAAAATGTGTTTAATAACAAGGATATAAAATTGGCATTATTGCCATATTGGTTTTGCTGTAACTACTAGAGATGAGCGAGCACTAAAATGCTCGGGTGCTCGTTATTCGAGACAAAGTTTTCCCGGTGCTCGGGTGCTCATTTTGAGTAACGAACCCCATTGAAGTCAATGGGAGACTCGAGCATTTTTTGCAGGGGACCAAGGCTCTGCCTAGGGAAGGCTGGGTGAAAACCTGGAAACATCAGAAAATGATGGAAACACCACGGAAATGGACAGGAAACAGCAGGGGCAGCATGCATGGATGCCTCTGAGGCTGCCTAATCCCACCATTACCCCAAATTCTCCTGCAACAGCCTGGTGGTTACCCTCATGGCAATTGTGCTCACCCAGACCAAGAAAGGCGAGGCACATGCCCATCACATGTTAGGGAAGCACCCAACTAGGTGCAACGAAGGTCCATCACCCATGCCCATGCTGGCACTGCTCTCCTATCCCCAGCCACACGATGCAGGCATAAGCCTGACACAGCATGGCGGTGACACCAACAAGTGACCAAGTTAGATGAGGTAGCTGGTGAAGCACCCAAAAATTTAGCCTGACACAGCATGGGGGTTACACCACCAATGACTTTGTCCAACTGAGAATGCAGTGAAATGGATTTTGTTGAGCCTCCAAAAATTTTTTTCTTTTCGGAGTACATAAAGTCGACCCTCATCAAAAAAATCTTTTTTAAAATGTCGGTACTTGCGCCTCCTGAAAAATTGTTTTGGACTGTCTGTTTGACGCTCCTGAAACATTGTTTTACAGTGTCTGTAGTTGACACTGCGGAAAAATTGTTTGGAGAGAGGGCCTGTAGGTGGCCCTCCGGAAAAATAGTTTAGAGAGAGGGCCTGTAGGTGGACCTCCGGAAAAATTGTTTGGAGAGAGGGCCTGTAGGGGGCCCTCCGGAAAAATTGTTTAGAGAGAGGGCCTGTAGGTGGCCCTCCAGAAAAATTGTTTAAAGAGAGGGCCTGTAGGTGGCCCTCCGGAAAAATTGTTTGGAGAGAGGGCCTGTAGGTGGCCCTCCGGAAAAAATGTTTGGAGAGAGGGTCTGTAGGGGGCCCTCCGGAAAAAATGTTTAGAGAGATGGCGGGGGTCGGAGGAGGAGGCATAGTACGCCTGAGAGACCGTGACCGAGGTAGGCCCCGCAATCCTCGGTGTGGGCAGTACATGAGCGGCCCCAGGGTCAGACTCGGTCCCAGCCTCCACCAAGTTAACCCAATGTGCCGTCAGTGATATACAGTGTCCCTGCCCGGCAGCACTTGTCCACGTGTCCGTGGTTAGGTGGACCTTCTCAGAAACAGCGTTGGTCAGGGCACGGATGATGTTCTGTGACACGTGCTGATGTAGGGCTGGGACGGCACATCGGGAAAAATAGTGGCGGCTGGGGACCGAATACCGAGGGGCAGCCACCGTCATGAGGTTGCGAAAGGCCTCGGTCTCTACCAGCCTATAGTGCAGCATCTCCAGGCTCAGCAATTTGGAGATGTGGACGGTGAGGGCTTGGGCATGTGGGTGGGTGGAACTGTATTTCCTCTTGCGCTCCAGTGTCTGCTGTAAAGATAGCTGAACGCTGCGCAGGGACACATTGGTGGAGGATCGTGGAGGTGAAGGTGTGGTTTTCCGGCGGGAGGCACTCGTGTCGGGGTCCTGGGCAGGGGGTTGACTAGCAGAGGCAGCGAGTGACACAGGGGAAGGAGCAGTGGTGGGACCCGCAGGAGGTGAACGGCCTTGGTTCCATTGAGTGGGGTGTTTAGCACTCATATGCCTGCACATGCTGGTGGTGGTTAGGCTAGTAGTGGTGGCACCCCTGCTGATCCTGGTGTGGCACAGGTTGCACACCACAGTCCATCGGTCATCCTCAATTTCTTTAAAGAACCTTCAGACTTGCGAACATCTAGGCCTCGCCACGGGAGCTTCACTACGTGAAACAGTTGCTGCTGATGCACCAGCTCTGGCCCTGCTTCTCCCTCTGGCCACACCACTGCCTCTTCCAACCTGTTCTTGTGCAGCACTCGCCTCCGCCTCTGAAGCACTGTCTTCCATCGGCTTATCAACCCAGCTTGGGTCAGTCACCTCGTCATCCTCCGATTCCTCAGTTTGCTCTCCCCTCAGACTTCCTGCCCTGACAACAACTTCACCACTGTCTGACAACCGTGTCTCCTCATCGTCCGACTCCTCTTTACACACTTCTTCCACTAAGTCAACAATGTCATCACCCTCAGACTGCGACTTGGAAAACTTGGGCATCGGGAAAGAGGTCAGCAGCAACCTGAGAAGTGGTTTGTGACTCTGGGAAGGGTCCAGAAAACAGTTCCTCAGAGTATGCCGGATCACATTCCAAATTTTCCTGAGGGGGGCAGACTGGGGGGAAGGAGGTTGAGGTGGAGGAGCCAGAGGAGTGCTCCCTTGGGTAATGTGGGTGGACTGCGTGGAAGACTGACTGGTGGACAAATTACTTGAAGCATTGTCCGCAATCCACGACATCACCTGTTCGCACTGTTGTGGTTTCAACAGTCCTCTACCACGTGTTCCTGTAAGTTGAGACATGAAGCTAGGGAGTGTAGCTCTGCGGCGTTCCCCTGCTCCCTCATCAGCAGGTACTGTCTCACCCTGCCCAGGACCACGGCCTCTGCCCCCTGCAGTAATTGAATGCCCACGCCCTCGTCCTCGACCCTTAGCCCTGGGGTTCAACATTTTATGTATATAAGTGTATTATATATACCAAAAGAAAAAATGGGCCTGCTGTACTGAAACCCACAAACTTGTTCAATCTGAACAAGTTAATATATAGGTGGATAAGTTAGAGCAAAATTACGTATTTTATTACGTACCGTGCAGTATGGAGCAATTACACTGAAACTATTAGATTAGGCAGACTTGGTCTGCTTGAGTGCAACCCAGAAAAATGTCGCACTCAGATTTTTCTAATGTAGCTGTATCAGTGAGAGCAAAAGACCTTTTTTAATTACGTGACGTACAGTATGGGTCACCTGGACAGAAAATACGGATTGTGGTTTGTGGTGACTGGACAGCAGAACTGTGACACACAGAATGGTTTCACACAGCTGTATGAAATGGATTTGTATCACTGAGATAAAACAACAAAAAAACTAAGTTTTTTTTTTGTTTTTTTTTTTTTAACGTGACGTGCAGAATATATCAGAGAGCAAACTCAGCCCCTGCTGACTGTGGCTATTTTCACTGCAATCCAGAAAAATGTCGCAGATATTTTTCTAATGTAGCTGTATCAGTGAGAGCAAAAGACCTTTTTTAATTACGTGACGTACAGAATGGGTCACCTGGACAGAAAATACGGATTGTGGTTTATGGTGACTGGACAGCTGAACTGTGACACACAGAATGGTTCCACACTACTGTATGAAATGGATTTGGATCACTGAGATAAAACAACAAAAAAACTATTTTTTTTTTTAACGTAACGTGCAGATTATATCAGAGAGCAAACTCAGCGCCTGCTGACTGTGGCTATTTTCACTGCAACCCAGAAAAATGTTGCACTCAGATTTTTCTAATGTAGCTGTATCAGTGAGAGCAAAAGACCTTTTTTAATTACGTGACGTACAGTATGGGTCACCTGGACAGAAAATACGGATTGTGGTTTGTATATAGGTAATAAAAGTACGTATTTTATTACGTACCATGCAGTATGGAGCAATTACACTGAAACTATTAGATTAGGCAGACTTGGTCTGCTTAAGTGCAACCCAGACAAATGTCGCACAGAGATTTTTCCAATGTAGCTGTATCAGTGAGAGCAAAAGACCTTTTTTAATTACGTGTATGAAATGGATTTGTATCACTGAGATAAAACAACAAAAAAACTAAGTTTGTTATATATGGCGATAGCTGCACTACTAGTGCCAGCCAGCCCAGCCAGGAGACAAAAAAAAGTGTCTTGTAGCCTTTAGAAGGGCTGTTGGGTTCTTTTGAGATCACTCCTGCCTAATAGAGAACTAAATCCAGGCCCTAACACTCTCCCTAAAACGCAGCAGATCTGTCCCTAATGACATCCAGACAGCCTCTGAGCCGAGCACCGCCGGACGTCACTAGTATATTCCAGGGTCACTTGATCTGGCCAGCCAACCCCTGCTATCGACATGTAAGGCCCCATGTGATGCTGGGGGGTACCGCAGAGTCTCCTGGCTAGTGATTGGCTGAGTTATAGGCGCCAAAAATTCAAAATGCGGGAGATGCCATTTCCTCGAGCATGGCGAGATACTCGTCCGAGCAGCGAGCACTTACGAGTACCCTAATACTCGAACTAGCACCAAGCTCGGACGAGCATGCTCGCTCATCTCTAGTAACTACCCATTCTGTTGCAATAAAATGCAACACATTTAATAACATCGGTATGAGAGTAGCATTATTGGTTTTGCTATAACTACCTTTATCTTGCAGTTATATGCAACACATTTAAAAACCTGGATATAAAAATGGCATTATTGCAGTATTGCTTTTACTGTATCTGTCCATTATCTTGCGTAATTTGTAACATGTTTAATAATACTGGTGTAAAACTGGCATTATTGTAATATTGTTTTTGCTGTTACTATCCATTCTCTTGCAGTAGTGTGCAATGCATTTAATAACACAGGATTAAAAATAATGTTATTGCATTATTGCGTTTGCTATAACTTCCCACTATCTTGTAGTAGTAGCAACACACTTAATAACACAGGTATAAAAATAATGTTATTGCATAATTGCTTTTGCTGTAACTACTTGTTATTCTGCAGTAATATCAAACATGTTAAATCACATGGGTATACAAATGGCATCATTGTAGTATTAGTTTTGCTTTAACTACCCGTTATTGCAGTAGTATGCAATATGTTCAATAACATGGGTATAAACCTGGCATTATTGCAACCATGTAATAACATGAGTAGGCTTGAGTGAATCGTGCTTCGGATCAGAGATCTGAAGTCGATTCATTCAAACATTTCCAATCTGTCTCCGTACAGCATTAAAATGTATTGCTTACGTGTAGGCATAATTCGTTTCACCCGAAGGCGGCAAGACTTTGGTGAATTCATTCGGTATTCATTTCTGCATCTTTAAAAACATTTAAAATTAGGGATCCGAAGTCGGGGTTTGGTATCGAGGGTACCAGCCAATACCAAACCTGACTTCGGGTTCCTAATTTTGAATGTTTTTAAAAATACAGAAATAAATACTGAATTAATTCACCAAAGTCTCGCATAACTTAGAGTGAAATGAAGTTTGGCTCAACGGAACCAATATATTTTTATTCTGTACGGAGACAGTATTAAAATAGAAGCGTTTGACTGAATCGACTTTGGATCGATGATCTGAAGTTCCATTCGCTCAACACTAAACATGAGCACAAAAAAAAGATGCTATAGCAGTATAACTTTTGTTATAACTACCCATTATCTTGCACTAGTAGGCAACACATTTAATAACGCGTTTAAAACTGGCGATGTTCCCAGGAGCGGACTGGGAACTTAAGGAAAAAATATCAAAAGTGACCTCGTTTTGTGGTCGGGTTCAAGTTGATGGAAGACAGGGCCAGCAATACCATATTGTGGCACATTATACCACCCCAACAGAGCCAAATACCACAGTCTATCACAAAATACTGCTGCCAGCACAAAATACATTCCAAAAAACTTCCATTGGCAGGCTGTGAGGAGAGCTCAGGTGGCCCCCTGCGCATCGGCCCACCGGGAAATTTCCCTGTAAGGTCTATGGTTAATCCGCCCTTGGATGTTCCAATATTGCTTTCTCTGTAATTACTCATTATCTTGCAGTAATATGCAAAAGGTTTAATAACAGGTTTACACTTGGTGTTATTGTAGTATTGCATTTACTGTAACTTTCTGTTATCTTGCAGTAATATGTAACACATTTATTAACACGTATAAAACTGGCATTATTGCAGTATTCTTTTTGCTTTAAGTGCCCGTTATCTTACAGTAGTATGCAATGCATTTAATAATACATTGCATACATACAGTGCATTTAATACTCATAAATGTCCAGTAATATGCAACACGTTTAATAACAGAAATATAAAAAGGGTGTGATAGCAGTATTGCTCTCGCTGTAACTACCTATTTTCTTGCAATATTATGCAGTGTGTTTAACACAGATATAAAACTGGCCTTATTTCAATATTGCTTTTGCTGTAACTACAAGTTATAGTGCAGTAAGAGTCAACGCTTTCAGTAGAACGTACTGAAATGCCCAATTACAAACGGTAAATGTATACAAGATTTTAGAAGAAACAAAATGTGTAATTGCTCAGTATTTGGAGCAGAATGTATGCTATTGGGATTCTGGCAATAAGCCCATGAACTGTAGAAACTTGAGGTTTTATTTTAAAAAAAAAGCTGAAAAAAGCTTCTTGTATTGTAAGGGTATTTTTAAGTAACTGATTGGTTCTCCGCTTTAATTCTGTTTAATACTTTGTATAATAGTTTATAAGTTCCCTTGTAATGAAGTGGGTTAGAGAGAGAAATCCATTCCCCATTGTGCTGATAAGCCCACATTCCTGAGTGATCTCAGAGACATGCGTGATGCATACTGGAGGAGGGGCTAACAGGTTAAAACTCTGCTACCCACCTTCACTCAGCAGAATCCCCCAGGCCTCCATTCTAGGTAGAATGTGAGTATGACTTGCCCTATTTCTTTGGTACACCCTTTGATGTCGGTCATGTGTTATAACAGGGTAGACAGCCATGGGTTATAGCATGATTAATGGAGTCTCCACCCCATTTAGGCTAGTGATGTTAACCCTTAGAGTCCCAGCGCCGTACATGTACGTGCACGTACGGCGGGTGTCATGGCCGGCAAGTCTCTGCTGTTTCTAACAGCAGAGACTTGCGGCTACTTACCGCCATCGGCGGTTTCCTCTTCAGCAATTAGATGCTGTGATCACATGAGATCATGGCATCTAGTAGCACAAAAACCAGTCAAATGGGGTGTCTGTATACGATCTGAAAGCTGTAAACCTCGCTGATGAGGTTTACAGCTTTCAAAGTGCAATTCTTATTCTGGCCACTAGATGGCAGGCCAGGATAAGAAATGAGCAAATTGAGTTTTTATTCAATATTAAAAACTCCTGATTGCTCATAAAGAAAAAAGAAAAAACACAATCTATTTGCTCATATTTGAGATTTAAAATAATCACAAAAAATTTAAAAGATGTAAAAAAAAATATATAAAAAATATATAAAAGTTTAAATCACCCCCTTTCCGTATAATTAAAAAATAAATACCTAAATAACAATAAATATAGACATCATGGGTATCACCGTGACTGAAAACACCCGTACTTTTAAAATATTTAAAAAAAAATTCCAATACAGCGAATTGTGTGGCAGAAAAAAGCATCAAAATGGCGATTCGCTGTTTTTTGTCGCTTTTTTTTCTAAAAAAAATTTAATAAAAAGTGATCAAAAAGTCATACACACCCCAGAATGGTATCAATAAAAAGTTCAGATCACCCCGCAAAAAATGAGCCCCCATACAGCTCCGTACACATAAATACCAAAAAAGGTTTAGGGGTCAAGATATGACAACAACAAAAAAATAAAAAATGTCCAACTTTATAATTATTTTATCACTATCAAAATGGAGGAAAAACTATACATATTCGGTATCGCCGGATTCGTAATGACCAGTAGAATAAAAGCAACTGGTCAGTTTTAATGAACATCGAACGCTGTAAATAAAAAAAACCTGTAGAACTGTAGTGGAATAGCGTTTTTTTTCAATTTCACCCGATTTGGAATATTTTTCCCGCTTCCCACTACACCATATGCAATATTAAATGGTGGAGTTGAAAAATACAACTTGTCCTGCAAAAAATCAAGCCCTCATACAGCTATGTGGACAGAAAAATAAAATAGTTATGGCTGTTTGAAGGCAGGGAGCGCAAAACGAAAACACAAAGCCGAAAAAACCTCCGGTACTGAAAGGGTTAATTTACTCTTTATTATTTTGTATGTGATTTCTTTGTTTTATCGTATATTTAATGACATGGTAAATATAATTATTCACATAGCCTGCATAAGCTTATTCATTCTCAAATCTTTCGAATTCACTTTACATTACATTCTTACATAGAAAAAAGTGTCCCTATCATACTATATTAGTGACTTGTGTCTGTAATAGCTTTTTGATAGACACTGCCTAAAAACATCCAAGTCACTGGCTGAACATAGAATGGCTATTCTTCTTTCTCTTCAGAAAGATCTTCCTGCCTACTGCGCCCGAATGACTGGGAATGGTAGTTTCGCAAAAGCTAGAGTGCCAAAGGTTGCTGACCGCTGAAGTGAAGGTTGGGTTTACACTTTGAGACAAAATTGTGGAGGTGTGGTTTTTGCCATAGTTTACCAAAATCATAGCAAATGCTACAGATGTCATTCTGGAACACCACAGCATAAACCACATAGCGGCTTTGACATAGCTGAAATTTGGCCACAACACATCAGCCCAACCTAAGGCTTAATTTTTCTATAAACACAACTTGGAAGAACATAATGCCTTATAAAAGCAAACACAAGTGTTTCTATTACTCATTTTAAGTGTCAGTAATAAAAGTTTGTAGGTTTTAAAGATTGATTTTCTGGTCGAAGTAACAGAAGATTTCTGCTTTCAAAGCAAGGATATAAATTGCTTGTGGCATTTTTTCTAATGATAATTATTACTACCTTTATGTTACTTTTATGATGATTACATTTGTTGAGATTATCTCAACATGGCTGATTTTCTAAGCTTAAAATCGATTCCGTACATTTTTAATGCAGTTTTTGAAGTCAGAACCATATGTGAATTGAAAAAAAGAGAACTAGTATCTGCCCTTAATAGTTTCTCACTATTTATAATTCACTCCAGATTTTGTCTTCAAAAACAGCATAAAAAACCCTAATGTGTGTCAGCACCCTCAGCTACCTGTGTGAGTGGTCAAGTTTTGATAAGATTTTGAAGCTAAACCCAGGTGGGTCATAAAGGGAAATAGAATAAAAGGAGAATTTTGCTTTTCGTCTTTTGAAAATCCACACCTGATTTTAGCTTTAAAACTGCTTCTTAAAACCTGATCAAAACTTGATCATGTACAGGCTGTTACACTGCCAGCATCTACCACTTTTTCTAATCTTCAAGCTTTTATAAATTGGTGAATGAATGAACCCAAGCTTGTTTCCTCCATAATTTATGCTGAATCCCTAATAACAATTTTGCAGCTTTTAACTTAATATATAAAATCATGTCTCGTCTAGGAAGAAGAATATGGATTATGTAAGCTAAACATCATGGTTGACATTTAGGACTCGCTAAAAATGGCTGTGACTTAAAAACATAGAGTAGAGCTATCTTTGGCATAAAATATGTTTCAGAAATGTAATTAAGCATGCCAACAGTATCAATAAAGCACATGCTTTACAAATATTAAGAAAGATCTCCTGTCATCATCTGGTCTATGCTGCTAGTGGCATCTAAGGTTAATTCCCAGTGATGAATAATTAATGTGAGATAGTTGTTTGATCCGCTCTTGTGTGGCAGGATTGAGATAGCTTGCTGAACTTTAAACTGGCTTGCATTTCATTGATCTTTACTTTTTGATGATTGTCCCCTGGTAGTCTATAAATCTTTCAAATTTGTTAAGAAGCCCAATAGCTGCCCTCCGAAGTAATAAAGCACTATAAGAAAACCTGAAGGGGACATTACGTAAAAGATCTGTTTCTGTTATCACGAGTTATCTGAAGTATTACAGTATTTTTTCCCTTGGAACGTACATTCTGTTGACAAGACATTGTGCTCTAACAGGTTCAACTGAAGAGGTAGCTTTCTAAAACCTTAAAGGGTTTTTCAAGTTTACAATATTTATATCTGCAACCTATACTGATAAAATGAAGTTGTAGCACTTGCTCAAGCTCAGCGGCCCCACTACTGTATCCAACACAGTATTGTCCCAGGGGGCCCTGGTGCAAGAGTCCAGCTTGGTCCAGCCTTCCCTCAGTGCTTTGCGGCAAGGGGTAGGGGTGCACCTAACCTTTCTGATGTCTGAGGTAAACATTCTAAATTCTCAACCTAACCCCTTCCCTCCAGCCTTACTGTTAAAAACATGGAAAACATTACGTACAGCGCTACAAAACATACTGGATAATATAGCACCACATACCTCTTACACCCAGTGACGTCTCTTCTGATGTAGATGTTCTCTTTTCTCAATCTTTATTCAGACCAGACTGCCATGATGATTTCTTTCAGCCACATCTCGTCTCTGCAGAGTTTGACAGACATTTTAGTTTCCTGCTTTTCCATCATCCCACCTTCTCAGCTACCCAATACAATACTGCAAAAACTAATAATCCCACAAGAACTTTAATAATTATCAGCACACAGTGCCCTAAAAATAACAGTGCCCAGCAAATAGTGTCCCTAACACTAATAGTGTAAACATAGTGTCCCCCAAAAATAATTTTGCTAAGTTGGTACTGAGCCAGGGTATCCCCACAGTAATAGTGCTCCCCAAAGTCCCACCATTAGAAATAATTATCTCCCAGAGTGCATAGCATTAACAGTACTCCAACACTAATAATACCCCTATTGTGCCCATACTAGTGATCATGATCCCCCTAGTATGCACCAGTAGAAAAATAACCCTTTTTAATGTGTGCCAGTACAAAAATAACTCCCTTATAATGTTCGCCAATACCCAAAATATCCCCTTATAATATGTGCCAGTACAAAAAAATCTCCTTATATTGTGCACTTGTACAAAAAATACCCCCTTATATTGTGCGCCAGTGCAAAAATACTGCGTTATGTTTCAGATCAGACCCCCATATCACACCTCAGATTAGACCCCCATATCACACCTAAGGTGGGACCACCATATCAGATTCTCAGGTCATACCCCATATCAGATTCTCAGACCCTAATATCAGATCCTTAGATGAGACCCCCATATCAAACCTCAGATGAGACCCCATCTGACCTTCATGTAAGAACCCCTCACCCCCCCATATTAGACCTCAGATCAAACTCCCTTTAGACCTGCATGTCAGACCACCTCATATTAGACTTCAGACCAGACCCTCACTAGACTTCCCTGTCAGACTCCCCCATATTAGACCTCAGATCAGACCTCCATTAGACCTCCATATCAGACCACCCATATTAAACCTCAGATCAAACCTTCTGTAGATCTTCATATCAGACCCTAAAAAAATATATTTGCTCACCTCTCCTTCTCCCCCAGTCCTCTCCAGGTCTGGGGTTCTCATCCTGCATTCTCAGCTCACGGTCTTTTCTGGGCCCAGGTCATCTGACTGCCTTGAGCATCAGGTCATAGTGTACTCCTACATCCTAATGCTATACGCAGAAGACCAGAGAAAAGGGGTGAGTACAGCTCTTCACTCACCGCTCCTACTGCAGACTAATGAGCACTTCCATAATGGAATCCCTGTGACCCCTATAGCTAAGCCACTGATTGTCCCTGTTTATACAGTTGTGTCTGGTACCACAATCATCCACATTCTCACAAAAAGGAAGACAAAACAGTATTTTAGTCTCGGTTGAGTCTCTCTTTTCTTCTGACGCTTGGCATGAAACTGGAACACAGAGTCCCGAACTTCAATTGTAATCCACATGGGTAAATTGTAATCCAATCGGGTAATAAAATAGCAGCAAATATATTAAAAGAGATCCCTTTTTTTTAAAGGGGGCTCCCAAATAACGTGAGTAGGGGGGAAAAAGGGAATTTGCGTGCTTAGGCGCAACTGGGACGTTACTTTTTTCTGCTGATGGGGGTAGTCCTAACAATCCGTGTCCATATGGATGAGAGCAAACGGGGCAATAAAAACAAGTTAACTTAAAACAATGGCCAACTTGTTCTCACCCGTCAGAAGTAGTCCACGTTGTGGCTCCCATAACTCCTTGTAATTTATACGTAGCATTAGCGTACAATTAATTGTACGTAGCGAATGCTTAAAAAGCTTTATGAACATTTTTGAATCTAACTGAGCAAATCTCAAAAAATCCGGATTTGCTTCACAACAGAAAATTTCCAAGATTTGATACGAATCTACGAGATTTCCAAGATTTGACCAAATGGAATAAATACTTTCATATTTTAATAGTTTGAGCATTTTTTTTTAACTGGATGTTTATTTTTGTTTATTTTTATTTGTAAAATGAGGAAAGGGGGTGATTCTCATTTTTAACCACTTCCTGACTTGTTCTGTATATGTACAGTGCAAGTCAGGTCTTTAAAGGGGGTATTCCGGTTACCATAAATATAACTTTTCTTTTAGACTAATTCATCATTAATAATTATGTAATATAATGTCAATTTCACATATTTACCGTTTAGTAGTTATAAAAGTAGTTTTCTTCCTCTGCTAACCACTGTGTTCCTCATAAGTTACCATGGCATTGACCTGTAGTTCTGAGCGTTTATTAGGTCAAGCATGCTCAGTGTGTTGCAGTTCTCTAGAGAAATGTTAGTGTGCGGCTGATTATTGAGTAGAAAGGGTGTGCCTGCACTGTGATGTCAAGCAACCAATCAGTAATCATCAACACTAATGAACAAGCACATACAGGAAAGCTAGGCATTGTGGAGATTGTAGTTTTGTGAGGGAAGATTAGGAGCCATGATACTCTTAGTGTATTGCAGGCTCACCCAGGAGCTAGAAAAATGGATTGCAAGGTAAATTGAAGCTCTTGTTATATGTATGGTATGGGTTCTGGTTGGGTCACAGCTTCACATCTTCACAGCATAGACAATTGCCTTTAGATGACCCCAAAGATAAAAGTCTAAGGGGTTAGATCGGGAAACCTTGGGGGCCGTTCAACTGCTACATGATTATGTGTTTCCCTCTTTATGCACTGAAGCTAGCACGTTCCCTGAGTTTTTCCAGCAAGATGGTGCACCACTACATTATTGGTGTCAGGTCTGAGCATTCCTAGATGAACAGTTTAATGGAAAGTGGATTGGTCGTTGTGGGCCGGTTGAATGGCCCCCAAGATCTCCTGATCTGACCCCCTTAGACTTTTATCTTTGGGGTCATCTGAAGGCAATTGTCTATGCTGTGAAGATACGAGATGTGCAGCACCGTTACTGGAAGCCTATGCTAGAATTTCTTCTGCGGTGTTGCTATCAGTGTGTGAAGAGTGGGAGAAGAGGGTTGCATTGACAATCCAACACAATGGGCAGAACTTTGAAAATTTTTTTTATAAGTGGTCATAAACTTGTAAATACCTCATGAAAGAATAAAGTTACGTTAAAACCAGCACACCATTGTTTTTCTTGTGAAATTATCAATAAGTTTGATGTGTCACATGACCCCCTTCCCTTTGAAAAAACTAAAGTTGGATCCAAAATGGCTGACTTTAAAATGTCCACCATGGTCACCACTAGAGATGAGCGAGCACTAAAATGCTCGGGTGCTCGTTATTCGAGTCGAACTTTTCCCGATGCTCGGGTGCTCGTTTCGAATAACGAACCCCACTGAAGTCAATGGGAGACTCGAGCATTTTTGCGGGGGACCAAGGCTCTGCCTAGGGAAGGCTGGGTGAAAACCTGGAAACCTCAGAAAATGATGGAAACACCACGGAAATGGACAGGAAACAGCAGGGGCAGCATGCATGGATGCCTCTGAGGCTGCCTAATCCCACCATTACCCCAAATTCTCCTGCAATAGCTTGGTGGTTACCCTCATGGCAATTGTGCTCACCCAGACCAAGAAAGGCGAGGCAAAATACCCCATCACATGTTAGGGAAAGCACCCAACTAGGTGCAACGAAAGGTCCATCACCGCCTGCAGGTGACACCACTACTCATGTTGGCACTGCAGCTAAAATCAAGTTTAGTATCTGTTTCTTATCAGTTGCTGTGCCTGCTGTGGTATAGTGGTGAGCATAGCTACTTCCCAAGCAGTTGAATGCGGGTTCGATTCCCATCTATCGCAGGAGACAATTCAAAATCAGTAACAATATCTAATACGTCCCCCTACCTGGAAATTGTTTTGGAGAGAGGGCATGTAGGTGGGGGGGGAAGGAGGTTTCGCTGGAAGAGCCAGAGGAGTGCCCCCTGGGCTAGCGTGTGTGGTGGTGACAACAGCCAGACTGGATTTGGGAAAACTGTTGCTTTAACCCATATGGTATCGATTCTTCTCAGTTTAATACCGTATACGTCCCCTATCTTGGGACCCTATATTTAATGGATTTTTCGAACACGGAAAACGGAAAAAGAGCTTGCTCTGGCCCAGAGGAGTGTTTTCCCACTGCAGCTAAGGGGACGTGTCCATGCTCTGCCTATCACAGGTCAGGAGGCAGATAAAAGAAGAACAAAAACAAACATGAGTGCAACTTCTGATACGTCCCCTATCCGCCTAAATTGTTTGTAGAGTGGGGCCTGTAGGTGAGGGGGGGGGCAGGCTGGGGCAAGGAAGGTTTCGCTGGAAGAGCCAGAGGAGTGCCCCTGGGCTAGCGTGTGTGGTTGGTGACAACAGCCGGAATGCATTTGGAAATGCTCTAGCATCAGCCGGTGGGCAGTATCGATTTCTTCTCAGTTTAATACTGTATACGTCCCCTCTCTTGGGACCCTATATTTTAAAGGGTTTCTGTCATCAGAATTTAGCCTACAAAACCGAGTGTCATTTGCAGTCGTAAATTATGAGATTGATCAAGTGTGGTATGTCTTCTATGTATATACTCAGTAATACCGTATATGGCAGCTATCCGAAAAATAGTTTTGAGAGAGAGAGCAGAGAGAGAGAGAAATAGGACAAAGAAGTAAAATGTGGCAAGCCTGTAGGTGGGGTGGCAGGGCTGGGGGGAAAGGAGGATTTCGCTGGCCAGAGGATGCCCCCTGGCTAGCGTATGTGTGGTACAAAGCCGGGGTAGTAGAAGACGACGCAGACCCAACTTAAATAGCATCATCCGGAAATTTCAATATGAGGTACATCAAGTGTGGCAGACTTTAAAGGAATGCATTGGTCACGTTCCTGAACCCCATAGTCATTATGCATGTCAGGTAGCATTCTCCTGTAATTCGCAAGTTTATGCTGTTTCCGTGTCCTGAAAAATGTTTGGAGAGGAGAAAATGGAGAAAGGTGTCAATTGTTTGGAAGAAGTTAGGTGGGGACTCTTGGGGCGGAATTTCTCAGGATGGGACAGATTTCACTTGGGTGGATAAACAGAATGATTTTTGGGGGTTTATCAACCATACAAAAAATAACCACAAGAGATATTTATTGTTACTTCTGCGCAGTCGTTAGGCGTTCGCTACTTTGAGGCGAAGCTGTGACGCTCTTCCACAATGCCTGTAGTTCAGATGGAGACTTTTGTCGGCATTTCAGTACAGAAGGTTGTGGTCATTCACAAACCAACGACCTTTGACATGTGCAAGGAACCGGTACAGGAATTTGCGGACTTGAGCATGTGTTTGCTGTCTTCTCCTATCTTGTCAATATAATCATATTGGCACTATCCCAAAATAGTTTGCAAGTTTGCGCAAATAAAAACGGAATGTTTGGAGAGAGGGCCTTAGTGGACCTCCGGAAAAATTGTTTGGAGAGAGGCCTGTAGGTGGACCTCCGGAAAATTGTTTTGACAGAGGGCCTTAGGTGGACCTCTGGAAAAATGTGGAGAGAGGCCTGTAGGTGACCTCCGGAAAAATTGTTGACAGAGGCCTGTAGTTGAACTCCAGAAAAATGTGTGAGAGAGGGCCTGTAGGGGAACTCCGAAAAATTGTTTGGAGAAGGGCCTGTAGGTGGACCTCCGGAAAAATTGTTTGGAGAGAGGGCCTGTTGGTGGACCTCGAAAAATTGTTTGAGAGAGGGGCCTGTAGGTGGACCTCCGGAAAAATTGTTTGGACAGGCCTGTAGTGGAACTCCAAAAAAGGTTTGGAGAAAGGGCCTGTAGGGGACCTCCTGAAAAAATTGTTTTGAATAGAGGCCTGTTAGGGAGGCCCTCCTGAAAAATTGGTTTGAAGAGAGGGCCTGCTAGTGGGCCCGTCCTGAAAAAATTGGCTAAAGTAGTGCCAGTTGGACCTTTTAAAAAAATTGGCGTGTTTTGGGGTCGAGCGTTAGGCAAAGACGATATGGAGGAGGAGGAAGTAGAAGGGAGTAGAGAAGAGGAATCGGATACATAAGTTATTTAAATCTTTAGCTGCTTTCCCCCGGAGGAGAATTTTTGAATTCCGGTGAAATCCAGGCTTTGTTCATTTTAATTAAGCGTTCAGCCTGTCAGCGCTGTCAGTTTGACAGGCGGTGTACGCTTATCGGTGATGACGCCACCAGCTGCACTGAATAACCCGCTCTGACAGCACGCTAGTGGGCAGGGCAGGCCAGCACCTTCCAAGGCGTACAGCGCCAGTTCAGGCCACGTGTCCAGCTTTGAAACCCAGTAGTTGTATGGAGCAGAGTGATCGCTACGGACGTTGGTATGGTCAGCTAGGTACTCCCTCACCATCTTTCTGTACAGCTCCCCCTACTCTGCCTAGACTGGGGACAGGTGACAGTGTCTTGCTGGGGTGACATAAAACTGGCAAAGGCCTTGGAGAGCGTTCCCCTGCCAGTGCTGGACAAGCTGCCTGCTCGCTCCTCTCCCCCGCTACTTGGCCCACAGAACCATGCCCTCTGCGCTAGCGGCGTCAGATGGGAAGAATTGTTTCAGCTTGTGCACCAGGGCCTGTTGATATCTATTCACTCTCATACTCCTTTCCTCTGCAGGGATGAGAGTGGAAAGGTTCTGCTTGTACCGTGGGTCCAGGAGAGTGAACACCCAGTAATCGGTGTTTGAAAAAATTCTTCTAACGCGAGGGTCACGGGATAGGCAGCCCTAACATGAAGTCTGCCATGTGCGCCAGAGTCCCAACACGCAAGAATTCCCTCTCCTCACTGGCCTGACTCTCCATTTCCTCCTCCTCCTCCTCCAAGTCCTCCTCTTCAGCCCATACACGCTCAAGAGTTAAGGACTGAGCACTGGTACACCTCTACTGTCTCGCCGACATTCTCCTCCTCTTCCTCCTCATCCTCATCCCCCTCCTCCGATACGCGCTGAGAAACAGACCGGAGGGTGCTCTGGCTATCAAGCGACGTATCTTCCTCCACCGTCTCTTGTGACAAGCGCAAAGCATCCGACTTGATGCTGAGCAGTGAGTTTTTCAACAGGCAAAGCAGCGGGATGGTGAGGCTGATAATGGCGGCATCGCCGCTGACCATCTGTGTTGACTCCTCAAAGTTGCTCAACACCTGGCAGATATCAGACATCCACGTCCACTCCTCATTGTAGACTTGAGGAATCTGACTGACCTGACTACCAGTTCTGGTGGAAGTTGACATCTGGCAGTCTACAATCGCTCTGCGCTGCTGGTAAACTCTGGATAACATGTTTAATGTGGAATTCCATCTCGTGGGCACGTCGCACAACAGTCGGTGAGCGGGCAGTTGTAGGCGGCGCTGCGCTGCCCTGAGAGTGGCAGCATCTGTGGTCGACTTGCGGAAATGCGCACAGATGCGGCGCACCTTGGTGAGCAAATCAGACAGATTGGGGTATGTCTTGAGGAACCGCTGAACTATTAGATTGAACACGTGGGCCAGGCATGGCACATGTGTCAGTCTGCCGAGTTGCAGAGCCGCCACCAGGTTACGCCCGTTGTCACACACAACCATGCCTGGCTTGAGGTTCAGCGGTGCCAGCCACACATCGGTCTGCGCCGTGATGCCCTGTAACAGCTCTTGGGCGGTGTGCCTTTTGTCACCTAAGCTCAGCAGTTTGAGCACCGCCTGCTGGCGCTTACCCACGGCACTGCTGCTGCGCCTAGAGCTACCGACTGAAGGCGCCGTGCCCACGGATGGTAATTCGGTGGAGGTGGAGGAGGAGGGGTCGGAGGAGGAGGCATAGTACGTCTGAGAGACCGTGACCGAGGTAGGCCCCGCAATCCTCGGTGTGGGCAGTACATGAGCGGCCCCAGGGTCATTCTCGGTCCCAGCCTCCACCAAGTTAACCCAATGTGCCGTCAGTGAGATATAGTGTCCCTGCCCGGCAGCACTTGTCCACGTGTCCGTGGTTAGGTGGACCTTCTCAGAAACAGCGTTGGTCAGGGCACGGATGATGTTCTGTGACACGTGCTGGTGTAGGGCTGGGACGGCACATCGGGAAAAATAGTGGCGGCTGGGGACCGAATACCGAGGGGCAGCCACCGCCATGAGATTGCGAAAGGCCTCGGTCTCTACCAGCCTATAGGGCAGCATCTCCAGGCTAAGCAATTTGGAGATGTGGACGTTGAGGGCTTGGGCATGTGGGTGGGTGGAACTGTATTTCCTCTTGCGCTCCAGCGTCTGCTGTAAAGACAGCTGAACGCTGCGCTGGGACACGTTGGTGGACACTGTGGAGGATCGTGAGGCGAAGGTGTGGTTTTCCGGCGGGAGGCGCTCGTGCCGGGGTCCTGGGCAGGGGGTTGACTAGCAGAGGCAGCGAGTGACGCAGGGGGTTGACTAGCAGAGGCAGCGAGTGACACAGGGGAAGGAGCAGTGGTGTGACCCGCAGGAGGTGGTGAACGGCCTTGGTTCCATTGAGTGGGGTGTTTAGCACTCATATGCCTGCGCATGCTGGTGGTGGTTAGGCTAGTAGTGGTGGCACCCCTGCTGATCCTGGTGTGGCACAGGTTGCACACCACAGTCCGTCGGTCATCCTCACTTTCTTTAAAGAACCTCCAGACTTGCGAACATCTAGGCCTCGCCACGGGAGCTTCACTACGTGAAACAGTTGCTGCTGATGCACCAGCTCTGGCCCTGCTTCTCCCTCTGGCCACACCACTGCCTCTTACAACCTGTTCTGGTGCAGCACTCGCCTCCGCCTCAGAAGCACTGTCTTCACTCGGCATATCAACCCAGCTTGGGTCAGTCACCTCGTCATCCTCCGATTCCTCAGTCTGCTCCCCCCTCGGAATTCCTCCCTGACAACAACTTCACCACTGTCTGACAACCGTGTCTCCTCATCGTCCGACACCTCTTTACAAACTTCTTCACTAACTCAACATTGTCATCATCATCATCATCACCCACAGACTGCGACAGTTGGAAAACTTGGGCATCGGGAACGAGGTCAGCAGCAACCTGAGAAGTGGTTTGTGACTCTGGGAAGGGTCCAGAAAACAGTTCCTGAGAGTATGCCGGATCGCATTCCAAATTTTCCTGGGAGGGGCAGACTGGGGGAAGGAGGTTGAGGTGGAGGAGCCAGAGGAGTGCTCCCTTGGGTAACGTGGGTGGACTGCGTGGAAGACTGACTGGTGGACAAATTACTTGAAGCATTGTCCGCAATCCACGAGATCAGCTGTTCGCACTGTTGTGGTTTCAACAGTCCTCTACCACGTGTCCCTGTAAGTTGAGACATGAAGCTAGGGAGTGTAGCTCTGCGGCGTTCCCCTGCTCCCTCATCAGCAGGTACTGTCTCACCCTGCCCAGGACCACGGCCTCTGCCCCCTGCAGTAATTGAATGCCCACGCCACGCCCTCGTCCTCGACCCTTAGCCCTGGGTTCAACATTTTTGTATATAAGTGTATGAATATAAAAAAAAAAAATTAAACGGGCCTGGTGTACTGAAACCCACAACTTGTTCAGTCTGGTAGAATTAAGTGACGTACAAAAGTGTCACCTGAAGTATATACGGAGGGAGCGAGTGTGCTGAACTGTGACAACAGAAAGGTTACACGCAGCTGAGTAAATGATTTGTATCACTGAGCT
>ONZH01013796.1:0-18511 GCA_900303285.1 Rhinella marina
GGCAACACAAGTAGGGTCGGGCCAACAAGTAGACAGGTCCAGCAATACTATATTGCAGCACAAAATACTGCTCCAGTATAACCAAATAGCACAGAGTTGAACGACATACTTCCCCAGAGGCTGATCTTCTGTGGTAGCCAGCACAAGCAGACATGTCCTCCTCGTTCAGTTGTCTCTCTCCGGTTGTCCTGAAGGCTGAGATACTTGCATCCCTGTGCCATTTGTACACTGCCTTACATAGTGGCCAGTGGCCAGGGTGTAAGACCGTGGCGGTATTCATCCTGAGGAAAGCGATAGAGCTGTGCTCAGGAGGACACCTGTGGCCACTGGTCAGGTACATAAGTACTTGATGCTCCAAGTATTAATTAAAACTGAGGCTCAGGTGAACTTCTGGGAAATTTCCCCTTACAACCTACAGCTAGTCTTTCCCTGGTGAAAAAGTAGTAAGATATTCAAAAATGCATACATTTGGTATTGCCATGATTGTAATGGCTATAGAATAAAGTTAGTATATGATTTATACTTCAGTGCTGTAAAGTCAAGGTCCAAAACAAAAAGGCAGAATTACAGTTTATTTTTCTATTCTTTCCCAAAAGAAATGTTTTCCAGTATATTATATTAAATATAGACAATCCTCAAGACCTGAATGCATCCGATCATCCCATTGTTCTCAATATGAGTAACAAGTTACAGTTGTGACAAGAGAATATAAAAACAGATACATTAATTCCCAAATTGGCAGTTGGTAGACATGGCTGTATAGTATCACTGTATTTATTTCAGATATACTCGGGACAGATAATGAAAAATAAACACTACTGGAAAACTCATGACTGGAGAAAGAAAATCAATAATTCTCAATATGTCCATGGCACACAATGGAGGTGAAAATGAAACAAAACAGAAAGACCTAGAATATAGAAATTTACCACTAACATGAAGTACAATATGTCAAGAGAAAACAATCTCAGAATTGTTTGGATACGTAAAAGTGTTCCAGAGTTATTACCACATAAAGTGACACATGTCAGATTTGCAAAATGTGGCTTGGTCCTTATGGTGAAAACTGGCTTGGTCTTGAATGGGTTAAAGGAGTTGTCTCACTTTAGGAAATGGCATTTATTATGTAGAGAAAGTTAACACAAGGCACTTACTAATGTATTGTGATTGTCCATATTGCCCCCTTTGCTGGCTGGATTCATTTTTCCATCACATTATACACTGCTTGTATTCAGGGGTTACAACCACCCTGCAGCACAGATATGAGGTGGCCGGCCAAGAGCTGCTGCATATGTTTGTCTATGCCCTTCCAGGGTACTCGCCACTAGAGAGGCCGGCACTTTCTCCTATACTGTGCAAACACAACCACTGCTGCTGGATTATATGGTGGTCATAACCCTTGGATACGCACAGTGTATAATGTGCTGGAAAAATGAAAAAAAAGTCAGCAAAGGAGACAATATGGACAAGCACAATACATTAGTTAGTGCCCTGTATTAACTTTATCTACGTACATGATAAATGCCATTTGCTAAAGTGAGTTAACCCCTTTAAAACATAAATGCCTCATAACTTTTTCAGTGGGTAGTATTATGTCATATCTTGGACTTCATCAGATCAATAAAATAAAAGATCATATAATTAATAGAGATGAGCGAGTAGTGAAATATTCGAAAGTTCGAATTTCGATTCGAATAGACCGCGTTATTCGACTATTCGACCGAATATCGAATCCCATTATAGTCTATGGGAAAAAAATGCTCGCCACTTGGAAATCTCAATTCGACCACTTGGAGGTCACCAAGTCCACCCTGAAACCTCAGAAAATGATGCCAACACTGCTGGAATGCAACTGGGACAGCAGGGGAAGCATGTCTGGGTGCATATAACGGGCCCAAGTCGCACTATTACGCCACTATCACAGCCTCTCAACAATACACTCCAAACACAATATAACTTCTATGTAAAGTGAGACAATACAAGGAAACCTTCTTTCCTCTACATTGCCATGGACCCCAAGCCAAACTGTACAAAAAAAAAATTCTGCACCCCTTTAAATCACGTTGCCTATGACAACCACAGATGGCATAGGCAAGGGGGAAAGCAAATAGACCCCACCCCTAATTGTCATTGTGTGTGTGTGTGAGATGTGGTCAGACATGTCTTCTTTAAAATGTAAAAACAACTCAAACACATGCTGAAGCCTTAAAATGCCCAAATTGTTGGCGCTTGAGATGTTGCCATTTAGGCTTGTAGAAATGAAAGCTTTCTGCAACCTGATGGAGGCTGCCATCCATCAGTATCCTGTCCCTAGCCATCACTATTTTTCCCTCTGTGCCATCCCTGCCTTGCCCTAGCACATGTCCCAAAACATCATCCACGCCCGAGTAACACGGTTACTGCAAAAGGCCATTTGACCACCAACACTTGGACAAGCGTTTGAGGCCGGGGATGCTACATCTCCCTGACAGCACACTGGGTGAATGTTGTGGAGGCGGGGACGGGCAAACCTGCTACCCCCACCCAAGTTTTGGGCCTTGGTTCTGTCAGGATTTCCGCAACCCTTACAGACAGCTCGGCAAACCCCTCCTTCTCCTTCTAGATTTGTTAAATCTGTCCACCAGCCAGTCAAGTCCACAAAGTCCAGTCTCGTCGATAGCCTGCAGAAACTGCAGGGACCTCACTCTGACCCTCCTTCCTCCCACCCTGCCCAATGTTATCAACCGAGTGTTCCCACCCATGCCCACTCCCAGGAGCTCTTCTCAGGTCCCTTACCTGATTTTGACTCCTCGCCAGTCCTGCAAGAATCGCAGGAGCTATCTGAGGATTTTGTTTGTTCTGATGCCCAAACACTGGAGCAAGCTCCATCTCTAGCTGATGGTAGTGTGGAACGGGCACTAAAGTGTAAAATGATTAGGGACGATGATGAGACACAGTTGCCAGCAAGGGAGGCTGTTGGTATGTCGGGTGGGCCGGAGGAGGAGCAAAGTGAGGCAGTGTAAGAGGAGGTGGTTGAGTATGACGAAGTCAGTGACCCGACCTGGCCCAGTGTCATGTCTAGCAGGTAAAGCAGTGGGGATGTTGAGGGATGCGTAGGACCACAAAAGGCAGGAAGGGGCCGTGGGGTGGCCAGAGGCTTATGGAGAAGGCAGGCTAGAGCCCGCAGGGCCGCATCTCTTCCCTATAACAGGCCCCCACACAAAGCTCTACCATCGAGGGCTCTTAGGTCCTTGTTGTGAAGATATTTTAATGAGTGCGCAAAGTTAGCTTGAGGTGAGACCTTGAAAAAATTATATGGAGGCCCTTGAGGTGAGCCCTCGAAAAAATTATGTGGAGGCCCAAGAGGTGAGACCTCTTAAAAATTGTATTAAGGCCCAAGAGCTGAGACCTCTTAAAAATTGTATTAAGGCCCAAGAGGTGAGACCTCTTAAAAATTGTATTAAGGCCCAAGAGGTGAGACCTCTTAAAAATTGTTTGTAGGCCCAAGAGGTGAGACCTCTTAAATTTAGCCAAGCTGGCCTTAAAATTGCCCAAGTTGAGACCTCTAAATTTAGGCCCAAGAGCTGAGACCTCTTAAAAATTGTATTAAGGCCAAGAGCTGAGACTCTAAATTGCATATTAAGGCCAAAGCTGAGACCTCTTAAAAATTGTATTAAGGCCCAAGAGCTAAGCCATAATAATTTTTTCTTTTTTTTTTTTATGGAGCAATTCTACGGCGGTTAAGGAGGAGGAGGAGGAAATGGCACTTCATACAGATGGCACTTCACTCTTTGGCCTCAAACAGCGGTGTAACCTGCCCCCGCTTAACTGTCCCATAAACGGCAGGGATGCTGGATGAGCGGAATGCTGGCTGCCCCTCACCAGCACGCATTGTATCCCCACTGGCTTCAACGCGGTTTGTGCCCCCACCAGCATTTCCGCGCCCCCGTCCTCCTCCACGTCCACGTCCCGGTGCGCTAGCCCTCCGCATTTCAGGCGTTTAACTTTTTTTTGCCACGCGTTCTGCAAAATATATATTTTTTTAGGAGAACACTTGGCTATACAGCCGTATACTGCCAGAAGGTCAATAGATGCCTATACGCACCAGGTATATTAACAGGGTTTTGATGGCACACAGAACGCACAACAGTGGTGCCAAATATACTTTATTTTTTAGGAGAACACTTGGCTATACAGCCGTATACTGCCAGAAGGTCAATAGATGCCTATACGCACCAGGTATATTAACAGGGTTTTGCTGGCACACAGAACGCACAACAGTGGTGCCAAATATACTTTTTTTTTTTAAACACTTAGCGTATACAGCCGTATACTGCCAGAAGGACAATAGATGCCTATACGCACCAGGTATATTAACAGAGTTTTGATGGCACACAGAACGCACAACAGTGGTGCCAAATATACTTAATTTTTTAGGAGAACACTTGGTTATACAGCCGTATACTGCCAGAAGGTCAATAGATGCCTATACGCACCAGGTATATTAACAGGGTTTTGCTGGCACACAGAACGCACAACAGTGGTGCCAAATATACTTTTTTTTTTTTTTTAAACACTTGGCGTATACAGCCGTATACTGCCAGAAGGACAATAGATGCCTATACGCCCCAGGTATATTAACAGAGTTTTGATGGCACACAGAACGCACAACAGTGGTGCCAAATATACTTTATTTTTTAGTAGAACACTTGGTTATACAGCCGTATACTGCCAGAAGGTCAATAGATGCCTATACGCACCAGGTATATTAACAGGGTTTTGCTGGCACACAGAACGCACAACAGTGGTGCCAAATATACTTTTTTTTTTTTTTTTTTAAATACTTGGCGTATACAGCCGTATACTGCCAGAAGGACAATAGATGCCTATACGCCCCAGGTATATTAACAGAGTTTTGATGGCACACAGAACGCACAACAGTGGTGCTAAATATACTTTATTTTTTAGGAGAACACTTGGTTATACAGCCGTATACTGCCAGAAGGTCAATAGATGCCTATACGCACCAGGTATATTAACAGGGTTTTGCTGGCACACAGAACGCACAACAGTGGTGCCAAATATACTTTTTTTTTTTTAAACACTTGGCGTATACAGCCGTATACTGCCAGAAGGTCAATAGATGCCTATACGCACCAGGTATATTAACAGAGTTTTGATGGCACACAGAACGCACAACAGTGGTGCCAAATATACTTTATTTTTTAGGAGAACACTTGGCTGTACAGCCGTATACTTCCAGAAGGTCAATAGATGCCTATACGCACCAGGTATATTAACAGGGTTTTGCTGGCACACAGAACGCACAACAGTGGTGCCAAATATACTTTATTTTTTAGGAGAACACTTGGCGTATACAGCCGTATACTGCCAGAAGGTCAATAGATGCCTATACGCACCAGGTATATTAACAGGGTTTTGCTGGCACACAGAACGCACAACAGTGGTGCCAAATATACTTTTTTTTTTTTTAAATACTTGGCGTATACAGCCATATACTGCCAGAAGGTCAATAGATGCCTATACGCACCAGGTATATTAACAGAGTTTTGATGGCACACAGAACGCACAACAGTGGTGCCAAATATACTTTATTTTTTAGGAGAACACTTGGCGTATGCAGCCGTATACTGCCAGAAGGTCAATAGATGCCTATACGCACCAGGTATATTAACAGGGTTTTGCTGGCACACAGAACGCACAACAGTGGTGCCAAATATACTTTTTTTTTTAGTAAAAACTTGGCGTATACAGCCGTATACTGCCAGAAGGTCAAATGGTGCGTATACACACCAGGTATATAACAGGGTTTTGCTGGCACACAGAACGCACAACAGTGGTGCCAAATATACTTTATTTTTTAGAAAAATACTTGGCGTATACAGCCGTATACTGCCAGAAGGTCAATAGATGCCTATACGCACCAGGTATATTAACAGGGTTTTGCTGGCACACAGAACGCACAACAGTGGTGCCAAATATACTTTTTTTTTTTTTAAACACTTGGCGTATACAGCCGTATACTGCCAGAAGGTCAATAGATGCCTATACGCACCAGGTATATTAACAGAGTTTTGATGGCACACAGAACGCACAACAGTGGTGCCAAATATACTTTATTTTTTAGGAGAACACTTGGCTGTACAGCCGTATACTTCCAGAAGGTCAATAGATGCCTATAAGCACCAGGTATATTAACAGGGTTTTGCTGGCATACAGAACGCACAACAGTGGTGCCAAATATACTTTTTTTTTTTTTAAATACTTGGCATTTACAGCCATATACTGCCAGAAGGTCAATAGATGCCTATACGCACCAGGTATATTAACAGAGTTTTGATGGCACACAGAACGCACAACAGTGGTGCCAAATATACTTTATTTTTTAGGAGAACACTTGGCTGTACAGCCGTATACTTCCAGAAGGTCAATAGATGCCTATACGCACCAGGTATATTAACAGGGTTTTGCTGGCACACAGAACGCACAACAGTGGTGCCAAATATACTTTTTTTTTTTTTTTAAATACTTGGCATATACAGCCATATACTGCCAGAAGGTCAATAGATGCCTATACGCACCAGGTATATTAACAGAGTTTTGATGGCACACAGAACGCACAACAGTGGTGCCAAATATACTTTATTTTTTAGGAGAACACTTGGCGTATGCAGCCGTATACTGCCAGAAGGTCAATAGATGCCTATACGCACCAGGTATATTAACAGGGTTTTGCTGGCACACAGAACGCACAACAGTGGTGCCAAATATACTTTATTTTTAGAAAAATACTTGGCGTATACAGCCGTATACTGCCAGAAGGTCAAATGGTGCGTATACACACCAGGTATATAACAGGGTTTTGCTGGCACACAGAACGCACAACAGTGGTGCCAAATATACTTTATTTTTTAGAAAAATACTTGGCGTATACAGCCGTATACTGCCAGAAGGTCAAATGGTGCGTATACACACCAGGTATATAACAGGGTTTTTTTGGCACACAGAACGCACAACAGTAGTGCCAAATATAGTTTTGTATATAGGTGCTAATACACCACTAATGCCTCTCTCTGTCCCTACTCCAGCAGCTATCCCTCAATAAAGCAGCCGTTCTGTGCAGAGTGTATATAGTTAGAATAAGCTATATACCGTGCAGTATAGTAGCCCTGATAAGGGCTGTCAATCACTCTCCTGTCCGCTGGTAGCCGGTATATATGGTGGTAAATGCGATATTCTGAGCTTCTGTTATATACTTTTGGGGTCCTGCCTGACTTTCATACAGCTACAGCATGTCTCTCCCTGCTCGGGCCTCTGTCCCTGACTACGTTCATGCAGCATATGCGAACGAGCAGGAAGAGCTGAGTTTTTATGATTCGAGGTCACATGGTTTTTCCAGCCAATGCATGTAGACGCCGTTCTCGCGATGCCAGCGTGCTCCGAGGACCTGTCATACCCCCCCTGCATAGTGATTGGTGTAAAAAAAAGCGCCAGGGAAGGTGGGAGGGGAAACGAATTTTAAGTGCGTCATCGCCATTATACTCGATCGAAATCGAGTATGACGAATAGCGTAGTATTCGATCGAATACCGTCTCGGTCGAATACTACTCGCTCATCTCTAATAATTAACACAATTAGATTTGGAAACAACAGGAAAAAATACTTCCCTGTGCTTTTAGTAATAGAAAGCCAATCTGTCGGATCACCCCTTTACCCATCCTACCAAGACCAAAACAGCCCATTGATGACCCAGAGAGAGTCAACAGTATGATGTCAATGTTGGCCATGTGCACCACAAAAATATTTACCACAAAAATTCAAATTTTCATATATTAGTAAATGAGACGTTGATGTGATTGCCAAAGTTTAGTAATTGTGTTTTAGTTAGACATTGGCATTTTTCTATCCTGTTTTGCCAGGGAACAGGTGAAGTAAATATTTATTGGGGATAGTACGGAAACTGGCATTGTGCTAGTATCGAATGGCAAAAAGAGTTTCTGTTGCAGATGAGGTGTTAATTCTAAGCAATAATGGAAAAGCTAATATACATAAATTGTAAGAATATTAGAAAGTTATCTCAGAGTTATATGACCTGTACAAAAGCATTCAACCTGCGGTCTCTTGTATACAGTAGTTGGACTCCTCAGTAATATTCTTAAAAATGATAGTAGGGAAGTATACCGTATTATCCTATAATGCTAACATTTCCACAGTCCCGAACAGAATGTGCATTTATTTAAATGCTTACAATCTAATTTGCTTACCAAAAGTTATGCTGTCCGTCAAGCCAGAGCCTGCTTCACACGATTACAAAAGACAGAAAAGTGTAACTCTATGCACACATTACCCCGGTATAAACGAAACATATCATGCCCCCTCTGCGTGTCATAAGTCTTTCCACAGTGCTACTGTCAGCCTATTTGTTAGCATCCCAAGTGATACATGACTATAACATTGCCTTCTCAAGGTCACACAGCTGTTTTAATGGGAATTATGCTTTAAATCACAGCGGATATTTAAATGGGATAGAAATAAAATAGCAAAGGGCTTTTGTGTGAGACAAAGGGGGCCAAGACAATATGAAAAGGCAGTTACTGGTAAGTGAGATGTATGAGGTTAATGAAGTACAATCTGCTTATGTCCATATGTCGACATACACCAGCCCATACATACGTGGTGAAACTAATTTTCTTCTCCTTTATTTGCTTGACATGTCTTCTACTACATATAGATTCTGATTCTTTCCATCACACATCATTTAGTAATTCAGTGTGGTATTTTGTCATCTAGCACCCTCTTCTGCATTAAAAAGCTATGTACTTGTTCCATAATGTTACATCATGGCCCACCCCTCTACTTTCTACTTTATTCCCACTCATTGGGCACCAGAGATAACAATCTACCATCCTTTACGCATATCAGAAACATTGTCACTCACTGATTAGACTGCCAGGTAAATGCCTCTTCCTTTTACTTCCAACCCATTAGACACCAGCATACCCACTTGATCACCAGGACTACAAAATTCCCTTAATGGCTCCTGTAACTTAATGGAGCATTATACACCCCATGAGGCTTACTGTTTACTGTGCTGTTCGTTATAGAAAGAATGGCTTTCATCTGACAGCAGTTCTTTTCCGTATAATCAGAAACAGTGTCCATTATCCATGAGTCTCTTACTCTGGTATGACTAGCAGTACTGTAGTTGACCCCCTTCTGATTCCAGAAAAGTACATGGCATCACAGTCATCTTAGGCAAAGTTGATCAGTGTTTCTGAACTGTCCATGTCATGTATCAAAAATGTCATGTTAGTGTTGGAAAGCATGCTAACTGAAATCAAATTTCATGATTCCATATGGAAAATGAGGAGGGGTACTGGTTCTTATTAAAGGAGCAAACAGGTAGATGGAGACTAATGGGGAAAGTATCCAAATTAGCCCTCTCCCAGAAGGAAGAAAAACTGCCAACCAAACTATAGATTCCTCTAAAAGAAATCAAAGGTGAGATGATTGTTTTCTTGTTAATGGAAAATAAGGGAAGTATTACCGTATTTGTATGTAAATATTTATGATTCTTTCAGCGCCTGGTGAGTGATTATTGGGATGGTTGCCAGTAAAGTGAAAAGAACACTCCCCTGTCGGCTGCTGGTGGTGCCTCAGCAACCCTAGCATAGCTGGGCTATATTATAAGGAAGACGTGCCTGTTGGAAGCCAGGGGTCCATTTACAACTGTGCTGTAACTGCAACGGGCAGCCACTGCCCAGGGCCCGCTAAATAGGAATTGTGTCCCAGGTGTAGGAATGCCGAGTGGTGTAGTAGTGCGGCCTAAATGTCTCTTTATGTGTTACGATGCGCCTACCTGGAAACGGCTTGACCCCATGCTTTGGCTGGGGTTTTTGGCAATAAATAGGGGGAATAATTGAGGGATTTGAAGAAATAAGAAGTCCAGACCTTGAGATGAAGTTAAATGGCGGCTTTACTTGAATAAATGTTACTTCAAAATGTTTTCTGGCTTTGTCTTGGTCCCAGCTGGCTTTAGCATATAACTGGCAGGCAAACACAACTCTGCTCTATTACTGTTGCTCTCTGCTGTGCTGACAAGCTAACAGTAAAACTTGATTTTCTTCTTTATGCTGCACTTCTCTCTGTAGTCAGACTGAAGCGATGCCAGGAAACTTTACTCAGGGCTCCTGAGGCTTTAGACTTCTTCCTCCCTGGCCAGCAGAGCTGAAGGTGCTTTGGCTGGCATGGACACGTCCAGCAGAGACGTGCCCTTGCACACCTTCCCCTAGCAGGGGGCAGACTAGAACTGACTCTAACTGGCCTCCACCCTTCCTGGGGCTAGCCTAGCCCACTTCTCTCCAGAGGGGGGTTAGGATGGAATGGAAATCTCCATTCTATGTAACTATTGCTCTGCCTTGCTTGCTGCACCTGCTAGTGAAGCAGGTACATGACATAATAAACAGTTGCAAACATTATTATAGATGCATATTTTTGAAGGACCTGGAAAAGCATACGCCATACGCAAGATGACATTATTTTAGACCAGTAAAGATAGTAGCGGAGTGTAGGAGTGGTAACACCACTCTGGGGTGTTACACAACCCCTATTGCTATAACACTAGGAGAGTGTAGTCATTATATTGCTACTTGTAGAAGCAAAGCACCAAAATTGTTTTGTGACATCAGTATGTATTAGAATATTGATCATATGGTTGTACCCAATGGCTGCATTTTCAATTAGAATTTGGAAATGCCAGTTGAAGCTGGTGAATCACTGTAGAGACTAAGTTTAGAAATCTTTAATTTGTTAGAAACTGAGCTGTCACTTGGAATGATATGGGCTTATTACTGCATTTTGTGATTGCAATTGATTAACCACATTTTATAGTCACCATGTCAGCTAAAATACATCATTTAGCTCTTTCACACAACTTACTTATGATGGAGTAGATGATTAGCTGGTAAGTTTCAATTTCATAAATGTTGGATCAGGTCACAAAGGGGGCCACCTTCACTCTCTGATCGTGAAAGTTCACATTCATAAATTTCACTGGGACATTGCTACATTTACTAAGGGCAGTACGGGATAACTTAGACTGCGAAAAGACAGACACCAAAATAATATTCACTATGTGCTTCAAAGACTAAAGTAGTTAAAAAAATACTTCAGCATACTGATCAGATCAGGAGTGAGTAAGGCTATTCATTATCAGAACCTATAGAGACCTCTTCCAAGCTTTTAGGCTACTTTCACACTAGCGTTTTTAAATTCCGGTATTGAGTTCCGCCATTCATTGTCAATGGGGACAAAACTGAATTGAAGACAACGGAATTCTCCTGAAAGCATTCCGTTCCGTCTTCAGATCGAAGAACAAACCGCAGCATGCTGCGGTTTTCTCTCCGGTCCAGACATCCGCACCAAGACGGATCCGGAATGACCCCCAATGCAAGTCAATGGGGACGGATCCGTTTGGTGTGACACACCAGTAATCCGGATCTGTCCTCCATTGACTTGCAATGGAGGGTCATTCCAGATCCGGCTACACATGTACAGAGATACATACAGACATACATACATACTCACACATACACACAAACACATACATACTCACATACTCCAGGCAGGGACGCCGGCAGCATGTCTTCACGCGCCTCCTACGTGCAGCTATGACGTTTCCCCACTGCACCCAGCAGAGGGCGCTGTGGGGAATCGTCATCACTGCGCGCAGAAGGCGCGTGAAGACGTGCTGCTGGCGTCCCTGGCTGGAGTATGTAAGTATGTATGTGTTTGTGTGTATGTATATGTATGTTCTCTGTGTCTTGTCCCAATGTCTGTGTCAACATGTGTGGGGCCGGACTGCTGCTCTGGCTCCACACATGTATAGCGGCAGTACGAATCCGTCGCCACCGTTTAGGTGCCGGATCCGTGCTGCCGCTAGTGTGAAAGAGGCCTTAGTAAATTCATTCCTGGATGTTGGTAAATATCCTAGACATGCTAATGTTTCTATGCTTCCAACTGGCATATCATTTGGCAGTAGTGCCTGGATAAATGTGGCTTAAAGTATCCCTGCAAAAGTTAATTTCATCATCAAAGAGAACTAGTCAGTTCCTCATCGGACTGCTACAGGCTGCAATTTGCAGACACATCTTCTGTGACTCCAGCACCTTTTTAATCTTGTAGTCTACCTTGTTTGACCACTTTCAGTGCCATTAGTTTTGGAGCCAGATACCAGTAAATTATCAGGTAAGTGTTTCCGATCACTCAGTGTCAGTGGAACTTCACCTCTGCCACCTCTACTTTGACAATTCAATGGTATTGGGTACTAACACTAATGGCGTTAATAGGCAAAATGTTAGAGTCTCTAAAAAAAAAAAGAACTGGGGTTACAAGAGATGCAGCTTCAAAGGTATACAGACAGTTGTGGTCTATGAGGACATGACAGGCTGTCTTTAAGACAAATCCCGCTTTAAAGAGGCAAACACAGTTTTTTATCCACTTCATTGGCAAACATGCCTTAGAGACAGATCATGGGGCAACTTTTGGGCTCTTGTGAAGGATTGGCTTTTTCCCCTTTGCTTTTGGGTGGCAATAATATGAGCATGTGAACTACCTTATTAGCAAACAAGTGGATAAAAGATGGTCAGCTATGTTATGTGCTATACCTGCAGTATGTTCTATATAGTTTTCTTCTTTACTTACTAAATATGTAATGAAAACAGAAGGGAAAGTAAAAACAATGTATTTCTTTGGCTAGGGAAAAAAATGTAGACGTTGGTTAGAGGAATGATTAAAAAGCCTAATGAGGAAAAGAATTAATGGCCCAGAAGAGGGTAAATTGCGAATTAAGAATTAATTGATTTATAAAAAAAATCAGATTCAAAGGGAATATTAAATGTAATTGTTCTAGAGTCATTAGGCTAGAAGTAATGTACGGTGCTGTAGCTGCTGTCCCTCCTCTAAATGGCCTATGCAGCAATATTAGACAGTGGCAGAAGACATGTTTGCCATACTTATCAACCTTTGAATGTGATTTCTGAGAGTTGTTTGATTGTGAGCCAGTTTATCATGGCTAATAATGTTTTAAGTGTCACACTCCATTATGCTTCTCATCGTGAAATGGTTAATGAATGTCATTCTAAAATACTTTATGCATACCAATTTAAGGAAGTATTGTAATGGAGCTAAGTTGCTGTTCACACTGACATCAGGGTCAGAGACATAACTTGAAGATCCTCTGCCCGGTCCAAATGCCAGATCTGTAAAAGGGCCTTCCACCTACTAAATTTCCTTTATTATACTGGTGTCCTCCTGTGTGACCTTTGAACATAGCCTGAGAGTGAATTCTAACATGCAGAAAAAAGTGTTTTTTTGTCATTATAAAACAAGGATAATTTAGGAGATTAACATTTCTAGGGACAAAACCTGGAACTGCAAATTAGGGCTCACTGACAACAAGAGAAACCAGATTCTGCAGACCATTATCTCAACACGAGAATATAGGAGAGTAGACTTATATGCAAACAGTTTTGCAGTCTACCATCCAACATAAACTTCTAAGTGGCTATGCCATTGTTCAGGATCATTTCACAGATACATACACATGTTGTTTATGTGCAAATTATGTTTTATTGGGTTGATGGTTGTGTGCAGTGATCCCCTTATAGAGGATGGAGGTACAACAATGGCAAGGAACTTTTAATTGACCTTTTCAATGGCTTTCACCGGCTTTTATGACGTTTTATCACACTCCAGTCTAGAACTACTACATCTATATTAAGTATGACAGGACCTGTAGTTTTGAAGCTAAGATAGTTAAAAAGTTAAAAGTTGGCTTCTACCTCACAGGGTTTTTTTGCCTTCCTCTGGATCAACTTGTAGGATAACAGGTTGAACTGGATGGACAGATGTCTTTTTTCGGCCTTATAAACTATGTTACTATGTTAATACAGTTGAAAAAAGAAAAAAGTCCATCAAGTTCCTTAGAAAGTCTGTTCCACAGATACATAGTCCTTACAGTAAGGAAACTTTGACACTTCTGGAAAATTAACTTTTTCTTCAGTTGGAGGCAGTGCCCCCTTGTCTTTTGAGGGCATTTGACATGGAACAGTTTTTCACCGTATTTTTTTCTATGGACCATTTATATACAGTATTTGTATAGGTTTATCATGTCCCCCTTAGACATCTCTTTTCCAGACTAAATCAATTTGATTCTTTTAATCTTTCTTCACAACTAAGACCCTTCATGCCACTTATTAGTTTAGTTGCTCTCCTTTGCACTACATTTGCCTTACAGTTCCAAAGCATCCTTTCTATGGACTGATGCCCAGAACTGAACTGCATATTTCAGATGAAGCTGCACCAACGTTTTGTAAAGTTGTACTAATACATCCCTGTCCCACGAGTGCATGCCTTGATAAATGCATGACAAAATACTGGTAGCCTTAGAAGCAGCTGATTTCACATTGTATGCCGTTATTCAATCTGATTTACAAGGACACCCAAATCCTTCTCTATAAGTGACTCCCCCAGTGTTACATCCCCTAGGACATATGAAGCACAGAGATTAATACTACCAAGATGCATAACTTTATATTTATCCACATTAAACCTCATTTTGCTAAGTTGATGCCCAATCACAGTGTCCAAGTCAGCTTGTAGTCTATGGACTTCTTCCATAGACTGCCCAGTACTACATAGCTTAGTGTCATCTGGAAAAATAGAAATTGTACTATTAATCTACAAATTAATAAATGAATAACTATTAATAAATAAATTAAATAATAGAGGACAAAGCACTGAACCTTGGGCTATACCACCTATAACCTGTTCTGAATAAGAATCATTGACCACAATTCTCAGCCAGTTTTCAATCCAATTACAAACTATACTTTCCAAGCCTATAGACCTTATTTTAACATATAAAACGTCTATGAGGGAAGGTTTTGCAAAATCCAGAAACACTACATCCACAGCCGCCCTTCTGTACAGGCTGCTACTCGCCTCCTTATAAAAACAAATCTGGGTTAGTCTGACAACTTCTGTCCTTGGTAAACCCATGTTGGTTATCACTTATGATATTATTAACAGTCACATACTCCTGTATATAGTCCCTTAAGAGTCCTTCAAATATTTTTCCACAACAGAAGTTAAACTAACTGGTCTATAATTACATGTAGAGAACCTAGATCCTTTTTTGAGCACTACATTTGCCTTGCGCCAATCATTTGGTACTGTACCAGTACCTAGAGAATCTTTAAAAATTATTAACGAGGGCATAGCAATGACTGAACTGAGCTTTTTAAGAACTCTTGGGTATAATTCATCTGGACCCATAGTTTTGTTTACATTTACCTTATTTAGCCAGTTTTGAGTATATTACTGGATGTACTAACAGCCCTGGGACCACCGATATCCGATAGCTTATTTCTCTTCATTTGTACATACAGAACACAACTCATATAGTAACTCTGCTTTTTCCTTATCTTCAGTGACTAAACCCCCTTTTCTCATTATTTAGGATACCTACCTGCTCAGACCTTGTTTTTTTTAGCATTTATATCCTTAAATAATTTTGGGGATTTGTTTTGCTCTCTTTTGCCACCTGCTGTTTTGGATTTTTGCAGATTTGATATCCTTTCTACAGATTTTTTAAGCTCTTTGTAAACTTCAAAGGCTATAGCTGACCCCTCAGATTTGTATTTTTTAATTGCCCTTTTTTGTCATTTTTTGCTCTTTTTACAATAGCTATAAGACATCGGGGATTAAATTTTTGCCATTTTTGCAATTACTCAATGTGGATTTAAATATCTCCCATTTATCCTCAGTATTATTATGTGACAGTAGCTGCTCCCAGTCTATGTTCTGAAATGCTGCCCTCAACCCGGGGAAATTGGCCTTTTTAAAACAGTAACATTTCCAACAAGCTTTGCATCATTAGAAATCCAACAAAGCATTGCCCCTAGTGGGAACTTGTGCAGCCCACTCTATTTGTTTATACAGTTGAACTTCTATCTCCTCTGTGATGTTAGGGGGTCTATAGATTACACCAAGTATTATTTTTTCAGTGTTATATCCCTTTTTAATTCCACTCATAAGGTTTCAACTTCCTCACCATCCTCACCCACAATTGCCTCACTCACACTTGCCTTCAGATCACTCCTCACATACAGGCAAATTCCACCACCTTTTTTTAAATTGAATCTGTCTTTCCTAAATAGTGTAAAACCCTAAAGTTTAACAGCCCAGTCATGTGAAGAGTCCAAGCATGTCACAACCACGCCAACTATATCTATGTGTTCCTCTAGTACTATAGTCTCCAGCTCCCTGATTTTGCTAGCTAGACTTCTTGCATTTATGAAAATACATTTTAAATTACTATTACCTGTAAAGTGAACCCGAACTTCACTCCGAACCCGGACCCCATTAAAGTCAATGGGGACCCGAACTTCACTTTATTAGCATTCTTAAGACAAAATGCTAAATAAAATAGCCATTCAGGGGTTAAAAATAATTTAAAAAACTCACCTCATCCATTTGATCGCGCATCCGCTATCCTCTTCTTTGTGCAGGACCTGCAAAAGGACCTGTGATAACCTCACCACATGGTAAGCGCAGTGACATCACTGCAGGCCCTGCTGAATGATGATAGAAGAACTTTATATCTTCATTCAGCAGGACATGCGATGAGGTGAGTTTTTTCTTATTAGTTTTAACCCGTGAATGGCCATTTTAGTTAGCATTCTGTCTTAAGAATACTATTATTTTCCATGATAACCATGTTATCACGGAAAATAATAAAATCACCCGAACACCGAACCCGAACTTTAGTGAAAAAGTCCGGGTTCGGGTTCGGGTCCGGGTACCCGAACTCGCAAAGTTCGGTATGAACCCAAACTTTGCAGTTCGGGTTCGCTCATCTCTACTAGTGATGCTAATCGCACTGATATTATTTCTGAAAAAAACACTTTGGAAGTCCTGGACTTGAGCTTCTCTCCCAGTTCCCTAAAATCATTAGGGACCTTCTATCTCCTCCTGACTTTGTCATTGGTGCCAATATGTACCATGACTTCCGGGTCTTCCCCAGTCCCACCCAGCAATCTGTCAGTCCGCTACGCAATATCCCGAAACGAGCATCCAGAAGACAACACACTGTTTGGCATTCACGGTCTCGGCGACAGATGACCCTGTCTGTCCACCTAATAATAGAGTCCCCTACCACCAGTATCTGTCTGTCCTTTGCTGCTCTCCTTTTCTCATCCTTCCCACAGCAGTCATCCTCCTGGTTGATAGAAGAAACGTCATGCTGCAGTGTTGCTTGTCCTGGGATTTCATTCCTAATATCAGCCAAAAAGGCATATTTACTAGGGTGTTACAGCTCAGTACTAGCTTCCCTGGCACTTTTGCGTCTACCCCTTCTTCCTATATTAACCCAATTACTGACCTGATAGTCCTGATCTTGCCCTTCTGCACCCACCTCCATTTCACTGTCCCCAGTCAGTGCCTGCACAGTGAGGTCTAAGCCTCTCTTCAGGTCTGTAATGCTCCTAAATATTGCAAGATGTTGATTTAGATTCAAGATCTGTGCTTCCAAATATGCAACATGCTTGCATCTAGTGCAAATGTATGCACCCTCAAACAGCTTTTCAAGGCATACAATATATCAAACCATAGTTTCTTGTTCCTTGTCTTAAACTCCGGTTCTTTAAACTCCACTTATTCAGAAGCCCACTTAATACAGAAAGCCCAGTAGAGTCAAGATGTCAATAAAGGTTGCATATTGTCTGTAAATTGTATGGACAGTCCATAAATAGAGATGAGCGAGTAGTGAAATATTCGAAAGTTCGAAATTCGATTCGAATAGACTGCGAAATTCGACTATTCGACCGGATATCGAATCCCATTAAAGTCTATGGGAAAAAAATGCTCGCCACTTGGAAATCTCAATTCGACCACTTGGAGGTCACCAAGTCCACCCTGGAACCTCAGAAAAGGATGCCAACACTGCTGGAATGCAACTGGGACAGCAGGGGAAGCATGTCTGGGTGCATATAACGCGCCCAAGTCGCACTATTACGCCACTATCACAGCCTCTCAACAATACACTCCAAACACAATCTAACCTCTCTGTAAAGTGAGACCATACAAGGAAACCTTCTTTCCTCAACATTGCCATGGACCCCAAGCCAAACTAGACAAAAAAGAAGATAAAATTCTGCACCCCTTAAAATCACGTTGCCTATGACAACCACAGATGGCATAGGCAAGGGGGAAAGCAAATAGACCCCATCCCTAATTGTCATTGTGTGTGTGTGTGAGATGTGGTCAGACATGTCTTCTTTAAAATGTAAAAAACAACTCAAAAACACATGCAGAAGCCTTAAAATGCCCCAAATTGTTGGCGCTTGAGATGTCAGTGACCCGACCTGGCCCAGTGTCATGTCTAGCAGGTAAAGCAGTGGGGATGTTGAGGGATGCGTAGGACCGCAAAAGGCAGGAAGAGGCCGTGGGC
>ONZH01013797.1:0-37702 GCA_900303285.1 Rhinella marina
TTCTCCCTTCTTATTGTATCATTCAACATTCTAACCCACTCTATCACCAAAGGTGGATCTTTTTCAATCCATTTCCTGATAATTAAAAGACGTGCCTAAAACAGAACTCTAGATATTAACTGTCTTTCTGATTTGGACTTTCCCAGATGTGCAACAGCACCTAATAAACAGCCCAGGGGATTGCCCTCCAAATGAACCCCAAAGATATCACTAAGAATATCCGTGACTCCTGTCCAATAGCGAAATAATTTCGGGCATCTCCAAATTAAATTAAATAAACCTGCATGATCTTCCCCACATCTAGGGCATTCATCCGTAGCTCTCAATCCCATTTATTTGAGTAATAGTGGCGTACGATATAATCTATGAATAAAAAAAAATTGAGAAATACTATGTGAAGCTCTCAAAAACACAATGGACCTACTTCTAAGTGAATCCTCCCACTGCTCATCTGTCAAATCAACAATATCTTTCTTCCATTTACCTTTCGCCATTATAGAGATCTTACTTTGTTTTGCTTTCATTAAAACATTATATCCCCTTGAGATGGTACGTTTGTTCTTTTTAGTATCCAAAAAAAACATTTAATATATCCACAGGAGCCTTCTTATATCTTTCCACCTCTATAGATAAATTAATAGCATCCCTAAACTGCAAATAACGAAAAAAATCTTTATTTGTGATACCAAACTCCCTCCTCAACCTTTCAAAATTTTTTAAAACATTACCATCAAATACTTGCCACAAAAAATAAATCCCCTTATTATGAAAATTCACATAGTGTTTAATTTTTTTAATTTCCTAATAATTCAAGTACATTAGATACATTATCATTCCAACCTTTACCCTTTAATTGTTACTTCAAAATGTAATCTACAGCATCCAACCTCATGAGACCTCATGAACCACTAAAAACATAAAATACCAATTAGGAAGTGCCACCCACCACCTTTACAAGGAAGCTTCAAATCTCTGTTTTAATTCTAGGAAGATCTCCTTTCCAAATAAACTCTCCAATGAATCTCTCTAATACCCTAAAGATCTTACATGTCAACCATCGCGGTGTAGCCTGAAACACAAAGAATCCTTGGAAGACACACCATCTTTACTAGATTTATTCTACCAATCATTGACAGTGGGAGATTTTTCCAAATCCAAAACTTTTTTCTCAAATCATCCAGCAGAGGGAAAACATTCAATTTAATAAAATCCCTTAAGTCATATGTGATGTTTATTCCCAAATGCCTAAAAGAACTCTCACTATTCCCCACATTGAAATTATAATTACATCTCATATTAAAAACCCTAAGTGGCATTAAAGGAGTATTCTCATCTTGCTATTTCAGCCTTACCAGCAGCCAGCTCTGCTGTTCACTTCCTGGTTTCCTGCTTCTAAGGCTGGGCAGGCTTAGGCAGTTTGAGTGAAGGGCTGCCACGCCTCCTTATGACATCACACTGAGAGCTCAGTCCTTGCGTGCTCGTTCATGTGGATAGTATGAGTCATCAGCCTGCAGTGTCTGTGAAGCACCTCCTTTCTGCTGTGGAATCCTCACTCAGAGCCAAAGTGAGCTAAGCAGACAGTAACAAGTGGCTCTCTTGCATTCTAATATAGTTTTACACACAAAACATGTTTTATCTTTTACAAGCCCATTCTTACCATAAAAACAATAATTTACTATTGTACATTGTCCCCATAGCATGTTAGCTAGTAACCTAATTATCTGTGCTATGCCTCACATAAAATATTACCATCCCCCAACCACCAGCACTGATGCAGATTTGTTTATATTATAGATCTACTGCAGTTGTTTATACACTTTTGATTATATATATATATATATATATATATATATATATATATATATACAGTGCCTACAAGTAGTATTCAACCCCCTGCAGATTTAGCTGGTTTGATAAGATGCAAATAAGTTAGAGCCTTCAAACTTCAAACAAGAGCAGGATTTATTAACAGATGCATAAATCTTACAAACCAAAAAGTTATGTTGCTCAGTTAAATTTTAATAAATTTTAAACATAAAAGTGTGGGTCAATTATTATTCAACCCTTCAAACCACCAGAATTCTGTTTGGTTCCCCTAAAGTATTAAGAAGTAGTTCAGGCACAAAGAACAATGAGCTTCACATGTTTGAATTAATTATCTGTTTTTCCAGCCTTTTCTGACTATTTAAGACCCTCCCCAAACTTGTGAACAGCACTCAAACATGGTCAACATGGGAAAGACAAAGGAGCATTCCAAGGCCATCAGAGACAAGATCGTGGAGGGTCACAAGGCTGGCAAGGGGTACAAAACCCTTTCCAAGGAGTTGGGTCTACCTGTCTCCACTGCTGGGAGCATCATCTGGAAGTGGAAGGCTTATGGAACTACTGTTAGCCTTCCACGGCCTGGACAGCCTTTGAAAGTTTCCTCCCGTGCCGAGACCAGGCTTGTCCGAAGAGTCAAGGCTAACCCGAGGACAACAAGGAAGGAGCTCTGGGAAGATCTCATGGCAGTGGGGACATTGGTTTCAGTCAATACCATAAGTAACGTACTCCACCGCAATGGTCTCCGTTCCAGACGAGCCATAAGAGGTACCTTTACTTTCAAAGCGTCATGTCAAGGCTCGTTTACAGTTTGCTCATGATCACTTGGAGGACTCTGAGACAGACTGGTTCAAGGTTCTCTGGTCTGATGAGACCAAGATCGAGATCTTTGGTGCCAACCACACACGTGACGTTTGGAGACTGGATGGCACTGCATACGACCCCAAGAATACCATCCCTACAGTCAAGCATGGTGGTGGCAGCATCATGCTGTGGGGCTGCTTCTCAGCCAAGGGGCCTGGCCATCTGGTCCGCATCCATGGGAAGATGGATAGCACGGCCTACCTGGAGATTTTGGCCAAGAACCTCCGCTCCTCCATCAAGGATCTTAAGATGGGTCGTCATTTCATCTTCCAACAAGACAACTACCCAAAGCACACAGCCAAGAAAACCAAGGCCTGGTTCAAGAGGGAAAAAATCAAGGTGTTGCAGTGGCCTAGTCAGTCTCCTGACCTTAACCCAATTGAAAACTTGTGGAAGGAGCTCAAGATTAAAGTCCACATGAGACACCCAAAGAACCTAGATAACTTGGAGAAGATCTGCATGGAGGAGTGGGCCAAGATAACTCCAGAGACCTATGCCGGCCTGATCAGGTCTTATAAAAGACTATTATTAGCTGTAATTGCAAACAAGGGTTATTCCACAAAATATTAAACCTAGGGGTTGAATAATAATTGACCCACACTTTTATGTTTAAAATGTATTAAAATTTAACTGAGCAACATAACTTTTTGGTTTGTAAGATTTATGCATCTGTTAATAAATCCTGCTCTTGTTTGAAGTTTGAAGGCTCTAACTTATTTGCATCTTATCAAACCAGCTAAATCTGCAGGGGGTTGAATACTACTTGTAGGCACTGTATATATATATATATATATATATATATTATATATATATATATATATATATATAGATGCATATCCAGCATATGCATATACAGGTCTGCTATATCATCCCTCACCAATCCCCTCTAGCTCTTTTGCTCAACAGCCTCCTATATAGCACTGCTACATCTGTCCTCATCTCCCTCAATAGCTAAGCAACTTCTAACTCAGCTCTGCTACATCTGTCTTTCCCTCTCACACTGTGCCTGAACCGCTACCTATACAGCTCTGCTACATCTGTCCTTCTTTCTCACACTGTGCCTGAACCGCTACCCATACAGCTCTGCTACATCTGTCTTTCTCTCTCACACTGTGCCTGAACCGCTACCCATACAGCTCTGCTACATCTGTCTTTCTCTCTCACACTGTGGATGAACCGCTACCTATACAGCTCCGCTACATCTGTCTTCACCTCCCCCAATAGCTAAGCAACTTCTAACTCAGCTTTGCTACATCTGTCTTTCCCTCTCACACTGTGACTGAACTGCTACCCATATAGCTCTGCTACATCTGTCTCTCTCACAATGTGGATGAACCGCTACCTATACAGCTCCGCTACATCTGTCTTCACTTCCCCCAATAGCTAAGCAACTTCTAACTCAGCTCTGCTACATCTCTTTCCCTCTCACACTGTGCCTGAACCGCTACCCATACAGCTCTGTTACATCTATCTTTCTCTCTCACACTGTGGATGAACCGCTACCTATACAGCTCCGCTACATGTGTCTTCACCTCCCCCAATAGCTAAGCAACTTCTAACTCAGCTTTGCTACATCTGTCTTTCCCTCTCACACTGTGACTGAACTGCTACCCATACAGCTCTGCTACATCTGTCTTCAACTCCCCCAATAGCTAAGCAACTTCTAACTCAGCTTTGATACATCTGTCTTTCCCTCTCACACTGTGACTGAACTGCTACCCATACAGCTCTGCTACAGCTGTCTTCACCTCCCCCAATAGCTAAGCAACTTCTAACTCTGCTCTGCTACATCTGTCTTTCTCACACTGTGGATGAACCGCTACCTATACAGCTCCGTTACATCTGTCTTCACCTCCCCCAATAGCTAAGCAACTTCTAACTCAGTTCTGCTACATCTGTCGTTCCCTCTCACACTGTGCCTGAACCCCTACCCATGCAGCTCTGCTACATCTGTCTTTCTCTCTCACACTGTGCCTGAACCTCTACCCATACAGCTCTGCTACATCTGTCTTTCTCTCTCACACTGTGCCTGAACCGCTACCCAGGGCCAGGACTAGAGGTAGGCGGGGGAGGCGACCGCCTAGGGCGCCGTCTGGAGGGGGGCACAGCCAGGGCCGGATTATAATTGGAGCATCTGGAGCTACTGCTCCAGGCCCCGGCTCCAATGATTTCATGGGGGGCCCCGCGCCCCCCTCAGATCAGCCCACCCAGCCACTTTAAAAAAGCATACTTACCTGTTCTGCGCTGCCGCTGCCATCAGGTTCGGCGCTCCACTGTCTTCCCTGCCGGCGCGCACTATGACCTGACGCAGCACAAGACGCTGGTCTGAGGGGGGGCACGCTGGTCTTAGGGGGGGCACAAGACGCTGGTCTGAGGGGGGTCACAAGACGCTGGTCTGAGGGGGGCATAAGACCCTGGTCTGAGGGGGGCACAAGACCCTGGTCTGAGGTCTGATGGGGGCATATGGGGGCACATCGTGTTGATCTGAGGTCTGATGGGGGCACAAGACGCTGACCTGAGCTCTGATGGGGGCACATTGTGTTGATCTGAGGTCTGATGGGGGCACAAGACGCTGATCTGAGGTCTGATGGGGGCACAAGACGCTGATCTGAGGTCTGATGGGGGCACAAGACGCTGATCTGAGGTCTGATGGGGGCACAAGACGCTGACCTGAGGTCTGATGGGGGCACAACGTGTTGAGCTGAGGTTTATTATCCCTGTACAGTGACATCACTGTGTTTATTATCTCTGTACAGTGACATCACTGTGTTTATTATACCTGTACTGTGACATCTCTGTGTTTGTTATCCCTGTACTGTGACATCACTGTGTTTATTATCCCTGTACTGTGACATCACTGTGTTTATTATCCCTGTACAGTGACATCACTGTGTTTATTATCCCTGTACAGTGACATCACAGTGTTTATTATCCCTGTACGGTGACATCACTGTGTTTATTATTCCTGTACGGTGACATCGCTGTGTTTGTTATCCCTGTACGGTGACATCGCTGTGTTTATTATCCCTGTACGGTGACATCACAGTGTTTATTATCCCTGTACGGTGACATCACAGTGTTTATTATCCCTGTACTGTGACATCACTGTGTTTATTATCCCTGTACAGTGACATCACTGTGTTTATTATCCCTGTACAGTGACATCACTGTGTTTATTATCCCTGTACTGTGACATCACTGTGTTTATTATATCTGTACGGTGACATCGCTGTGTTTGTTATCCCTGTACGGTGACATCACAGTGTTTATTATCCCTGTACGGTGACATCACAGTGTTTATTATCCCTGTACGGTGACATCACAGTGTTTATTATCCCTGTACAGTGACATCGCTGTGTTTGTTATCCCTGTACAGTGACATCGCTGTGTGTATTATCCCAGTGCAGGAAGAGGTAAGTGGTCTGAGTTTGTGTGTTTTCTATTTTTCAGGGTCGTGAATGCAGAGGACTACGTCGGATTCGGTGGACTACGTCGGACCAGCTTTTTTTTTTTTTTTTTTTTAATAAAATGGTCAAACAGGGGTCTGGGGGGAGTGTTTATTTCAATAAAATGTTTTTTACTTGTGTGTGTATATTTTTTTTTTTACAATACTACAGTTTTAGTAATTATGGCTATCTACAGACGGCCCTGATTACTAATACTGGGCTTAGTGCTTGCTGGTATGGCAGGCCAGCACTAACCCCAACATCTATTACCTCGGCACCCACCGCCACCAGGGGTGCCGGGAAGAGCCGGGTACCCGCAGGACCGGACCTTCTAAATTGAGGGTCTGGCTCTGGGGCGGCTGCAGGCTGGTACCATTAGGCTGGGAAGGGCCAATAACCGTGTCCCTTCCCACCCTGGTAGTGCTAGGCTGCCGCTGCTGGTTGTATCTGGCTGGCGAAGGAAAAAAGGGGGGACCCCACGCCATTTTTTAAAATTATTTAATTATTTTTGAAAAAAAAATGGCGTGGGGTCCCCCCCTTTTTTCCTTCTCCAGCCAGATACAACCAGCAGCGGCAGCCTGGCACTACCAGGGTGGGAAGGGACATGGTTATTGGCCCTTCCCAGCCTAATGGTACCAGCCTGCAGCCGCCCCAGAACCGGACCCTCAATTTTGAAGGTCCGGTCCTGCGGGTACCCGGCTCTTCCCGACACCCCTGGTGGCGGTGGGTGCCGGGGTAATAGATGTTGGGGTTAGTGCTGGCCATACCGGCCAGCACTAAGCCCAGTATTAGTAATCAGGGCCGTCTGTAGATAGCCGTGATTACTAAAACTGCAGTGTTATTAAAAAAAAACCCACACACTTATAAAATATTTTATTGAAATAAATACTCCCCCAGACCCCTGTTTGACCATTTTATTTAAAAAATAAAAAAGCTGGTCCGACGTAATCCACCGAATCCGACGTAGTCCTCAGCATTCACGATCCTGAAAAATAGAAAACAAACAAACACAGACCACTTACCTCCTCAGGCTTCTACTTTGTAGTGATTCCTCCTGTCCAGCAGCTCGCTCAACACTAATAATAAACACAGTGATGTCACCGTACAGGGATAATAAATACAGTGATGTCACTTTAAACGTCTTTTATCTTCCCCCTAGTGTCCCATATATCAATTTAAAAAACAATTAAAAATAAAACAGTGCTCCTCAAAATAAAAATGTGCTCCCCAGTGTATATCAACTCTCATTATTTCCCCCTAGAGAAAATATATTTCCCCAAAATTAGTATCTACATATAAAAAAAAATAAAAATCTGTGATAAATATATTTTCTCTAGGTGGAAAAAATTGAGTATGTCCACCCTCACCCTCCCTCCACATTATTATGGCCCCCTACCACACCCAGTGTCCCCTAGTGTCCCCAAAATCAATATATAAAAAATACAAAAAAAACAGTGATACTCAATTGTTCCCCCCTCAATCTTCCTCCACATTGTTCCCCCACAGTGCCCACAATATCAATAAAAAAAATTTTTTAGGTAGGCAATTTTTTTTTTAGTTTGGCATAATTTTATATAAAAAGAATAACAGTGGTTTGGGCCCCAAATCGTTGGTAAGTATAGTGGGTTTTTTTTTTTTTTATACTTACCTCTGTAGATGCAAGTGTCTCCGGCTCGCGATCCTCTTCTCTCTGTCTCTTCTCAGCGATGTCTGTGATCGCATACAGAGCCCGCGGCTCTATATGCGGCCACGGACACAAAAGAGCTGCCGCGCATGCGCGGCTGCCCGCATCTGATACAGAGCAATCGCTGCTCTGTATCAGACATAGCGGAGAAGCCGGAGGCAGCTACCGCGCATGCGCGGCTGCCCGCATCTGATACAGAGCAAGCGCTGCTCTGTATCAGACAGCCGGGAATGGAGCGCGCATGTGCGCATGCGCGGCGACGTGCGCGCTCCAGATACAAGCAGCGGCTGCCTGGGTGAAAAAGGACTCCTTCTGCGCAAGCGCGGCCCGCGGCAATTATGTGAAAAAGCGGGCTGTAACCAAGGGGAACCACAAGTAAACAAGGGGGTAAGAAAATTGGATTTTATGGATATGGGGGATATATGTGTAATGACATCTAATTACAAAAAGTACCATGGTCACCAGTATTACGTTTTAAACATTGATCCTTGAGAAGGGAATACCCCTTTAAGTGGGATTTATCCCAATTTACTTTCAATCTTGAAAAATAGCCAAATCTCTCCATCAGGCCCATAACTTTACCTAAGTCCTGCTCAGCCTCTCCCAAAAACAAAAGAATCTCATGAGCATATAACATAATTTTTTCCTGATTATCGCCATAATGGAAACCCCTAATACTATTATTTTCCCTTATCAAAATAGCCAGTGGTTCAATTGTGAGTGCAAAAAGCAGAGGGGATAGGGGACATCCCTGACTAGTGCCCCTAGAAAGGGCAAAAGGCAGGGACATTTCCCCATCCACCTCCACCCTCGCTCTAGGATTTAAATAAATTAGCCTAATGCAATTTATAAATGAATCCCCAAAACCAAAGCATTTAAGGACACCCCATAAATAGTCCCATTTTATACAATCAAAAGCCTTGATCGCATCTAATGAGAGTATCGCCTTCTATTATTTGCATCCTTATATACTTCTATATTCATAAATAGTCTTCTAATATTGGGATAAATCCAACGGCCCAGAATAAACCCTGTTTGATCCTAATTAATAATTGTTTTTATTACGCTAGCTAACCTATCGGCTAAACAACTTAATATCAATGTTCAAGAGCGAAATGGGCCTATAAGACTCAGGTTTTAGTGTCAATAATTTTTTATTGAAAATTTTGGCAGTTACATGTAAAGTGTCATAGTAACAGTAATGTAAACATAACATAAAAAGAAAGTAAAAGAAGACAAGGGATGTACATCGCACAACCACTGTTCCTGAACAACATGAACAACTTATTGCTTATCTAGATATCATGAGAAACACGAGTATGTTGAGATATAGGGATTACCAAATACCATCTGGCAAGGGGTTGGCATATTTGCTTGATAACCATGGCAACCATTGATTGTGGGTTTTAATCCTGGACCGCAAGGATGGTGCAAATGAGAGTTCACATTGCATATGAAAGTTCAACAAGTGAACTACTGCTGGAACATCAGGCATAGTTGGAAGTTTCCAATTTTGTGCTATCACTTTTCGTGTGGCTGTAAGAACGTGGGCAACCACCCACCGAAATTCCAAGGGAATGTTATCCATACCTACATTTAACAATGCTAGTTCCGGGGACAGGGTTATATTTATCTCTGTAATTGCAGATAATAAATCCGTAATTTTGTTACCCAGCTCTTGCTCCCACCTGAGCATAAACGTGGATTTAACCGTAATTGTAGATGGTAGGATAGTGGAATAAATAACAGATAAACTAGAAGTAGGCGGTAGTTTATCACTAATAATGGGTTTAACACACAGGACTTTTGGAAAAATAACCTATGTGATAAGCTATTGAGAAGGTGCTTAATTTGTAAGTATTGGTAAAAAACCTTATTAGGAAGGTCAAATATTGAGTGAATAGATTTGAAACCCATAAACTGCCTATTTTTGTAGAGCTGGCCAATGGTCAGTATATCTATATCCATCCAAATTGTAAGTGACAGGTTAGGTATAAGATATTCCAAAGTGGAAATGGGAAGATCAGACAGATTCAGATCTAGGAGTTTACCAGGACGAAATAGATATTGCCATGCAAAGATTGTGGCTTTCATCGTATCAAGAATTGAGGGTATATTTGGCCTGCCTAGGGCAAATGATGCTAACAAGGCCTTCAAATACTGCCTTTTCACAAACTGCTCCTCAATTTTGATCCATTTTTGTGGGCTGGTAGGAAGCCACCACTCACTGACTTGATCACCTAAGCTGGCTATATAGTACTTCTAGATATTTGGGACACCCAATCCGCCACTCTTTAAAGGTGGATATAAAGTAGCAGCGGTCACCCTAGGGCGTTTGTCACCCCACACAAATTGCAATATAGAGGTTTGAAGTTTTTGAATATATGATTAAGGTATATTTAAAGGGATGCACCTAAAGCAGTACAGAATTTTTGGCAGGATCAACATCTTCACTGCGTTTATCCTTGCGATCCAGGACAAAAATAAGGATGAATATTTAAGGAAGACTTTCCTCAGATCTTCCAATAAAGCATTGAGGTTCAGGGATATCACTATTTTAATAGTATTAGGTAGTAGAATTTCTAAATATGTGATATGGTCATCAGTCCACTGAAAATTGAATTTCTGCTGAATTTGGCTTCTGGCTTCCGGGGGTATATGTAAGGGGAGGATGTTGGATTTGGAAACATTCAATTTATAGTATGACACATCAGAAAATTGCTGGAGAATGTTTGAGGCTGCTTGAAGGGAGTTGAGTGGGTCTGTTAGAGTTAGGATAACATCGTCTGCGTATAAACCAAGTACATGTGACTGGGCCCCTATTTGAATACCTTTAATTTGAGGTGTAGAGCTAAGCAACTCCGCCAATGGTTCCATTATCAATGAGAATACTAAAGGGGATAGTGGGCACCCCATGATTGCTGTAAGTATATTATATTGGAAACCAAATTTGCGGAGAACTTGCTCCAGAAACCCCCAGTGGACTCTGTCAAAAGCTTTTTCCGCGTCAAGGGACACAAGAATCGTGGGGATTCTGCAGAGTTCTGCTACTTGGAGCAGATTCAACATTCTTCTGGTGCCATCTCTACATTGTCTTTTAGCTACAAAACCAACTTGATCTGGATTGATTAAGGATGGTAAAACAGTATTAATACGTGTAGCGATAACCTTAGCAAACATTTTTATATCAACATTTAACAGTGATATTGGGCGGAAATTGGGAGGAGTATTAGCTGGTTTTCCTGGTTTGGGCAAAGTAACTACTGTTGCCATCAGCATTTCGGGAGGTATAAAGCCAGTAGTCATAAAATAGTTAAATAGTTTATCTAGATAGGGGAGTAGTTCTAAGGAGAATGTTTTCTAATAGTCAGCCGTATATCCGTCTGGACCTGGTGCTTTATGCGTTTTAGCAGACAAGATAGTTTTTTGTATTTCCTCAGAGGTTATAGGGCGATTAAGAGCATCTAAGTCTGCTTGTGAGAGAGAGGGTAAGGAGATTTTATTGAAGAAACGCAGAAATAGTAGTTGGTGTGGGCTGGGGGTAGTAAGATCCTCTTTAATGTTGTATAAAGAGGAGTAATAGGCCGCGCAGGCATCAGCTATTTTTTGGGGATGTGTAACAGTGGAGGAGTCAGCCATGGTGAGGGAGTCAATTTTTGTAGCTGCTGGTCTACGGTTTAATCGTTTGGCCAAGAGGGCTCCCGCTCTGTCCCCCATCTGATATTGGTTAGCCTTTAGCTTCCGCAAGGCATGCTCATGTTTATGTAATAATAGTGCCCGTAATTGAAGCTGCATGGACAATATTTGTTGTATTGAGGCTTCTGGGGAAGACTTAAATTTCAACTCCAAAGTGGAGAGTTCAGTTGTAATCGTGGTTAGTTGGTGTTCTCTACATTTTTTAAGTCTAGATGCCTCTTTTAACAAAAGACCCCTCATAAATGCCTTGTGGGAGCACCAAAGAGTAGTAGTGGAAATATCATCAGTATCATTGAGTGCAAAAAATGTTCTTATTGGTTAGTCAGTGGTTAGCTTATCCACCCTGACCTTGCTGCGTAATAAAAAGGGATTAAGCTTCCAAGTGGGAAGAGGAGGACAAGGAAGGCCAGTATCAAGTATCAGATGTATCGGCGCATGGTCCGACCATGTAATGCTCCCAATTCCGGATTCAGAGATTTTAAACAATAGGTCTCTAGAGACCAAAAAGTAGTCAATACGTGATTGAGACAGATGAACAGAAGACATAAATGTGTAATCTCTTTCACCAGCATGCTGATATCTCCAAATATCATGATAACATGTTTCCTTAACGGGGTATTCCCATCTCACAAATGTAGTTTGTATAGTCAGATACAGCCATACCAATATTATTACTAATAGAATGTATTTATATAAAATGTACCGTTTAGAAGATTTACCTATTTGTATAGGCATTGTCCCACACACATCAGTAAGGCCGTTGCCCCTAGTTACGACCACCGCGGCCATGTAGTAGTGGTGGCCAGCTTGCTTTTGTTTAAACCCGCTGTGAGGTAACTGCTGTATTGTGAACGCACATTGCATGAGTATGCGGAGACATATCTTAGGGTGCTTTGACATCTGCGTTTTGGACGCTACCAGTCCAAAACGCAATGGTCAGGATCCGTCCAAAAAGCAGACTTTATAAACGGATCCTGCTCCATAGAGATGAATTGATCTTGGAACAGGATTTGTTTCTCTGCGTTTTGGAAGCGCAGACAAAAAATGCTACAACCCTAAGATGTGTCCCTGCATGCTGATGCAATGTGCGTTCACAATACAGCAGTTACCTCAGAGCGGGTTTGAACAAGAGCAAGCGGGCCACCACTACTACATGGCCGCGGTGGTCGTAACTAGGGGCAACAGCCTGACTGATGTGTGTGGGACAATGGATATACAAATAGGCAAATCTTCTAAACGGTGCATTTTATATAAATACATCCTATTAGTAATAATATTGGTATGGCTATAACTATACAAGCTACATTTGTGAGATGGGAATACCCCTTTAAGCAACTGACAAAGATCTGGTCTAGGTGCTTTAGTCACTCTAGAACAGTCAATATCATAATTGACAGGTATGTTAAAGTCACCACCAATGATTACAGCACCTGCAGCAACTTTTTGCACTTTTTTGAAAAACTTGCAAAGAAATGAGACCTGATTAGAATTGGGAGCATACACGGCCGCAATGGTATACAAAACATTATCTAACAAGCATTTAAGGATAACGTATCTGCCCACCTTATCTGTGAACGATTCCTGCAGATGGAAAGCAACAGAAGACTTAAATCCCACTACTACTCCTGCCTTCCCTTTTTTGCGGGAGGGAGAAAAAAAACATATTAGCAAACAATCTATTAGGGCATCTATGAGAATCAGCCCCAATCAAATGTGTTTCTTGCACCATGAAGATATCAAAGTGGGAGGATTGGACCTCCTTCCAGAGTAAATATCTCTTGAAAGGGGAGTTCAACCCCTTTACATTAAGAGAAATGATTTTTAACCCCATAGTAAACACATTTGGTGAAAATGCTGGGCTGGCTGTATCCCAGTAACATATTGAACATCAATTAGACATGGGTTATGTAATATAACTGTGCGACATGAGACGGTGAAAAAAGAAGAGGGGTGAAGAAGTAGAAGAAAGAAAAGAAGGAGTAAAAGAAAAGAGGATAGAAAGTAGTCAACCATTAAAGAACAAAGTAAACTGACAGATGACTAATCTGCAAACGACGCCTTGGACGTCAAAAGGAGATACGGACTAACTGTAAGTCCAAGAATGTGGGGGATACCTCCCCAACTGGGCTCGAGGCACCCTATATAGGTAGTAAGTTCCTATCTTGGATCATGAAGGAACTTGAGCAAGTCAAACCTTCTCCCAGTCAGGGGTCACTTTATCCGCTCTGGAAGCAGTGTCCTCGCAGGTCTTAGGTAGAGTAGGAATGATGCCCCAGGAATGCAGTAAAGAAAGTGCTGCTTGTACTGATCTGCAAGTATGAATGGTGCCATTATGGTGGATCAACAGCTTCACTGGGAACCCCCAGCGGTAGCGAACGTTGTTTTCCCGCATAGCTTTAGTAGCTGGAGTGAATTCTTTGCGTTTAGCAAGTGTGCTTGCCGACAGGTCAGGGTAAATAGAAATCCCATGAAATAACTCTGACGGAGTAGCATTCACGTAGCTTTAGAAGGAAAGTGTCTTTAATGTGGTAAAAATGAATTCTAGCCAACACATCACGTGGGGTACTTGGATTGAGACCCTATGGCTTGGGGATACTATGTATACGATCCACTGTGAGATCCAGGTCAGTCGCAGCTGGGATCACCGTTTTTATAAGTTGCTTTAGCAAATCTTCTAGAGAATCAGCAGGCACTGTCTCAGATATTCTGCCTGTTGTGGGCTTCCATATCTTGTAATTTGGCGGCAAGCTTAGCATGCTCTTCCTCAAGCGCTTTATGGGCGTCTATGAGGGAATTATGCGAGGCGGCAAATTCCGCCATCTTGTCTTCAACATGGGCGGTACGGTCTCCCAAGGCCTGTAAGTCTCTCTTAATTTCTTTGACTATACCTTGAATGTCCTCACGAAACAAGGTTCTGAGGGAGTCCAGAAGTTGCCTCATGGTATGTTCTGAAAGAGGTTAAGCCGCAGATGCTATGTAGAGCTCTTTTCCTAGTTCGGAGTGTGCCACTGGAGAGGAATGCGTGGACGAGTGCGCGGGAGTCTGGCTCGCTGATAGGCCTCCGGCGGGCGGTGATGCCTTGTTAAAGAATTCAGTCAATTTGACTGGAGCAGCACGTTTCTTAAGTTTCCCCATCTTGACTAGGGATGAATAAATTCCAAGATTTACACTTAAAGTGCTGGGTATAGCCGCGGTGAGCAGAGGTATAAGCGCCTCGAGCAGAGCGCGCAGATCAAGCGACCAGCGCCATTGCATGCTGGCCACGCCCCCTCTATAAGACTCAGGTTTTAATAAATCCTTATCTACCTTAGGGATCAACACTTGCTTCATTCATTGAATCAGGCAATTTCCCTTCTCTCCTAGCAACATTAAGTGTGGGCGTCAATGGGCGTCTCCTTCTCCCTGGCTGTAGCGCTGTCCAATCGTAGCAGAGAGCGTCATAGCCAGGGAGGAAACCTTCTCTAGCGCGCGCCGGACCTTCACAGAAATAGTAAGTACCCCCAACTCCTCGGCCCATGCCCTCCAAAACCTGCTACTTATTTAGCAGTGTGTGGACCCATGAAAGGTCCTCTTTAACCCCTTAGATGCCACAGTCAATGCTCAGCAGCATCTAAGGGGTTTCCAGAGGGAAAAAACTTCCTGTCTTACCCATTAGCTCCCTGTGATGTGATTGTAGTTACAGATGGCTGCTAAGGTAGCCAGAGGCCTTACACATTCCTTGGGGCCTGTCAGCTATAGGAGTCTATGAGGCCCAGCCCCCAGGTTGGGTTTAATAGGCAATTGTCAGTGACAGTCAAAATGCAATACAATACACAATGTACTACGATACACTAAGTGTTTAATAAAAATAAAAAAAATAAAAGTTTAAAGTAAAAAGTGCCCATGTCTGCTTATCAAGCCAATTGTAAAAAAAAAATAGCCGTGTGGCACCTTTAACCCTTTCACTCCCTGAGGTTTTTTTTTTTCCGTTTTCGTTTTGCACTCCCTGCCTTCACACAGCCATAACGTTTTTACTTTTCTGTTCACTTAGCTGTATGAGGGTTTGTTTTTTGCGGGACAAGTTTTACTTTCCAACGCCACCATTTAATATTGCATATGATATAGTGGTAAGCGTGAAAAAAATTCCAAATCAGGTAAAATTGCAAAAAAAAACGCAATTCCGCCACAGTTTTACGGGTTTTTTATTTACGGCGTTCGATGTTCATTAAGAATGAATACATTAATTTCATTCTACAGGTCAGTATGAATCCGGCAATATCTAATTAGTATAGTTTTTCTTTTGTTTTGATAGTGATAAAATAATTATAAAGTTGGAATTTTTTTTTTCATCGCCATAGTTTGACCCCTATAACTTGGTATATAAATGGTATTTATGTGTAGGAAGCTGTATGGGGGCTCATTTTTTGCGGGGCAATCTGAACTTTTCATTTAAACCATTCTGGGGTGTGTATGACTTTTTGATCACTTTTCATATTTTTTTTTTTTTTAAAAAGTGACCAAAAACGAATTGACACTTTTTTCCATTTAGCTGTTTTCCATATGGGAAAGAAATTTTTATATTTTTATAATATGGGCGTTTTCGCATATGGCGATACCCATGATGTGTATTTTTTTATTTTTTTACTACTTTTATTTTTATTTTGGGAAAAGGGGGTGTTTGAATTTTTATGTTTTTTTAATTTTTTTTTAAAAAAAACTTTATTTAATTTTTTTACACACTTTTTTAGAGTTCCCATTAGGAACTATTACTAAAAGTAATCATCTGATTGCTCATATAATAGACTCCAATGCACTTGCATTGGAGTCTATGATCATTTTACTACTTTCCTATGGAGCCCTTTTACCCACAAGGACTCCATAGGAAAGTCTATGCAGCAGCCTCCTGTCATTCACTATGACAGGGGCTGCTGCAGACACGCTCCGGCTCCTCCGATTGCTACATGAGGGAGCTGGAGCAACACCGGAAGCGCGCGCTTCTGGTGTTTGCCTCGCTCGGATGCCATGGTCAGGATTGACCACGGCATCCGAGAGGGTAAATGTCCGTGATTGGCATTACTGCCGATTGCGGACATCAGCCACGGGTGATTGCTGTATGAATCAGCGTCTGCTCAGGAGCGGGCGCCATCTTTAAACACGCGCCCAGCGCCATACTATTACGGCGCTGGGCGAGAAGGGGTTAAACAGGGGCTGTTGTTGGCATGGGATTTGGCTGGTAAGGTGGTTGGACAATATTCATATTAATGTTGTTCTTGCCTGCAATCTCCTGCAGGTTATTTGACAGTGAACACAGAATAAATCATTATCAGTGCGTCTATGGCACCAAATGAAATGTTTTCCAAGTAAGGTGAGAAAGTGAGTAAGAAAGTGATCAGCGTTAGTTATATTAATGAGGCAATTGCCAGATTTATCAATTGTAACATTTAAAATGTCACAAAAAAAGATCTCTAGACAAAAATGTTATTTTTAAAACTGTGCCAAGTATATCAACGATTCAACATCTAATAAATTTTACTCCAATACGAACTCAAGCAAAACTGACTTTAAAATTCCCCTAATCATAAATTCACCACATAATGTTTTACTTATAATTTAATTTGTTGTAAGTGTGATATTGATTTAGCATCCTGATGAGTGACAGTGTATGTCGGCTATATATGTATCAGATGTAATATTTTATACAGACAGTTTTTGATGGCATATTATACATACGTCTCCAGCAATTTGTGCAAACAGACTGCGAAATTGTTTTTCTTCTTCTGTCTCTTTATGCGGAGGATTTGGCTTTGGGTGCTGAAAATATTAACAAATAAAACATCTAGTAAATACATGTTTGCACATTTGTATTAATCTGTAGTAGCCACTGCATGTCGTCAATAGAGGGGATGATGGGTATGGCATTAATCAATTTGTTTAGGTTGGATTTACACTGTGACTGAAATCCTCATGCACAGATCCACATACAGTGTAGGTCTGTATGGTACAGATCTGAACTATTGTGCACAGCAAATTCTAAAGATTCTGTTTTGTCCATGATTTTGGCTAAGTGCAACTGCTTGAAGCTACACAGGGGAACATTTATTAAGACTGGTGTATCACACACTGGTCTTAATCCAGGCATGGACTGGACCAGAGGGGAACAGGTGAATTCACCGCTGGGCCCCTGACGAAGCTAGGCCCCCAATCCCCCAGCACAGCATCTCAATCAGCCTATATCAATATACAAAACTGTATAGATGACTTAATTACCCAGTTTATTATTATAGATGCTTCGGGAGGCTAAGATGACCTCTTGGTACAGAGACAGTCCAGCCATTCTCCTCTTTCCCCTGAGACCCACCTTTGCAGTTGTATTTTGTAGCATCTTTCAGCTGTCATTGGCTGTGTGGGCAGGTAATATTTGCATGTACAGTGATCCCTCAAGATACAATGGCCTCAGGATACAATATTTTCAACATACAATGGTCTTTTCTGACCCATGGTAAGTTGAAACTAGACTGAACATACAATGTCTCAGACTCAGGTCCAACCAATCCAGGCCACTTCTCTGGTAAAATATCTGTATTTGTTGCTAGTTAGCAGCTATTACTGACTGTTATAGGTAAGGGCTTGTTTTGTCTTTCATTTTCTCTTATCTTGGATGACATTTTCGGGCTTTGGAACCAATTACTCAACTTACAATGGTTTCAACATGCAATGGTCATCCTGGAACCAATTAATATTGTAACTTGAGGGACCACTGTATCTGTACAGTGGGCCCCAAGAATGAACTTTACTGGTGAGCTCTAGGCACCCCAGTCCAACACTGTCTTAATCCATACCCGGCTGGTGTTATACAGTATGTGCCACATTTATTAAAAGGAGCAAGAAGCACACCTTTTAATAATTGTAGCTCATCTCTGCAGGTCTGGTGTGGATTTCCAGTATAATCTACACCAGTTTCCTGGCATAGTTTTTAATAAGTGTGCCAGGCTGGCTGGGGCAACACCTGCTCTACTCACTCCCTGTTCTTCTGTGCACACTTTTTGGAAAAGAGGTGAGTGGGCTCTAAACCCTACAAAAGTTGCAAAATTTTACACAACTAACAAAAAAAGACCATGAGTTTTTACAGTTCCCCATTAAAAAAACAAACAAACAAACAATTTATACGTTTAAAAATAACACTTCAATGCATACGGGATCTAATTAATGCCAAACAAAAAACTAGCAGGGAGTCAATGTGCTCATAACATAAACTACTCAATACACAATTGTATACAGTATAGATAAGAGGTCTGTTCTGTGAACTCAATTTGTATCATCCAAATAACACAAAATACATGTATGCGCGCTGATACCATATGCAAATAACTACCAAAAATGTGCTACTTTAAACCACATAATGCTTGACCTCGACAAAGTAGGGAAATATAGGGAAATATATTGGTTTGGACGTACACTTTGTATATTTTTAAAATTTTGCTCAAGCATGGAATGTGCCAAAATGTGCGACTTTTTGATGATAGTTTTTGGCATACAGGGAAGGATTAATTGGCTCCACAGTTTTTACAGGTAAAGTCTGACAGAAAATTTTGCAAAAAAACTGCAGTGTCTTTTGGTACAATTACTCTTGTGGTCTCTCTTTAAATGGTGTAGGTTTTCATTGGGAAGAACAACATTTCAGCATCAAATCCACAGCATTTGAACCGCGTCTTAACACAATGTAGGATCATAATAATATCAATAATAACTAATATATTAACAGTGGCAGTTATTGCTTTCTCCAGGTGGATTCAGCTTCACCTACCAATACAATTGCTGGTGTTTTAGGTTTCATGATTGTGAATAAAATAATAGCTTGAATATTGCATAGGAGTCTCATTGTAGACATACAATATTAGTACACTTACATCTGGAATATCCACATTTATGTCTCCTTCAATTTCTCTGTAAAAGATAATAGATTTTTATTTTACTGTGGAATTATCAGTCATAACCAGTTTCCTATTTACATGTTTGTACTAATTCAGTTTGTCAGAGAAAATAGTGAAACATAGAGCAGATTTCTGGCTGTAATGGCAGTAGAAAAGCCATGGCTACAACATGGTGTTGGTTAATCAGAATATTGAATAGAAATGTACTTTACAAATCTCTGTATATTTTTTAAAATGTTGTAAAAAAGTTATTGGGGGGAACTCATCATAGACCGGTATTTTACACCAGTTTTAAACCCTGTGCGTTATCAGAGGCTGTGCCTAAATTATGACAAGGCGTAAGTCTCATCATAAATAAGGTGCATCATTAGAAAAGCTGTGGTTAAAACGTAATCGTTGGTTAATCAGAATATTGAATAAAAATGTATTTTTTTAAAACTCTGTATATTTTTTTAAATGCTGCATAAAACTTATTAGGGGGAATTTATCATAGACCAGCATTTTACACCAGTTTATGACCCTGTGCGCTACCAGAGACTATGTCTAAATAATGACATGGCGTAAGTCTCATTAGAAATTAGGTGCAGCCTCAGCAGTCCATTTCCCCCGAAACTAAAATCTATGCCAGCCCCTAGTTGGTGTAGATTTCAGTCTTCTTTTATGCCAGAAAACTGCCATAAAAAAAGACAAATGCATCAGGCCTGCAGGCCTCTCCACCACTACAACCAACCCTTTTTAGGAAAGTGGCGAGTCCAGTGGAAGAAACGCCACTTGTACGAACATTTTTGTGCAAGCGGTGGGAAAAATGTCATAAACACTGTGTTTGCAACTTTTTTTCAACCAGAAAACTGCCATTGGGGAATCATAACCCCCCCCCCCCCCCACACACACACACACACACTTTGTGTTCAGTCATCTTTACAAAGCATTTTTAAAGAAAGGTTTCTTACTTGATGTCAGCTTTCTTCTCTGAAAATACTCTCAAACAAAAGTCAGCTTCTTGGTGGGGTTCAAAAGTGGTAGGTACAATCATGTAATCCCCAGGGGGAAGCTTGAATCTGTCCGACACTTCTCTCAAATTAATGTATGTTTTGCTTCTTACTTTTGAAGCATTAAATTTGAAAAACTCTTTAGTCATTTGAGAGTCATTCCGAGGACACTGCAAGCAAAATATAACACGTTGGTATCATCACAGGATTACAAGTCGACTTTAAAATCAAGCCCACTATTTCCTTTGCAGAAGAAATCAACTTGCACAACTGAAACCATCAATAGAAGATGGAGACATTTATTTGTGTAGCAAATAATCAGGTTTAAGCAAATAAATGTTAGTTTTTCTGCAAAAACTAAAGTTCTGCAATTTTCAATATAGTTTCTGTATCAATTTGTTAAGGTTTAAGATTCTTTACTTGCTGTCAGTGAATAGGAAGTAGAAATATGACCTAGTCGTATGATTGCAAGTAGCTTGTTACTTAACACAGCTCTGATACATGTACTGTAATTAGTAGTTAGAGATGAGCGAACATGCTCGTCCGAGCTTGGTGCTCGTTCGAGCATTAGGGTATTCGCATATGCTCGCTACTCGGACGAGCATATCGCGATCCTCGAGGAAATGGCAACTTCCTCTTCCTGCATGTTAGCCGCCTTTTTTCAGCCAATCAACATGCAGGAGAGTCTTTGGTACCTCCTAGCATCACGTGGGGCCCCTACAGGTCGATAGCAGGGATTGGCTGGCCAGATCAGATGACCTGGGAATATAAGAATCTGGTCCCGCGCTGCTCGCGTCATATACCGTCTGCATGAGATTAGGAATAGAGCTGCTGTCTGTCAGGGAGAGTGTTAGGGCCTGAATTTAGTTGTTGGTTAGGCAGGAATCACCCACAAAGAACCCAACAGCCCTTCTAAGGGCTACAAGCACGTTTTTTTTTGGTCTCCTCCTTGCTGCTGGCTGGAACTTGTAGTGCAGCTACCGCCATCTTGGCTGCACACTGTTAGGGCGTGAAATTAGAATCTGGTTAGGCAGGAATCATCCACAAAGAACCCAACGCTCCTTCTAAGGGCTACAAGGACATTTTTTTTTGTCCTCCTCTCGGCTGCTGGCTGGGACTTGTAGTGCAGCTACCGCCATCTTGGCTGCACACTGTGCACAGCGACTGGTGGCAGAAAGGGGACAGCACATGGTCCACACAGACCCCAATGAAATTGCCCAAAGTCCTCTCAGTACTCATTTTTGCTGCTGCTGTACCTTGGCTTGCTGGGATCTGTAGTGCAGTCTAGGGAATACGTTTTGTCACTCAGTTATATAAACTACAGTCCAGTGAACAATTGTGAGGTGTGCGATACACTAGCCACAGTCTAGAGAATACGTTTTTTTCACTCAATTATATAAACTACAGTCCAGTGAACAATTGTGAGGTGTGTGATACACTAACCGCAGTCTAGAGAATAATTTTTTTCACTCAATTATATAAACTACAGTCCAGTGAACAATTGTGAAGTGTGCGATACACTAGCCGCAGTCTAGAGAATACGTTTTTTTCACTGAATTATATAAACTACAGTCCAGTGAACAATTGTGAGGTGTGGGGGCGTGGCCTGCACGCTGATGGCACCGGTCGCATAACTTGCTAGCTCCGCTCCGGGCGCTCTAAAATCGGCTCAAACCGGCTCTTTAAGTGGACTTCCAAGATCCCCTCTCTGCTTCAACATCTCCTTAAGTATGGGGAAGCTCAAGAAAAGACAAGCACCGAAAAAACTCACCGAGTTTTTTGCTAAACCTGCTCCCGCCAGCCCGAGCTGTTCGGACTCACCTCCATCTTTGCGCTCCAGGGGGGCCTCGCCAGCTTCCTCCTCGGGTATCCTGCCGTCTGCGGAGAGTTTGGTGCCCCTAGGCTCTCCCTCTGTGCCGCTAACAGAGGATTCTATGCGCGCCATGCTGAACACTCTACGCTCCTCCCTCAAGGAGGACATGCTCTCACTACTAAAGGAGTTTCGGCGCGAACTCCAGGGCCTAGGTGAACGCATGTCACACGTGGAGGGGAAGATGGCAGAGTTTGCCTCTTCGCATAACGCGCTGATCGACGCCCATGAAGCCCTAGAAGAAGACATCCTTCAACTTAAGGGCAAGCTTCAGGATATGGAGGATCGGCATAGGAGGAATAATGTGAGACTGAGAGGGGTTGCCGAATCGGTTGACTCTGATGCCCTGGAACCTCTCTTAAAAGATCTGCTCAAGGCAGTCATCCCAGCGGCGTCAGAAATGGATTTTCTCATCGACCGCATTCACAGGATTCCAAAGCCTAAAGGCCTGGACCCGGACATACCGCAGGATGTAGTGGTGCGAATCCACTTTTACCACATCAAGGAGAAGTTCCTTAAGTCCCTGCGCCAGAATCCGGCTCCTACTCCTCTCTTTCAAGGCATCTCTGTTTTTCCAGATTTATCTGCGGCCACACTAGCCAAGAGAAGAGAATTTGCTCTTATTACTAAAGTCTTGCGGGACAACCATATCCGATACCGGTGGGGCTTCCCGGTTAAGCTAATAATATCCCACGACGGAAAACAACATGTATGCCTATTGCCTAAGGCTGCAGCACTTACCCTGCAGGAGTGGGGTCTCATCCCTGAATTGTCGGCGAGAGGTTCAGACAACCCATCCAAGCTTGATAAGATTTCTCCTGATTGGGACATTGCCTGAAGTTCTGCTTAACTTTCTAAGAGGGATTTGGAAGACGCCCGGAGGCCGGGATGTGTGAGTGACTGTGTTCTGCACTTATCTCCCCTCAACATCTGTCCCTTTGAATGTGGCTGAGGCCTCTGGGATGGAGTCTTCCTGGCCTCTCCATCATTGCAATTTCATTTGGTTTTTCAAGTTTTTTTCTTATGTTTATATTACTTGATTTTTATTTCTTTTCTGTTTCATGCAATGTCTTCTAATTCTTGCCTTGTTAATGGCATACAGTCATTATTGCTCCCGCATGCACTCAGTCTCCAGCATTTTCATGCTTTCAGTGCCATAATTATCATTGGAGCTCTAACTCATCAGTCATGGGGTTGAAGGTATATTCTAATAATGTGAGGGGTCTGAACTCCCCCTTTAGGCGTTCACAGTTATGGTCTGATCTTTTGCGATCTAAATGTGACATCGCCTTGATCCAAGAATCTCACTTGTTGGAAACGGATCTAGCCAGGTGTACTCACCGTCGTTTCCCTTTTATATATCATTCTCCAGCTGTTAAAAAGAAAAAGGCAGGCGCCTTTATCTGTGTTAAATCCTCAGTGGCATTTACGTTTCAGGAATGTATAACCGACTCTGCGGGTCGCTATGTCATTCTGATATGTACGATTGATGGTGCTCCATTTACTGTTATATCTGTTTATGCTCCCAATGTCAGACAGAAATCATTTTTGAATAGGCTTTTCAAGAAAGTTCTTAAAGTAGCTAGAGGTTCAATAATTGTAGGTGGGGACTTTAATATCCCTGTAGATGCGGATGTGGATTGTTGCTCTGCAGCCGCATCTAGACGGGAGGACCTCCGTTCTACTTTCCTGGATGTACCCTTACACGACATCTGGCGTTACCAGCATGCAAACGAGCGTGATTTTTCTTACATCTCCAATACTCATGCTTCGCAATCTAGAATAGACTATTTTTTGATTTCCAGAGATCTGTTACATAAGGTGGTAAAGTCGGACATTGGGTGTGCCACATGGTCTGACCATGCGCCGGTTTCCCTGACCCTAGACACTGGCCTTCCTAACTTACCTCCTGCTCAGTGGAGACTTAATCCATATCTGCTTACTAGTGAGCAGCGTGTGGAGGAGTATAAAGCCAAACTGCAGGAATACTTTAGTATCAACAGCACTCCAGAGATTTCAGTCTCCACCTTATGGCTAGCTCATAAGGCTTACATGCGGGGAATACTTCTTCAGTCAGCCTCTAGACTTAAGAAATGCAGAGAGCGACACCTGTCCTCTGCTATTCAAGATTTGGAGAATGCAAATCAAGTATATAAGTCTAACCCTACTCCTTCCCAATTGGAAATTGTTAAAAGGCTAAGGTTGCATCTCAGATCGCTTCTTTTATATCAGCATGAAAAGGTGTTACGGAGACTGAAAACCACAGTTTATCATTCAGGGGATAGAGCTGGAGCGCTGTTGGCATGAAGGCTTAAACGTAAAATGGCTGAAAGTAGGATTGATAAACTACATTACAATAACTCAATTATTTCCCACCCTCAGGAGATTGCAAATGCATTTGCATCCTATTATGCTACATTATATAATTTGAAAGATGATCCCACCACTCCCCAACCCACCCCTGGAGGCATCCACTCTTTCCTGGCGTCCCTGTCCCTTCCTTCTCTAAACCCAGATCAACTGTCCTCTTTAAATTCTCCTATTTTGGAGAGCGAGGTATTCTCAGCTCTTAGGTCAACGCCCCCTGATAAGGCCCCTGGACCAGATGGGTTCATATCTTCCTATTTTAAATCATTTCAAACACAACTAGCTCCGCATTTCTGTAATCTTTATAACTCATTTATGCATTCAGGGTGCATTCCTCCAGACATGCTTGTAGCCACTGTAGTCACGCTTCCTAAGCCCGGTAAGCCCCCAAACACGCCTGCAAATTTTCGCCCCATTTCTTTGCTAAATGTGGACCTGAAACTATATGCAAAAATCTTAGCCACCCACATTAATGTTTTGATCCCTTCCTTAATCAATCCAGATCAGGTGGGGTTTATACCCGGCAGGCAGTGCAGAGATGGGACAAGCCGCATGGTCAACCTAATATAAATGGCAAACATATCTAGGTCCTCTACGCTTTTTGTCTCCCTAGACGCTGAAAAAGCGTTCGACAGGGTACACTGGGGATACCTGGGCATGGTTCTTCAGAAGTTTGGCTTCTGTGGACCCATCCTCTCTGCTATCCTGGCCCTGTATACTACACCATCGGCTAAAGTGCTGGCCTCTGGCTTCATGTCTGACTCGTTCCGAATCTCTAATGGCACTAGGCAGGGGTGCCCATTGTCACCTCTAATTTTTGCATTGGTCATGGAACCTCTAGCGGAATCTATCCGATGTGACTCGCGGATTACTGGTATTAACGTAAGAGACCAATCACACATCATCGGTCTATATGCAGATGATGTTATTCTTATCCTTACCGACCCTGTAACATCTTTGGAAGCTGCATTATCCATCATTGACAGCTTCTCAAGTTGTTCATATTACAAGTTGAACGTCTCAAAAACTAATGTGTTACCCATCGGCGTGTCGGATGCAGCCAGAGGCCAGCTACAGTCCCGATATCCCTTTCAATGGTCTATAAAGTCTATTTCTTATCTGGGGATGGAGTTGGCCACTACCGTATCAGATACCTTATCCATTAACATTTCTAATTTACGTTCAGAGTTGAAAAAAGATTATGTACATATGTCCAGAGTCAATCTCTCCTGGGTTGCTCGTATAAATGCTGCTAAAATGTTCTCTTAACCAAAGATGTTGTACTGTTTCAGATGTCTTCCTCTGAAAATCTCTACAAGGCAGATTGCACTGCTTCAGTCGGATCTCATGTCCTTCGTGTGGGGCGCTAAAGGCCAGAGAGTAGCTAAGTCCGCCCTACACCCTCCAATACGCTTGGGGGGTTTGGGGGTTCCCGATATTTATAAATATTACTTGGCAAGCCTAGCTGAACAGGCGTTAGAGTGGTGGTCCCCATGTGCGCCTCAAAAATGGTTACAAATAGAGGAATCGTATACTAAAGGCTTATCCCTGAAGGCACTCCTCGCAGCGCGAATTATAAATTACTTCCCCTATGATCCCCCTCTTGCGACCATGCAGGCTACTTGGTTTGCTTGGTCCAAGCTTGTAGAATCCGAGTCCTATTTCCATCTTCCCATCACCCAGCTACCTCTTAGGGCCTTGGAATACCACATTCCCACAATATCTTTGGCTGAGTGGACAACAAAGGGCATTCATTCTGTTGGTTGTCTGTATGACAAATCCTCTATAGTGGATTTTGCTACACTCCATACTAAATACAATCTGCCCAATAGAGTGTTTTATCAATATTTGCAAGTTCGGCATCTTTTACATACGGTCCAAGTCCCGTCACCACGACTTCCAGGAGATAAGTCAATCATAGCATTTATGAATGGTAGACCATCTCAGAGACCTAAAATCTCTACTTTGTACCTTATTTCTTTAAATCTGTGCTTGGATGCCAAACAAGCTTATATGGTGAGATGGGAGCGGGAATTGGAGAAATCCTTTTCTGTATCTCAATGGAGCCAAGCAATGCTCTGGTCATTTCGTTGTACTAAATGTATAAATCATATTGAGCAAGCTAGGAAAACACAACTTCGTTGGTACTTGACACCCAACAGGCTGGCTCACTTGATCCCTAATTATTTACCCTTATGTTGTTCTCCCCTGCATATGTGGTGGTCATGTCCCTCTGTCAGTGGTTTTTGGCCTAAAATAGCTAACATGATTGTGGAGGTGACTGATTATCACATTGCAGCATGTCCAGAACTTTTTGTGTTAAGTATAGGCTTGGCATTCCTTCCTGCTAACAGTAGGTGGATTGTTTTTCATATCTTGGCAGCGGCAAGGAATGTCATAGCTAAGCAATGGAAGTTACCTGAGCCTCCATCTCTGACTGAAGTAGTGCAATCTGTTAACTTTCATATGCACTGTGAACTAACTTTTGCTTCCAACAAGCAATCCAGAATAAAGATACATAATCATTGGCTGCTTTGGCTATCCCGCAGATTTGCATCCCCTCTCCCGGATGGCTTCCTCTGATCGGACTGCCCGCTAGCACTCCGTTGGCTTTTGACTTACTGTATGCTAGATGTGATTTTATACTGTGCAATGATAAGATATGCTTGCGTACTTATCACAAATGACTAGAAGGCATTGTATTGCTTTGCATTGTTATTTTGTATATGTTCCTCTGTATTCCTGCCTTCCTCTGGATCAACTTGCAGGATAACAGGCCGAACTGGATGGACAGATGTCTTTTTTCGGCCTTATAAACTATGTTACTATAAACTATGTTACTATGTTACTATGTTGTACTCCTTCTTAAAAATTCTCTCAATAAAAATTATTGAAACCAACAATTGTGAGGTGTGCGATACACTAGCCGCAGTCTAGAGAATATGTTTTTTTCACTCAATTATATAAACTACAGTCCAGAGAGGTGTGCGATACACTAGCCGCAGTCTAGAGAATAATTTTTTTCACTCAGTTATATAAACAACAGTCCAGTGAACAATTGTGAAGTGTGCAGTCCACTAGCTGCAGTCTAGAGAATACGTTTTTTTCACTCAATTATATAAACTACAGTCCAGTGAACAATTGTGAGGTGTGTGATACACTAGCCACAGTCTAGAGAATACCTTTTTTTCACTCAATTATATAAACTACAGTCCAGTGAACAATTGTGAGGTGTGCGATACACTAGCCGCAGTCTAGAGAATAATTTTTTTCACTCAATTTTATAAACTACAGTCCAGTGAACAATTGTGAGGTGTGCGATACACTAGCCGCAGTCTACAGAATACGTTTTTATTCTCAGTTACATAAAATACAGTCCAGTGCAAAATTGAGTGGTTTGCGGTGCAATAGCTGGAGTCAAAAGACTAAATTTTTTTGCCTCAGATAGTAATTCTACTGTCTACTGAATACGGTTTTGGCCTCAGATTTTAACTCGACAGTTTGGTGAATATACAAAATGTTGAACCCAAGGGCTAAGGGTCGAGAACGAGGGGTTGGGCGTGGGCGTTCAAGTAGTGTAGGGGCAGAGGCCGTGGTCCTGGGCAGGGTGACACTGTACATGCTGATGAGGGAGCAGTGGAACGCCGCAGAGTTTAGCTCCCTAGCTTCATCTCGCAACTTACTTGGTCACGTGGTACACCACTATTGAAACCACAACAGTGCGAACAGGTGATGACGTGGATAGTGGACAATGCGTCCAGTAATTTATCCACCACCCAGTCTTCCACGCAGTCCACCCACGCTAGCCAAGGGAGTAGACCTCTGGCTCCTCCAGCTCAACCTCCTTCCCCCCAGCCTGCCCCCCCCCACAGAAAATATGGATTCAGATCCGGCATACTCACAGGAACTCTTTTCAGGACCCTACCCAGAGACACAAACCACTGCTCAAGAGCAACCTGAGCAGTTGCTCTGTCCCGATGCCCAAAATTTAGAACTTTCTCAGTCTGTGGGTGATGAGAGTGTGGACTTAGTGCAAGTAGTGCGTGAAAAGGTGTCGTATGATGATGAGACACGGTTGTCAGACAGTGACGTTGTTGTCAGGGCAGTAAGTCCGAGGGGGGAGCAGAGTGAGGAATCGGAGGAAGAGCTGGTGGATGATGAGGTGACTGACCCGAGCTGGGTTGGTAATCCAACTCAAGACAGTGCTTCTGAGGGGAAGGCAAGTGCAGCACCAGAACAGGTTGGAAGAGGCAGTGGGGTGGCCAGAGGGAGAAGCAGGGCCAGAGCAGGTAGATCAGCAACTGTTTCACAGAGTCAAGCTCCCGTGCCGAGGCCTAGATGTTCGCAAGTCTGGAGGTTTTTTAAAGAAAGTGAGGATGACCAACGGACTGTGGTGTGCAACCTGTGCCACACCAGGATCAGCAGGGGAGCCACCACTACCAGCCTAACCACTACCAGCATGCGCAGGCATATGAGTGCTAAACACCCAACTCAGTGGAACCAAGACCGTTCACTGCCTGCGGGTCACACCACTGCCCCTTCCCCTGTGTCACATGTTGGCTCGGCGAGTCAACCCCCCTGCCCAGGACCCCGGCACGAGCGCCTCCCGCCCTACAACCACCCCTTCACCTCCACGATCCTCCACAACCTCATCAATGTGTCCCAGCGCAGCGTTCAGCTGTCTTTGCAGCAGACATTTGAGCGCAAGCGCAAATACAATTCCAGCCACCCACATGCACAAGCCCTAAACGTCCACATCTCCAAATTGTTGAGCCTGGAGATGCTGCCCTATAGACTGGGGCTTTCCGCAACCTGATGGGGGTGGCTGTCCCTCGGTACTTGGTCCCCAGCCGCCACTATTTTTCCCGATGTGCCGTCCCAGCCCTACACCAGCACGTGTCACAGAACATCATCCGTGCCCTGACCAACACTGTTTCTGAGAAGGTCCACCTAATCACGGACACGTGGACAAGTGCTGCCGGGCAGGGACACTATATCTCCCTGACGGCACATTGGGTTAACTTGGTGGAGCTGGGACCGAGTCTGACCCTGGGGCTGCTCATGTACTGCCCACACCGAGGATTGCGGGGCCTACCTCGGTCGCGGTTTCTCAGATGTACTATGCCTCTTCCTCCAACCCCTCCTCCTCCGAATTACCATCAGTTGGCACGGCGCCTTCAGTCGGTAGCTCTAGGCGCAGCAGCAGTGCCATGGGTAAGCGCCAGCAGGCGGTGCTCAAACTGCTGAGCTTAAGTGACAAAAGGCATACCACCCAAGAGCTGTTACAGGGCATCACGGCGCAGACCGATCTGTGGCTGGCACCGCTGAACCTCAAGCCAGGCATGGTTGTGTGTGACAACGGGCGTAACCTGGTGGCGGCTCTGCAACTCAGCAGACTGACACATGTGCCATGCCTGGCCCACGTGTTCAATCTCATAGTTCAGCGGTTCCTCAAGACATACCCCAATTTGTCAGATTTGATCACCAAGGTGCTCCGCATCTGTGCGCATTTCCGCAAGTCAAGCACAGATGCTGCCACTCTCAGGGCAGCGCAGCGGCGCCTACAACTGCCAGCTCACCGACTGTTGTGCGACTTGCACACGAGATGGAATTCGACATTAAACATGTTATCCAGAGTTTACCAGCAGCGCAGAGCGATTGTAGACTGCCAGATGTCAACTTCCACCAGAACTGGTAGTCAGGTCAGTCAGCTTCCTCAAGTCTACAATGAGGAGTGGACGTGGATGTCTGATATCTGTCAGGTGTTGAGCAACTTTGAGGAGTCAACACAGATGGTCAGCGGCGATGCTGCCATTATCAGCCTCACCATGCCACTGCTTTGCCTGTTGAAAAACTCACTGCTCAGCATGAAGTCAGAAGCTTTGCGCTTGTCACAGGAGATGGGGGAAGAAGATACGTCGCTTGATAGCCAGAGCACCCTCCAGTCTGTTTCTCAGCACGTATTGGAGGAGGGGGATGAGGAGGAAGAGGAGGAGAATGTTGGCGAGACAGAAGAGGGTACCAATGCTCAGTCCTTCTTAACTCTTGAGCGTATATGGGCTGAGGAGGAGGAGGAGGAAATGGAGAGTCAGGCCAGTGAGGAGAGGGAATTCTTGCATGTTGGGACTCTGGCGCACATGGCAGACTTCATGTTAGGCTGCCTATCCCGTGACCCTCGCGTTAGAAGCATTTTTTCAAACACCGATTACTGGGTGTTCACTCTCCTGGACCCACGGTACAAGCAGAACCTTTCCACTCTCATCCCTGTAGAGGAAAGGAGTATGAGAGTGAATCAATATCAACAGGCCCTGGTGCACAAGCTGAAACAATCCTTCCCATCTGACGCCGCTAGCGGCAGAGGGCGTGGTTCTGTGGGCCAAGTAGCGGGGGAGAGGAGGCGAGCAGGCAGCTTGTCCAGCACTGGCAGGGGAACGCTCTCCAAGGCCTTTGCCAGTTTTATGTCACCCCAGCAAGACACTGTCACCTGTCCCCAGTCTAGGCAGAGTAAGGGGAGCTGTACAGAAAGATGGTGAGGGAGTACCTAGCTGACCATACCAACGTCCTGTGTGATCACTCTGCTCCATACAACTACTGGGTTTCAAAGCTGGACACATGGCCTGAACTGGCGCTGTACGCCTTGGAGGTGCTGGCCTGCCCTGCCGCTAGCGTGTTGTCAGAGCGGGTATTCAGTGCAGCTAGTGGCGTCATCACTGATAAGCGTACACGCCTGTCAACTGACAGCGCTGACAGGCTGACGCTTATTAAAATGAACAAAGCCTGGATTTCACCGGAATTCAAATCTCCTCCGGGGGAAAGCAGCTAAAGAATAAGATTCCTTATGTATCCGATTCCTCTACTCTACTCCTCCTCCTCCTCCTTTTCTTCATTGCCAAACGCTGACCCAAAAAGGAATTTTTTTAGAGGGCCAACTGGCACTCTTAAGACAATGTTTCCGGAGGGCCACCTACAGGCCCTCTCTCCAAACAATTTTTCCGGAGCGTCAACTACAGACACTCAAACAATTTTTCATTATCGTCAACCACAGACACATAAAAAAAATTTTTTCGGAGGGTCGGCTTCAGACACTCCAAAAAAATTTTTTGAGAGGCTCACCTACAGCCATTTGACTGCAATCTCAGTCGGACAAAGGCATTGGTGGTGTCACCGCCATGCTGTGGCAGGCTAAATTTTTGGGTGGTTCACCTGCTACCTCAGTGTAACTCGATCACTCTGTTGTCACCGCCGCCATACAGGGCCTCGATAAATTTTTATGTGCTTTGCCTGCTCCTGCACTGTAACTCGTTCACTCTGTAGTCACAGCCATACAGGGTCACGCTAAATTTTTATGTGCTTCGCCTGCTCCTGCACTGTAACTTGGTCACTCTGTAGTCACAGTCATACAGGGTCACGCTAAATTTTTAGGTGCTTCGCCTGCTCCTGCACTGTAACTCGGTCACTCTGTAGTCACAGCCATACAGGGCCTCGATAAATTTTTATGTGCTTTGCCTGCTCCCGCACTGTAACTCGTTCACTCTGTAGTCACAGCCATACAGGGTCACGCTAAATTTTTATGTGCTTCGCCTGCTCCTGCACTGTAACTCGGTCACTCTGTAGTCACAGCCATACAGGGCCACTGTAAATTTTTATGTGTTTCGGCTGCTCCTGCACTGTAACTTGGTCACTCTGTAGTCACAGCCATACAGGGCCTCGAAAAATTTTTATGTGCTTTGCCTGCTCCTGCACTGTAACTCGGTAACTCTGTAGTCACAGCCATACAGGGCCTAGATAAATTTTTATGTGCTTCGCCTGCTCCTGCACTGTAACTTGGTCACTCTGTAGTCGCAGAAATACAGGGCTTTGATAAATTTTTATGTTCTTCGCCTGCTCCTGCACTGTAACTCGGTCACTCTGTAGTCACAGCCATACAGGGCCACTGTAAATTTTTATGTGCTTCGCCTGCTCCTGCACTGTAACTCGGTCACTCTGTAGTCACAGCTATACAGGGTCACGCTAAATTTTTATGTGCTTCGCCTGCTCCTGCACTGTAACTCGGTCACTCTGTAGTCACAGCCATACAGGGTCACGCTAAATTTTTATGTGTTTCGCCTGCTCCCGCACTGTAACTCGGTCACTCTGTAGTCACAGCCATACAAGGTCACGCTAAATTTTTATGTGCTTCACCTGCTCCTGCACTGTAACTCGGTCACTCTGTAGTCACAGCCATACAGGGTCACGCTAAATTTTTATGTGCTTCGCCTGCTCCTGCACTGTAACTCGGTCACTCTGTTGTCACAGCCATACAGGGTCACTCTAAATTTTTATGTGCTTCGCCTGCTCCTGCACTGTAACTCGGTCACTCTGTAGTCACAGCCATACAGGGCCTCGATAAATTTGTATGTGCTTCGCCTGCTCCTGCACTGTAACTCGGTCACTCTGTAGTCATAGCCATACAGGGTCACGCTAAATTTTTATGTGCTTTGCCTGCTTCTGCACTGTAACTCGGTCACTCTGTTGTCACAGCCATACAGGGTCACGCTAAATTTTTATGTGCTTTGCCTGCTCCTGCACTGTAACTCGGTCACTCTGTAGTCACAGCCATACAGGGCCTCGATAAATTTTTATGTGCTTCGCCTGCTCCTGCACTGTAACTCGGTCACTCTGTAGTCACAGCCATACAGGGCCTCGATAAATTTTTATGTGCTTCGCCTGCTCCTGCACTGTAACTCGGTCACTCTGTAGTCATAGCCATACAGGGTCACGCTAAATTTTTATGTGCTTTGCCTGCTTCTGCACTGTAACTCGGTCACTCTGTTGTCACAGCCATACAGGGTCACGCTAAATTTTTATGTGCTTCGGCTGCTCCTGCACTGTAACTCGGTCACTCTGTAGTCACAGCCATACAGGGCCTCGATAAATTTGTATGTGCTTCGCCTGCTCCTGCACTGTAACTCGGTCACTCTGTAGTCACAGCCATACTGTCACGCTCTGGTGTGGAGGGAATAGCCACACCGAGCGTACAAGGGAAGGGAACAGACAAAAATCAGGGAAATGGTCACCTCCTGCAGGGAACCCTGGAACTAAGCCCTGACTGACTACCAGTATGAATAAGCCTGGGTTGTAGGAAAGTTCATACACAGGAACCTTATAATAAATGCACCCTAGAAAACCCTACAGCTAGTGACACAAGAATGAGTAATCCCGTTCCTCCAAGAGTACGGACGAACAGGAGACTCCAAAAGGAAAACCACAAAAGGGAAAAAGACACTTATCTTTAAGCAGATATCGCAGCAACCGGATCTCAGCCGAGATCCACACCACACACTACAAGTAGGCAGAAAGTATAAACCGCAAGGGACACTGGGAGAGGAAGGGGTAAATAGGAGGAAGATAGTTACCACAGCGGCAACAGCTGAGGGGAAAAACAGCAACCAAGGGAAAAGCATGTCAAATTATGTCACTTTAGAAAGCCACGCAGAACGTCTGATACCAGACGCAAGCCCACTCGTGACATTACCCCCCTTTTACGGGTGACCTCCGGGCACCCAGGACCAACTTTATCAGGATGACACCTATGAATGGCTTTCACCAAACGACTGGCATTCACGTCAGATGCCGGTACCCATGACCTCTCCTCAGGACCATAACCCTTCCAATGAACAAGATATTGAAGAGTCCCACGGAGAACTCGAGAATCAATGATCTTGACAATCTGGAATTCCAAATTACCATCCACCAAGACAGGCGCGGGAGGCAAGGGAGATGGCTCCAGAGGTTCAACATATCTCTTCAACAAAGATCTGTGAAACACATTATGGATTTTCAGGGCCTGAGGAAGTTCAAGACAAAATCCTACAGGATTAATAATGGCCATGATCTTATATGGGCCAATAAATCTTGGACCCAGCTTCCAAGAAGGAACTTTCAACTTAATGTTCCTAGTAGACAGCCATACAGAATCACTCACACTTAGGTCCGGACCATTCATACATCTCCTGTCAGCCACACGTTTGTACTTGTTACTCATATTTATCAAGTTATTTTGAATTTTTCGCCATATAGATGACAATGATGACGAAAAACGTTCTTCCTCAGGAATACCAGAAGTATCAGAACCAGAAAATGTGCCAAACTGCGGTTGAAAGCCATATGCACCAAAAAATGGTGACTTACCAGTGGAGTCCTGTCTGCGATTATTTATGGCAAACTCGGCCAGAGACAAAAACGAGGACCACTCCTCCTGGTTCTCAGAGACAAAACATCTCAAGTAAGTCTCCAGACTCGGATTGGTACGCTCAGTCTGTCCATTCGCCTGGGGAAGAAAGGCAGAGGAAAAAAAGACAGTTGTACCCCGAGCTGAGTACAGAACGCCCTCCAGAATCTGGACACAAACTGAGTCCCACGATCAGAGACCACGTCAGTGGGAATGCCATGAAGTTTCACAATGTTGTCAACAAACACTTGTGCAAGAGTTTTAGCATTGGGGAGTCCGGGTAATGAAATAAAGTGCGCCATTTTACTAAAACGATCTACAACCACCAGAATAACTGTCTTACCAGACGACTCAGGCAGATCAGTGATGAAGTCCATGAATAGGTGAGTCCATGGTCTGGACGGGATGGGTAATGGAAGTAGAGGTCCAGAAGGTCGAGTATGTGTCACCTTAGCGCGTGCACAGACACTACAGGCTGACACATAATCCTCAACACACTTACGCAGCCCTGGCCACCAGAATCTACGGGAGATGAGGTCGACAGTGGATTTACTCCCAGGGTGTCCCGCAAGCACCGAAGAATGATGCACCTCAAACACCTTATGATGCAAATCAGAAGGAACAAACAACTTCCCCGGAGGGCAAGACTCCAGCGCATCTCCCTGGGCCTCAAACACTTTAACCTCAAGATCAGGGTAAAGAGCGGATATCACCACTCCTTCAGACAGTATAGGGCTCGGATCTTCAAAATCACCACCTCCGGGAAAACTACGTGACAAGGCATCCGCCTTCACATTCTTAACCCCAGGACGATATGTGACAATGAAATTGAATCTGGTGAAGACCAAAGACCATCTGGCCTGCCTCGGATTAAGTCGTTTAGCCGACTCCAGGTAAGCCAGATTTTTGTGATCAGTGAATACCGTGATTGGGTGAATCGCCCCTTCCAACCAATGACGCCATTCTTTAAAAGCCAACTTAATGGCCAGTAACTCTCTGTTACCCACATCATAATTTCTCTCCGCCGCAGAGAATTTTTCGGAAAAAAAAAAGCACATGGGCGCCATTTACCAGGTGACGGGCCCTGTGATAAAACAGCTCCTACCCCCACATCGGATGCGTCAACCTCCACAATGAAAAGGTTATGACACATCTGGCTGCACCAATATAGGAGCAGAAGAAAAGCACTCCTTCACAGCGGAGAAGGCTTGCAACGCTGCATCAGACCACACTGAGACATCCGTCCCTTTCTTAGTCATGTCAGTTAAGGGTTTAACTATTGTCGAATAGTTCTTAATAAATTTTCGGTAATAGTTGGTGAACCCCAAAAATCACTTAAGAGCCTTCAGATTTTCAGGTCGGTCCCAGTTCAGAACAGCACCGACTTTCTCTGGATCCATACGAAAACCTGAAGATGAAAGCAAGTATCCTAAGAATTGCACCTCTTGTACCGCAAAAACACCTTTCTCTAATTTTGCATACAACTTGTTATCTCTTAAGATTTGCAACACCTGCCTCACGTGATCCTGATGTGTCACAATATCTGGAGAATAGATTAGTATGTCATCCAAATACACGACTACAAACCTCCCCACAAGATGATGAAAAAAGTCATTAACAAAATGCTGGAAGACAGCAGGAGCATTGGTCAACCCAAAAGGTATGACCAGGTTCTCAAAGTGGCCCTCAGGAGTGTTAAAGGCCGTCTTCCATTCATCCCCTTCTTTGATCCTGACCAGATGATATGCCCCCCTTAAGTCCAACCTGGAGAACACCTTGGCATCCACAATCTGGTTAAACAAGTCCGGAATCAAAGGAAGGGGGTACGGATCACGGACAGTAATCCGATTGAGTTCACGGAAATCCAGACATGGCCTAAGGGTTCAGTCCTTTTTCTTAACAAAAAGAACCCTGCTGCCACAGGAGATTTGGAAGGCCTAATATGTCCTTTAGCCAAACTCTCAGCAATATATTCCTTCATGGCCGTTCTCTCAGGTCCAGAACGGTTATACAGCCTAGATTTGGGCAATTTTGCTCCAGGGATAAGATTGATAGGACAATCGTATTCCCGGTGAGGGGGTAAATCCTGACATCCACCTTCAGAAAATACATCAGAGAAAATCCGATATAAAAGAAGGAAGAGTCTTAGTGGTTAACGCAGAAAAAGATGTATTAAGACAATTGTCAATGCAATAATCACCCCAATCCACAATTTGTCTAGTATGCCAGTCAATGGACGGATTATGTTTGCTTAACCACGGTAAACCCAGAACCACAGGAGCAGGAAGACCTTCCAACACAAAACAGGAAATAAGCTCCTGATGAAATTCACCCACTCTTAATTTGATATCATGCACCATCTGAGACAAACACTTCTGAGATAGAGGTGCAGAATCAATGGCAAACACAGAAATCCTCTTATCCAAAGAAGTCAGCGACAATCCATGCATACGGACAAACTGAGCATCAATCAAGTTCACCCCTGCTCCGCTGTCAATAAACACCTCAATTTTTACAACCTTTGACTCTAGCACCACCTCTGCAGTCAGGAGAAAACGGGTACTACAGGATGAAGACAAATGCACATTTTCAGTCTCCCTACCCACCCCACAAGAGTGAGATGAGAATTCAACGCCGCCCTTTTCTTTTCTCTCTTTTAGAGATTGAAAGCATGGACATACATTGATAAAGTGTCCTTTCTGACCACTGAAAAAACACACACCCTTTTTTATTACCAAGATGTTTACAGGTGGAAACAGGAGTGGCTCCCCCTAATTGCATAGGTTCATCCCCTGACATCAACCTAGGGGAATATTCACCCCAAAGAGTCATAGGAAGACAGTAC
>ONZH01013799.1:0-159878 GCA_900303285.1 Rhinella marina
CCAGCCTATAGGGCAGCATCTCCAGGCTAAGCAATTTGGAGATGTGGACGTTGAGGGCTTGGGCATGTGGGTGGGTGGAACTGTATTTCCTCTTGCGCTCCAGCGTCTGCTGTAAAGACAGCTGAACGCTGCGCTGGGACACGTTGGTGGACACTGTGGAGGATCGTGGAGGCGAAGGTGTGGTTTTCCGGCGGGAGGCGCTCGTGCCGGGGTCCTGGGCAGGGGGTTGACTAGCAGAGGCAGCGAGTGACGCAGGGGGTTGACTAGCAGAGGCAGCGAGTGACACAGGGGAAGGAGCAGTGGTGTGACCCGCAGGAGGTGGTGAACGGCCTTGGTTCCATTGAGTGGGGTGTTTAGCACTCATATGCCTGCGCATGCTGGTGGTGGTTAGGCTAGTAGTGGTGGCACCCCTGCTGATCCTGGTGTGGCACAGGTTGCACACCACAGTCCGTCGGTCATCCTCACTTTCTTTAAAGAACCTCCAGACTTGCGAACATCTAGGCCTCGCCACGGGAGCTTCACTACGTGAAACAGTTGCTGCTGATGCACCAGCTCTGGCCCTGCTTCTCCCTCTGGCCACACCACTGCCTCTTACAACCTGTTCTGGTGCAGCACTCGCCTCCGCCTCAGAAGCACTGTCTTCACTCGGCATATCAACCCAGCTTGGGTCAGTCACCTCGTCATCCTCCGATTCCTCAGTCTGCTCCCCCCTCGGAATTCCTCCCCTAACAACAACTTCACCACTGTCTGACAACCGTGTCTCCTCATCGTCCGACACCTCTTTACAAACTTCTTCCACTAACTCAACATTGTCATCATCATCATCATCACCCACAGACTGCGACAGTTGGAAAACTTGGGCATCGGGAACGAGGTCAGCAGCAACCTGAGAAGTGGTTTGTGACTCTGGGAAGGGTCCAGAAAACAGTTCCTGAGAGTATGCCGGATCGCATTCCAAATTTTCCTGGGAGGGGGCAGACTGGGGGAAGGAGGTTGAGGTGGAGGAGCCATAGGAGTGCTCCCTTGGGTAACGTGGGTGGACTGCGTGGAAGACTGACTGGTGGACAAATTACTTGAAGCATTGTCCGCAATCCACGAGATCAGCTGTTCGCACTGTTGTGGTTTCAACAGTCCTCTACCACGTGTCCCTGTAAGTTGAGACATGAAGCTAGGGAGTGTAGCTCTGCGGCGTTCCCCTGCTCCCTCATCAGCGGGTACTGTCTCACCCTGCCCAGGACCACGGCCTCTGCCCCCTGCAGTAATTGAATGCCCACGCCCTCGCCCTCGACCCTTAGCCCTGGGGTTCAACATTTCTTGTATATAGGTGTATGATAAAAAAAAATAAATAAATAAGTCCGGTAGAATTAAGTGACGTACAGAAAGTGTCACCTGGACAGATTATACGGATTGGAGTGAGTGTGCTGAACTGTGACACACAGAAAGGTTACACGCAGCTGAGTAAAATGGATTTGTATCACTGAGCTAAAACAACTGAAATTTTTTTTTTTTTTTTATATTTTGTTTTTTTGGGTACGTGACGTGCAGGAACTATGGTAGAACTGACTGACACCCTCTTAACGGTGGCTATTTAGTCTGCGACCCAGACAAATGTCGCACAGAGAGTTTTCTGGATCAAGCTGTAGATGATATTGGTAGCAAATGACTTAGTTGTATTGTGTGACGTACAGAAAGTGTCACCTGGACAGTATATACGGATGGGAGCGAATGTGCTGAACTGTGACACACAGAAAGGTTACACAAAGCTGAGTAAAATGGATTTGTATCACTGAGCTAAAACAACTGAAAAAAATATTTTTTTTTTTTTAATTTGTTTTTTTATATTTTTTTTACAATTTTGTTTTTTTGGGAACGGAACGTGCAGGAACTATGGTAGGACTGACTGACACCCTGTTAACGGTGGCTATTTAGTCTGCGACCCAGACAAATGTCGCACAGAGAGTTTTCTGGATCAAGCGGTAGATGATATTGGTAGCAAATGACTTGGTTGTATTGTGTGACGTACAGAAAGTGTCACCTGGACAGTATATACGGATGGGAGCGAATGTGCTGAACTGTGACACACAGAAAGGTTACACAAAGCTGAGTAAAATGGATTTGTATCACTGAGCTAAAACAACTGAAAAAATATTTTTTTTTTTTTATATTTGTTTTTTTATATTTTTTTACAATTTTGTTTTTTTGGGAACGTAACGTGCAGGAACTATGGTAGGACTGACTGACACCCTGTTAACGGTGGCTATTTAGTCTGCGACCCAGACAAATGTCGCACAGAGAGTTTTCTGGATCAAGCGGTAGATGATATTGGTAGCAAATGACTTGGTTGTATTGTGTGACGTACAGAAAGTGTCACCTGGACAGTATATACGGATGGGAGAGAATGTGCTGAACTGTGACACACAGAAAGGTTACACAAAGCTGAGTAAAATGGATTTGTATCACTGAGCTAAAACAACTGAAAAAATAATTTTTTTTTTTATATTTGTTTTTTTATATTTTTTTTTAAATTTTGTTTTTTTGGGAACGTAACGTGCAGGAACTATGGTAGGACTGACTGACACCCTGTTAACGGTGGCTATTTGGTCTGCGACCCAGACAAATGTCGCACAGAGAGTTTTCTGGATCAAGCGGTAGATGATATTGGTAGCAAATGACTTGGTTGTATTGTGTGACGTACAGAAAGTGTCACCTGGACAGTATATATGGATGGGAGCGAATGTGCTGAACTGTGACACACAGAAAGGTTACACAAAGCTGAGTAAAATGGATTTGTATCACTGAGCTAAAACAACTGAAAAAATAATTTTTTTTTATATTTGTTTTTTTATATTTTTTTTACAATTTAGTTTTTTTGGGAACGTAACGTGCAGGAACTATGGTAGGACTGACTGACACCCTGTTAACGGTGGCTATTTGGTCTGCAACCCAGACAAATGTCGCACAGAGAGTTTTCTGAATCAAGCGGTAGATGATATTGGTAGCAAATGACTTGGTTGTATTGTGTGACGTACAGAAAGTGTCACCTGGACAGTATATACGGATGGGAGCGAATGTGCTGAACTGTGACACACAGAATGGTTACACAAAGCTGAGTAAAATGGATTTGTATCACTGAGCTAGAACAACTGAAAAAATAATTTTTTTTTTAATTTATTTTTTTATATTTTTTTTACAATTTTGTTTTTTTGGGAACGTAACGTGCAGGAACTATGGTAGGACTGACTGACACCCTGTTAACGGTGGCTATTTAGTCTGCGACCCAGACAAATGTCGCACAGAGAGTTTTCTGGATCAAGCGGTAGATGATATTGGTAGCAAATGACTTGGTTGTATTGTGTGACGTACAGAAAGTGTCACCTGGACAGTATATACGGATGGGAGCGAATGTGCTGAACTGTGACACACAGAAAGGTTACACAAAGCTGAGTAAAATGGATTTGTATCACTGAGCTAAAACAACTGAAAAAATAATTTTTTTTTTTATATTTTGTTTTTTTGGGAACGTGACGTGCAGGAACTATGGTAGGACTGACTGACACCCTGTTAACGGTGACTATTTAGTCTGCGACCCAGACAAATGTCGCACAGAGAGTTTTCTGGATCAAGCTGTAGATGATATTGGTAGAAAATGACTTGGTTGTATTCTGTGACGTACAGAAAGTGTCACCTGGACAGTATATATGGATTGGAGTGAGTCAGTGCTGAACTGTGACACACAGAATGGTTCCACAGTGCTGTGTGCAATGGATTTGTATCACTGAGATAGAACAATAAAAAAAAAACAGGGTTAGATATGGCGATAGCTGCACTACTAGTGCCAGCCAGCCAAGTGACAAAAAAAAAAAATGTCTTCTAGCCCTTAGAAGGGCTGTTGGGTTCTTTGTGGGTGATCCCTGCCTAACAGACAACTAAATGCAGGCCCTAACACTGTCCCTGAAAGGCAGCAGCTCTATCCCTAACGACATCCAGACGGCATCTGAGCCGAGCACCGTGGCCAGTCGGTAGCATATTCCAGGGTCACCTGATCAGGCCAGCCAACCCCTGCTATCGAGATGTAAGGGCCCCACGTGATGCTGGGTGGTACGCAGAGTCTCCTGGCTTGTGATTGGCTGTGTTTTTAGGCGCCAAAAAAGCACGATGCGGAAGTTGCCATTTCCTCGAGCATGGCGAGATACTCGTCCGAGCAGCGAGCACTTACGAGTACCCTAATGCTCGAACGAGCACCAAGCTCGGACGAGCATGCTCGCTCATCTCTAGTATTGACATTTTTTACACCAATCATGGCATAACCCCTTTAAGTATACTATTGTATCTCAATTTCTGTCAGCATCTAGTGCACATATAATACAACAATCAAGAAATACCCTTCCTTTTATAGCCTGTTCTTTTCAGTCTCCAAAAAGGACTAGGATGACTCTGCCCTTATTCAGAAATAGCCAGAGTAGTTCCCACTATACAAAAACCAACACATAAAACTACACAACTGTGTACTGATAGATACTGTAATCTACCTAGAGAAAATCGTACTCATAGTATACATGATTAAACCAGATTGTAATGTAAAGTATATACTGTATATGTGCAATACTTCAAGGGTACCACTTCTTTAACCAATCATCTAGGTCACTTTATGTACTAATAACTTTGGAACACTTTCACGTATCCAAGAAATTCTGAGACTGTTTTCTCGTGTACATTGTACTTCATGACTGAGTGATACATTTGAGTTAATATAGTTCACCTTTATTTTTATAAAAATCCAAAATTTATCAAAAATTCACAATTTTAAAAATTTAAATTTTTCTAGTTTTGAGACAGTGATACTTCATAAAATAGTTATTACTTTACATTTCCCATGTCTACTTTATGTTGGCATCATTTTGTAAATGTCATTTTATTTTTTTATGTTAGATGGATTAGAATTTTAGATGCAGTTTTTAAAATGTTTAAGAAAATTTCCTAAACCCGTTTCCTAAACCCGTTCCTAAAGACCAATTCAGCTATGAAGTCACTTTGTGGACCTTACATAATAGAAACCACACATAAATTACCCCATTTTAGAAACTACACCACTCAAGGTATTCAAATATGATTTTACAAACTTGTTTAACCCTTTAGGTTTTCGACAAGAAACAAATGAAAATAGAGGAGAAATGTCACTTTTTATTGCAGATTTTCCATTGTAATCAATTTTTCCTGTAAGACAGCAAGGGTTAACTGCCAAACAAAACTCAATATACCCTCATCCTGCAGTTTATAGAAACACTTTGTATGTGGTTGTAAACTGCTGTACGGGCACACGGCAGGGCGCAGAAGGGAAGGAGCGACATATGGATATTGCAGGGCAGATTGCACTGGGATAATTTTAAGTTGCCATGTCACATTTGAAGACACCCTGATGCACCTCTACAGTAGAAACTCCCAAATAGTGACCCCATTTTGAAAACTGCAGGATAAGGTGACGGTTTTATTGGTACTATTTTGGGGTACATATGATTTTTGATCGCTCAATATTACGCTTTGGGCAAGGTGACCCAAAAATGTCTGTTTTGGCACAGTTTTTTTTTTACGGAGTTCACCTGAGAAAGGTAAGTCATCTTTTATTTTTACAGAGCCAGTCATTACAGATGCTGCGATATCTAATATTTCTATTTTTTTACATTTTTTTTATTGTACTACATTGAAATTGACAGTTTCACCGAAAGGGTGCTTGTGAGACCCACAGGTCCGAAGTCCCATAGAAATGAATAGATAGTGCATTGTTGCCACTACTCCATTCTTTTGCATGGGACAGCTGGAGATAGCCAAGCCAGTGCTCGACTATTTTACAGTCCCATAGAACGGAATGAAGAGTGGCCGCACATGCAGGGCTGCTCTCTGCTCACTTGGGGGAAGGGAGGGTGTCCCGTTCTGGATATAGGTGCGGATTTTAGAATTAAGACCAATACCAATCTGACATTGGTGGTTTATCCCAGTGATATGCCACCAATGTCTAAAATTTGGATGCAATTTCGATACCATAAAAAGGTATTGCCATAGTCAATACCATTTGATACCACACACAAAAAAAACACAAAAATAGTCAGATGCATTTGCAGTGTCCCACATAATTGTATTATGTGTGTAGAAGGGAGACTACAAACTGTATTTTATATAGCCATGTCATTTCTGTCAGCCATGTCATTTATAGTAGCATTTCTTATATGCAGGCCACATTTTATGGTTCCACCGCTAGATGGTGCTGTAGTACCACTAAATATATATATCCCCTGTAACCAGGAAGTGAAGGAAGTGGGAGTTGGAGAGTAGACCAGAGAATGTAACTCAGGCAGTTGAGAAGTAACCTAAGCCATGTGCAGGAGGAAGAGTGCAAGTTCCATCCTGAGGGCTGCTATATGTATCTGACCTTGGCCAAGTCAGTACCCTTGATGGCATTCACCACATCCAAGCCCCTAGGCAAGCAGCAGAATTGGATTTAGAAGACCAGCCTAGGTAAAAGCTAATACTAATGCTTAATGGACTTCGCTGGCACAAGTGTGTAACTAAGATAGCTTCCAGCATCAGCACACAATCGAATGACTGTAAGTGCAACCAGTTGTATTGGCGCCCACTTTATACCCTCCGGGAAGTGAGAACTGCAACTTATATACTCGCTATATGCACCTTAGTCAGAAAGGAAACAGATGTTATAATGCCTGTCATGCAGGGGCCGCCCTGAGGGATTGCAATAGTGTACTAGAACTATAATCATCCAATGCTGAACCTAGAACAGGTGGACTGCTAAAGAGCAGGTCAATATACTACAGATATAATATTCAGAGATACCAATTGAAAGATATCCTGCCTTGAAACTTATGCCTATTCTGTACCATCAGTACTGGAACTGTTTGTATGCATACCTGACAAGACGAAGAAGTAAAGTTACCGTTTTGTATCAAAACTACTTCTCCATCATTTCTTATGGTTTGTGTCTACCTAAGACACTGGCGTCACGACAAATCACCAGGACCCTGCCGACAGACACCCTAAAATACCCAAAACCATCAAGGGCCCCTCGCCTCACCATCCGGCAGTGTTCCTGTGGATCAGAGGTTCCCCGGAGGAACCTGTGTCCTTCCTCCCACGTAGCTGTCTCCAGCCCAGGAGTTACCATCAAACCATGAGTAGCTACCGGCAATACCGTAGACACTGTGACCACCCATTACCTAGCCTCACATTTGACCCATAATAGAACAATCCTATCCTATTTTTTGGGGGGACAAGGTGACTAAAAATAGCAAATTGCGTGTTTTTTTTCCCCTGTACATATATATTTTTATACGTAAAATTGGAAAAGGGGGTGATTTAAACTTTTAATATTTTGGGGGTTTTTTTTAACTTTTTTTTAAAAAACTTTTTATTTAGGTGCAACACCTGAGGGGTTAATTGACACGGTTCGACGGGATCTGGAGGTCTGACATCTGGTGAGCACTTTGTCCTTCTCACAGCTTACCAAGCACAGTGCCTTACACGTTATAGTGGCTGTGCTTAGTATTGCAGCCTAGTTCCATTTAGTAACCCTTTCCTGATGCGGCAATTTTCTATTTTTGCAATTTTCGTTTTTCGATCCCAGCCTTCCCACAGCCATAACTTTTTTATTTTTCCATTCACATAGCTCTATGAGGGCTTTTTTTTAGTGCATAGTGGAAGGGGGGAAAAAGTTTTACAGTTTTTTTTTTTTACAGTATTCACTTTTTAGTAAAACTGACTTGTCCTCTCCATTCTCCAAGTCAGTTAAAATCCTGTGATACCACATAGTTTTTCTTGCGTTTTAATACTGAAAAAAATTAAAACTTTTGAAAAAATTATTTTATTTTTTCATTGCCATATTCTGACCCCCATAACTTTTTTTTATAGTTATGTCTACAGAGATGTGTGGGGTTCATTTTTGTAGTTTTTGAAAATACAATTTTGGTGTGACTTTTTGATCACCTTTTATTCAATTTTTTTGGGAGATAAAATGATGAAAAAATGGTGAATTGTCTATTTTTTATTTTGTTTTCCATTCCATTTCCATTACACATTCACTGTATGTGATTACTTTTTTATATTTAAATAGTACAGGCATTTTTGCATGTGGAGATGCCCATGATGTTATTTTTTAAATTGTGTATTTATTTTTATTGTAGGTAAAGGGGGATGGTTTGAATTTTTATATTTTTTTTATTTTTCATTTTTTTAATATCTTTTCAAAAGTTGTACAGAATAATGGAATTTGCTCCATTATTCTATGCAGAAAACACTATATCCCAATTCAGTGCTGCCACCTGCTGGCCTGAACTGGGATATACTTATAATGAGCCTGGAAGCCAAGTACGGTCTTCAGGTCATTAGTAGAACAGGGCGATTTCCCTGATCTCCACCGGGGGAAAGCGTGCCTGACTCAGACGCCATGGTCACATTTGACTACAGCATCTGAAGGGTTAAATGTCCACACTCGGCATTGCCACCAATGTCAGACTTGAAACAGAAGGCACCCGGCAGCTATGGTCCTTGCTCCACTCCAGAATAGGCATCATCTTTAAAGACCCAACATTGATGCAGAGAAGGGGTTAAATGGGGCTGAGATATAACTAGGCCATGTGGCGTAACTGGCCTTGGAAGACAATGGGTGCTGGCAGCCAGACCCCTACTGATCAGATATTGATGACCTATGCTGTCGATAAAGCCCTATAATATTTGTTATTTATCTGTTTTACAATATATGATAAAATTGTATTTATTTATTTATTTAGTTTATGTTATTTATCTTAGTCAACATTTCTTTTTATATTTGTAAACACAGACAGAAGAAAATGTATTTATTTATTAAATTTTTTTATAATTTTTTATTGTATATTTTAATATTCTTCTCTCTCCGACTGAATGCCTGTAAATGTGTAAATTATAATCAGAGGCTAGAAGTAGAGTTTCAGCGTGAGCCTGATCCAGTATGTCATTTATGCCGGTAATGTACGGCTCACGCAGGTCACTGGCAGAGGGTCAGCCTCATTTCCTGACATTGCTTTGTTTTCTCTCAGCAAACAATTAAAAGATGAAATAAAATCTACTGCAAGCTGTTAGTGTTTAAGGGAACATTATCATATAAGAAAGCATTGGAAGCAATCTACGGTACCTCCACTCAGACACCGCAAAGAAAAATCAGCACCTTCAATGCCAGCAGAAAACCCCTCCAACTGCGATATCTATCATTACACTTGGCTCCTCTGCCCCCTCACAAGGAAATTCAGTGTTTTACCAATAACAACCACCATTTATACTACTTGACGACAAATCGGAAAGTAAGATTACAGTCTGAGGGGCCTTCTCAGCCAGAATCTAACCTTGAAGTCCTTCTGTAAGCAGACTATTGACTCTGGAGACATACAGGTCCCCAGCAGTTTAATCTCTAGGTGATCATAATCCCGTCCTGCTAGAGTTCAAGGGTCGTTTCATTTTAATAAAGTGTATTCATAGCACAGTAATAAAAAGTTATGAGTTTCAGTTTCTCACAATTTTTGCTGTACTTGAAAGCGAACAGTCTTAGGGCTCATTCAGACAACCATATCTGTTTTTGCGGTCCGCCAGCCCTATTATAGAAATGCTTATTCTTGTCTGCAATTGCGGAACAGGAATACAGATTCGGGCAACACATGGTGTGCTGTCCGCATCGTTTGCATCCCCATTGAAATGAATGAGTCCTCATGTGTTCCACAAAATTGCGGTATGTACGTGGACACAAACAAACGGTCAACTGAATGAGCCCTTAGGGTTCCTTTAAACTTGAAATATGGATATGCAATATGCATCTTTTTTTACGGTCTGTTTTGTATTTTCTGTAAATTGTCTGGTCTCAAATGTATTTGTTTCATAATTTGTTAAGAAGTTAACTATTTTTTTGCTGGATGTGAACCATGCCAATATAAAAAAATGCATGTTTAATATCAGCCTATTGACTTCTATGGCTAAAGACTGTGCCAATATGGATCTTTTGAAACATGCTGTGTATTGAAAAAAATGGGTATAAAAAAGGAATTGTAAATAAAACCATTTTAATGCATTGACATGGTTTATTCAGTGAAGAAAAAAAGCAGATTGAATTGAAGCCTGGATGGAAGTGGGAATAAGCTCTTATATCCAGAGGCTTAAAAGTGTTGTCTGGTTAGCGATATAGAGGACCTATCTTTAAGATAGGGCATCAATATCAGGTCGGTGTGGATCCAGCTCCCAGCATCAGCTGTTTGAAGAGAACGCAGCTCTCCTGTAAGAGCTGATTTCTCGTCACTGTTTACTTGCTCACTGTTTGCATTTAATAGGCAATCAGTATAATTACAGCTCCCCTGTCTCATTCACATGAATCAGAGCAATTGTAGTTACAGTCCCGTCCTAATGAAGTGCATGGGACAGAGGATTTGTAATTACAATTCCTCACGCTGCAATAACAAGGGTGAGTACGTAAATAATGAAGAAAACACAGCATTTGCAGGAGTTCTGACTTCTCTTCACACAGCTGATCAGCGGGGGTGCAGAAGTCGGACCCCTCAAACATCTGATTTTGATGACCTATCCTGAGGATGCCTCATCAATATCGGTAACAAAAGAACCGCTTTAGGCCTCTTTCACACGAACCTTGTGTTTTGCGGTCCACAAATTGCGGATCCGCAAAAACAACGGATGCCATCCGTGTGCATTCCGTATTTTGTGGAACGGAACAGCTGGCCCCTAATAGAACAGTACTATTCTTGTCCGTAATACGGACAAGAATAGGACATGCTCTATTTTTTTTTGCGGGCTACGGAACGGAGCAACGGATGCGGACAGTACACGGTGTGCTGTCCGCATTTTTTGCGGGCCCATAGAAATGAATAGGTCCGCATTTTTCATGTGAAAAATGCGGATCGGAGCCCGCAAAAAATACGTTCGTGTGAAAGAGGCCTTAAGCTTTCATCGCTTGCCATATGCGGCTGAGCCACACCCAACCACACCAGACAATGTATCCTAACTCCGTCGTGACTTAGTGCTGATCACACAGATGCAGGGCTTATTACATTGTGTCAAAACTCTCATCTTGTACTTATGCATGATAAGAATGGGTTTTCTGTGAGGTTTTCACCCACTTAAGGCAAGCAGAGGTTTTGAAAATGGTGAGAGATAGAAACGCAAAGGGACCAATTTATTTATTAAAAACAAAAGCACCAGAGTGCCTTACATTTATGTATGCTTTTCCACACTTTTTCCACCACACTTGACAAGGGACCATATCCGAGTTTGGAAAGGAGCCGTGGATTTTGGTGCTATATTTTAGTGCAAAGTAAGCCAAATAATAGCATAAACAGTACAAACTGTAAATCTTGGACAGTGTAAGTAAATCTGCCCAAAAGTATGCTAAAAAGTCACAGCCCTAATTATTATGGCGTGATTACTGTAAGTTTTATTTACATTAAGTAGAAAACCCCTTTAAATTCTTAGTTTTACTGAAAAAGCTAGAGATGTCATATTACATAAATGTGGTCAATGCAATGCAAGCAAGCCGACATCTCACCACAGGTCCCAACTGCTGTCTCTCTTTCGGGGGTAGATGTTGGTGGAGATAAGAATTGGACAAATGGATTTCAGCATGCTCAATGTTTTTGTTCTTAGTTTTAAAAATATATTAAATATATATATATAATTCAAATCACTCCTATTCCCGAATTAAAAATAAAAATAAGCAATAAAAAATAAAGATGATAGTTATCAGCATTTTCCAAAAAGCACATACTATTAAAGTAAAAAGTATTCATAGCACACAGGGAACACAGAAATGCTTCCCCTCCTCCCAAAAAATAATAAAAAGTGATCAAAAAGTCACATACACTCCAAAATGGTATTAATAAAACCTACTTTTTTCAAAGTTTTTATTTTTTTTAAGACAAACTTATATTAATGTGGTATCGCTGCAATTTTACTAATCGGGAGAATAAAGGTAACAGGTAAAAACTAAACCCATAAAGCTATGGCAGAATTGCGTTTTTTTTTCACCATATTTAGAATTTTTTTCCAGCATCTACTACATCAAATGCAATATATTGAATAGTGCTTTTAGAAAGTACAGCTTTGTCTTTGGAAAGTATCTTGCTTTCAGTTTCACACTGAACCCGCCAGGTTGCTGTTCTGATGGCTGGAGGGAAGACCTTATCTCTGAGCACCTGACAGCTCATAAAAATTTACTTTAGCCATCACTTGAATAAGAATATGGGAGGCCCATAGAAGTGAAAGGGAGCAGTGGCCAGTCATGTGTGATGCGCTCCCATTCACTTCTATGGGGAGAGCACTTGGTGTTGGCCGGACTGGGGTCCTCCAGCCACCACTTTGCGGGGCTCCCTTTTCGATAATGGTACAGGTTCCAGTGGTAGGACCCGTACCTAAAAGACAATGGGGGCATACCCTAGCTATATGCTGCCATTGTATGAGATGAGACAACCTCTTTAACCCTGTAGAACAAAAACTGTTGAAAAAATGTAACAAAGTCCTATAGAAAAAATATATATTTTTAACCCAAAATGAGTAAAATGCAATCATAAAAATATTGCCCCTGAAGGTTTTCATAGCCTTTAAATCGTTTCGAGATTACCACTAGATCTAGGGTCTGGATTAGGTAACAGTATTGTTATTTATGTATCTATCTATTTACTATTTCATTATTACCAGTTAAGCTGGTTCCCATATAGCAGTTGTATCCAGCAAGTTACTTTTGCCAAAGGCTACTTTCACACTTGCGTTGTTTTTCAGTATTGAGATCCGGCCAATGATCTCAGTACCGGAAAAATGTTTCTGTTTAGTCCTTATGCATTCTGAATGGAAAGAGATCCATTCAGGATGCATCAGGATGTCTTCCGTTCCGTCAGCATTCCGTTTCATGACCGGACACAAAACCGCCTGGTTCTTATATAGCAGTCGTGTCTCGCTTGTTATTTTTGCCTGAGCAAGTCACTTTGTGCATGTGTTCGGCGTCCACAGCCAAAGATAGAAACATTTAGGGTCCATACAGATCTGAAAAATTGTAAATTTGCCACTGCAGATTTGCATGTGGCAAAATCTACAGTATTGTACACTGGCAGCACAGTGGAATACATTTTAGAAAATCTCATCCACACACTGGAAAAAAAAAATCAGCAGAAGATACATACATTTCTCCCAGCACTGGACAGAGAATATAAGACAAATTTACTGGCTCTATCATGTAATGAGTGATGATCTTATTGCTGCCTGCCAAGCTCTGTGCCTGTGTTTACTGGATCACTATATATTTATACATTTCCCGTGATATTTATATCAACAGAATCAAAAATTATTGGCAAAAAAACATAATCAAAACAAAAATTGTATAGCAGCAATACATAAGTAATCTGGATGTACTGGATGTGATGACATAAACACACTAAATAACTAATATAGCAGTATGTTCTGGCAGATATCATATAGCGCTCCAGCTTAAAAAGAACAGATAACGAGTAACTACAGTACATTAGTATTGGCGGAAGCAGGAGAAGTGAAAACGATAGCACAGATGTGCTCAGACCAGTTGGTGCCTTGGCTGGAATCGTTGTTCCTGTCAGTGCTATAGGTAATGTAGTGGCCAGACATATTGTCAACTTCTGCTCCATTCTAAGTCCTCCTAGATGCTTCTGGGGGAAATGGGGGACCCTGTTCTGTGAATTAGTCCTTAGTCCTATCAGTCTGACCTCCACTGATGTAACATGTATGCCCTATCCAGTAGGTAGATGATTAATTCATCTGGATGGGAACCTGTCAGGAGCTTCATGCTGCCCAAACCACCAGCAGCATAACATCTTGCATGGTTCCCTGGTTATAAACAGTTGTGTATCACTAAAAATTACTGCAGGAACTGAGAGAATATACAGAATAGTATAGTATAACAGACAGAATAGTTACAGGGGCGACTCTAATCTGACTCTCCCCTCCCCACCTTTGGTTGGTCTCCGCATAAAAAGGGGTCTTGTCAATTAAGCTGAGTTGGACTGGGAGAATATGGTACAGAGCCACCTCCATGAGTCTTCTCCCATTCCCAGTTTTTAAGGTATGTTTTCTGTGAAATGCTCTATTAATCCAGCCAAACTGGACAGAAAGAAGCTGGTGGAAAGTGTCATCATTTGTTTTTTATCTATATTTTCCCTGAAACAGATTAACCTCAACACAAGATTGCACACATGTATGGCATTTGTGTCCAAGGAATGTATGCGTTTACAAGCTGAGCTTGCACCATATGTTTTGAGTGGAGGCTGTGTAATATAGCAGACACCTGCCAGCATTGAACAGGATCGGAGACTATGCCAGTCCAGTCATTTAACCTTTCAGATGCCACAGTCGACGGACACCATGGCAGTTAGAAGCAGTTAGAAGGACTGGACTCTCTCCAGTCAAAGTTCTGTGGCAAAATTGCAAGGCTCCAATCAGTTCCTATGACAGCCTGGGGCCTTGTAAATGCTCCCAAGCCAACCATAGTAAGGAGGAGTTCACATCACCAATATTTTTCAGAGATCCATTTTTTAGACAGAAAAAGAAGTACAATACTTTTTGTTCCATCTAAAAAAAAAAAAGATCTCAGGGAAATGGTTCAAACAGATGCCAAATGTACATAACTGATGCACAAGATCCTATTTTTTACCGGATCCTGGTTTTTTTTTCTGTTCTTCTGACGGATCAGAAGAATGGAAAGAAAACGGCAATGTGAAGCTGCCAGAAGTCAGTGAAAATCCCATATACTGCAACAGTATTCTATTGTAGTCTATAGTACAAGCAATTAGAGGATCTCATGTTCAAGTCTCCTACAGAGATAAACAATTAAATTATACTAAATAAAAAAGGTTGAAAACACCAAAATAATAGAAAATCAAATCACCCCCTTTCTAAATTGTACATAATAAACATCATTTTTAAAATAAACAAAAAAGAAATATATATCACATCATCTGAAAATGCCCAAACTGCCATAACAGAAAAAAATAAAAAAGTTGTCATTTTTTGTTACCTTGTCTTCCCAAAAAATTAAATAAAAAGTGCCTAAAAAGTTATATGTACGAATAAAAGCTACAGCTTGCCCTGCAAGCCCTCACTTCAGCTCTGTAGATGGAAATATAAAAAAGTTATGGGTGTCAGAATACGGCGATACAAAGAAGTATTCTATTTTTTAAAAGTTTTTATTTTTAAAAGTAGCGAAACATAATAAAAACTATATAAATCTGGTATCATCATAATCAAACTGACCTGCAGACTAAGGTCGTCATTTCAATTTTAGTGCACTGTAATTGATGTTTTTCTTCTCAATTTTACCCTACAAAGATATTTTTTCTGTTTTCCATTCTAAATTATGGTAAATTAACTTATCCCACAAAAAATGGAAATTGAAAAAGTTGTTGCAGTTTTTGGAAGGCGGGAGAAAAAAATGAAAAAGCAAAATCAAAAATTGGCCTCAAGGGAGCCTATCCGAATTTTATGCTGCCTGTGTGGAGCTCCTGACAGGGACCATTTATGGCAGTGTAATTGCTGTGTATAGATTTCTTAAGCTAAGGGAATATATTTTTTAGCCGTTGCATTGATCTGATGTCGATGGTTAGAAGTTTGTGATGTCATTGTTTGTCTGTGTGGATTGAATGCACTGGGAGCACAAAGACTTGTGATTTCCACAGGAAATCTCCCATCTCCCTGTGACCACACGTGGCTGCGCTATGGCTCTGGGTACTGATTAGTGAATTGCCCTGCACCAGCAGCAGGTTACAATAAGCATCTCTAACCCCTAAACATCGGCACACATGCCAGTCGGATATGGTTACACGCTCCCCTTGATTGGAGCAGATTCATTTCCATTGCTAACAAAAGCATTTGTGTGGTGTGCAGCTCATCACCAACATCTGGGAGTGAGGCCTGATTTCAGGAAAATTCCTTCATTTTATTTCATGTCAATGGTTTCAATATGTTGCAATTTCTTTGAATTTGTTGGATAATTATTTATTCTGATTTAGTTTTTATCCAATCATAAACCCTGGTTTGCATTTTTTATATGTGAGATTGTAAATGTATAAAGTTAGCATATGACCTGTTCATATGGGCCATTGACACAATGGCAAACCATGGGTGAACATCATATAGATGAGCAATTAAATGGGTTTTATGGCTTAGAAAACCCAATATTGCAGCGTAACTGTTGTTTTAGTTTATTTTTAATATAGTGTAAGGTTGGGGATGTTAAACATTTTTGTTATATACTTCATTAGGGGAAGATATTTCTTTGTACTACAAAAATAGGCTATAAAAAGTCTGACAATGTTAATAAGGAAAGTCTGTCTTAAACAGTACCTGTCACTGCTCCTGACATGCCTGCTTAAATAACTTCATGCATTCCCCATGTAATAACAATTCTGGAGCATCTATTCTTATGTCTCTATGTTGTGCAATTCCTTTATTATTTGCACTATAAGTTATGAATGAATTGCTAGCAGTCTGCAGTAAGGGTACAGAGAGGAGGTAGCAAGTTGGGGGGGGGGGGGGTGTACCAGCACAGTCTGAAAATGGCAGCACTGATTGGATAGAGTGAGTCTGTCAAGTACACCCCCCAACTGGTTACCTCCCCTCTGTACCCTTACTAAAGGATAATAGCAATTCATTCATAACTTCTAGTAGTAATAATACAGGAATGGCACAACATAGAGCCATAACAATAGATGTTCCAGAATTGTTATTACATGGGAATGCATGAAGCTATTAAAACAGGCATGTCAGGAGCGGTGACAGGTCCCCTTTAAGTCTTCAGTGTTCCACTGAGTGCTGAAGAAGCCTGTGTGTAACAAGTAACATGGGCAAGGTGATGGGCAGTGATAGTGAGGACACAGTCAGGGAATGGGACTGACTGTGACAAGAGGCAGACTGGAAGCCTCTGTATGTTATGCACAGGAGTCTTCAGCGCGCAGTTGAACTGAAGACTGAAGACAGACTCTCCTTAGTAATGTTTAGTTAACATTTTATTAATAAGACTGTTTACACCCAGCTTTCCAGTATAAAAAAATTATCTCCCTATTACAAAAAGTGTAACATCCATATCCCTACACTATATTAAAAGTAAACTGAAACAGTTATACTTTAAATACCCTACTGGGCAATTCTAAGCTAATAGTGACCCATTACTCATTCAGGATGTATTAGCCACAGCCAGTGTTGAGTGAATCAAAGTTTCCAAAGTGGACTGCGAAGCTGAATTTCAAATCAATTTTGCCTGAAATGGCAGTGAAAAAATTGATACCTCATCCATTTGAGCTCAAAGAGGCTGTCGCAGCCATCTTGATTGAAACCTGTGCGCAGTGATGTATGACATCACCATACCAGCCAGTGTGATGATGTCATCACGCACCGCAAGTGATTTTGTGTGGGATCTTCAATCAAGATTGCTGTGGCGGCCTCTTCATGCTCAAATTGATAAGGTGAGTATAATTTTTTTGTTAACTGATTAACCACTGAAAACCCTAATTTTTTATCCCAGATGCTGCAATCAGCGATGAATGTGGAATCTGAGGGGTTCAGTGACGGGGAGGGGTGGCGTAATCTTCCGTTCCCAGTCATTGCGCTCACCACAAAGTAATTCATCATGAAGCAAATTTCTTTTCAAAACTTCGCTCATCTCTAGCCACAGCATAGGATGTCTACACAGAGAATTTAATGCTTTGGGGGACCAGCCAGGTCCATATGTTGCACAGGCATACCATTGATAGCAACCTTGTAATGCTTCTTTTTCCCTGTGGGGGCACTGTAGGCATACTGAACAGATTATTCCATAGATTACATCTCATCACTAGTAATTCCAACAGTGGCACACAATGGGATCTACTCATCCTTTTGGAAGCCTTCCAACAAAAATGGGTCATCCAAAGCAGACATACCTTATAATATACTGTATAACAATTATTTGCAATAGAACAGACAGTGTGATGTTATGTAACAGCCACAGTCACACGAACAATAAAACAAAGCACATGTCAATATTAGCAGGTCAAAGGAATGCAAGAAAATTGGAACTTACCAATAAATAACCGGAAGAGGATGATGATGGTAATTAGATGATGGAACAAACAGATAATGGTGATGATACTCAAGTGATGAAACAAGTGCATAATGGTAATGATATGGCAAATATATGATAGAACAAATAGGCCCTGCCTCTAACTTTCCCTGAATCTTTCCAGAAAATTGGAACTTACCAATAAATAACTGGAAGAGGATGATGATGGTAATTAGATGATAGAACAAACAGATGATGGTGATGATACTCAAGTGATGAAACAAGTGGATAATGGTAATGATATGGCAAATATATGATAGAACAAATAGGCCCTGCCTCTAACTTTCCCTGAATCTTTCCAGAAAATTGGAACTTACCAATAAATAACTGGAAGAGGATGATGATGGTAATTAGATGATAGAACAAACAGATGATGGTGATGATACTCAAGTGATGAAACAAGTGGATAATGGTAATGATATGGCAAATATATGATAGAACAAATAGGCCCTGCCTCTAACTTTCCCTGAATCTTTCCATAGATCTGATCCCCTAAGATATCAGAAAACTTAACCTGTAATACTGACCCTAACATGAACATTTAGGCAAGAGAGACAAGAAACCCAAACTGAGCGAAGATAAACTAGTATCAAGGGACATAAAGGAAACAAGCAAATTACAGCTCTTAGAAGCAATGACTAGACTAGAATAACTGAAAGAACAAAAGTACACTTCACAAGAAGCAAAATAGACAAGGAACAGATACTTGGATTACTACATTCAAATACACAGAGTTTAGGCTATAACCAGCAATTCAGTGCAGAAGCCAGAAGTTTTAGGGTATGGCTACATGGAGATATTGGTCGGACAACACTGCTGCAACCATGGATCACAAGGGCATCGCGGTGCAGAGTCAATTCCATACACATGAATGGGGTTGCAGCGTGACTCACCTGTTTCATGCAACCTTAACTTGCAAATCGAAATTCCAGCAGTATAGGATTGTATTGATTTGCGTGACAGGGTTGAAGCAAACATGCAAGTCATGCTGCAACCCCATTCATCTGTATGGGATCACTGCTACATCCTTAAAGAAAAGGCTAAACAAGCAGGCACTCCTCCTAGAAATGATCCAAGGCTGCAGCAGAGAGGACAGATAATCCACACCAATGGCACAGCTGTGACACAGCAGCAAAGCAACTGCCCAAACAATAGACAGAAGAAGACAAAGCGGCAAGAAATTTGGTAGTGATCATAAAAGTCTGGTTACAGCTATGGAATGGAGCATGAACCTATTAGGGACCGCCAATACACCTGTTTACAGTGGTCACTAACGGGTCTTATGCCAGGCCAACCTTCTTTTTAGAGCAAATTGTGGATCTGAAAAACACCGGCCATGTGCGTTCTGCATTTTTTGGACCACAATGGCTGGCGCTATGATAGAAATGCTCGATCTTTTTTGCGGGGCCGCGTAACGGAACTACAGATGCAGACAGGACACAGTGTGCTATCTGCATCATTTGGGACCCCATTGAAATGGATGTGGAGCCAGAATTACGGATGTGCGAATGAACCTTGACAGTGGCCTAGTCTAACAGCTGAATGGGTCTCCTGTGCAGTAGGGAGCAGGAGCCCACCTCTCTTACTACAGCCGAGCACCTGCTCTAATGGCCCGGATTGGTGCTTCTGCGCTTAGATGCCGCATCTAACCCCTTAGATGCTGCGGTCCTATGTCTACTATAGGATACTAAATAAAAGCTGTAATATGTCATTTTGTCACAGCCACATGAACCAGAATCGAGACAAAAGAAGATGTCTTTCTATTTGCATACCGGATATGACCTACACATCTCAATGGCATGAAAAAGTACAAATTATTTAATATAAATTAAAGTATGGAGAAGAAACAAACACATTAAAAACCAGAGACCTGGAGGCGACATATCAGAGGCATAATTTCAAGCTTCTGATCCCCAATGTGAATTATTGATTTCCTGTTATTTTGGCAGAGAGTCATTTGGGCCTGCTCAACACCATTGCCTACATAAGACTGCTGCTTCACCCCAGCTACAAATGAGCAGGTTACACTTTATTGTCAAGTCCCATAGGCTCAAAAATAAACCACAGAAGTGCAAGAATTTGACAAAAGTACAGTAAATTTTGGGCACTTAAAAATATCAGTTATTGAGGTATAAAGGACCAGATACTTTTACATGGCCATAACGAGCGCTGATGACTGTATTTACACACATCAATGCAAAGTGCATGGGGACCAATAATCGTTAATACATCATTTTTTTCCCATACAGCTTGCATATTGTTGAGGCACGGCTACATAGGGAGACATGCTGCAGATAAAAGATGTGATCTGCTTGTTTGTCAGCTGATCGGTGGGGTGATTAGATGGGCTGATGATCAGCTGAATGGACATTACATTGAATATTCCTTCCGAAGAATCAACCTATGTAAAAAGACCTTATGACACAAAACATTGCACTAAACAGCAGTATGCTGAGCTATCAAATAAATGTTCCAGCTACATATAAAATTCCAGCCCAGGAAAACAGTGTCCAAGCATCTCCTCCAGATCTTCTCCGAAATGCGCCACATACAAGGTGTAAACTCATCTTGTTAGTAGAATAAATGATATTATATTGAAGGTTAGAGGTTATGTACATAGAGAGAGGTTATAGATTATCTTAAGTGGTCATAACACCCAAATTCATGATATTTCCTGACCTCATCTTCAGTTAATTAAAAGAATAAACATGAAAGTCCCTGCCCCCACATCAGAACTGATTGCCTGATTGGCCTTCATTACAGGAGCTTTTAGTGGAAGCTGGTTGAGTCAAAACCTTCCAGGTATGAACGGTGTCTAGACTATGACAGCACAAGGCTTATCTGGCTGACGTTAGACTTTGGGATCACAGCTAGCAACCAACCACTCTCAAGTTTTTCCTTGATAATATGTTCCAGATGTCAGCAGTGGAAAAAGTAAGCTAGTTCTGGAGAAATTCATGCAAATACTTTTCTTTATGCCTACCACTGATGTCCTCAGCATTTTAAAGGATGACTAAACACTCAGACCTCAGTTTGCATCCCAAAATAATTTTTTGTGACTAGTTTAAGTAGCATGTTGTGTGTAACATACAATACATTCAGAAAGTCTTCAGACCCTTTCACTTTTTTCACATTTTGTTATGTTGAGGCCCTGTGGTTAAGTTAAAAGAAACAGGTTTTCCCCCATCAGTTTGCAGTCAATACCCCATAATGACAAAGTGAAAACTGAAGTTTAGAAATGCAAATGTATTAAAAAAGGGAAAATTTGCATGAATATAAGTATTCAGACTCTTTGCTATGACACTTGAAATTTAGTTCTGGAGGCCTCTCATTTCTCTAGATCATCTTTGAGATGTTTCTACGATTTAATTGGAGTCAACCTATGGTAAAATCACTTGATTGGACATGATATATAAGGTCTTACAGCTGATAATGCATATCAAAAATCAAGCCATGAGGAGGAAAGAACTGCCTGTAGAGCTCAGAGACAGGATTGTATGAATGTGTAGATCTGGTAAAGGGTATTAAAAAATTCTGCTACACTGAAAGTTCCCAATAGCACAGTGGCTTCCATAATTCTTGAATGGCAGAAGTTTGAAACAACCAGGACTCTTCCTAGAGTTGGCTGCCCCATCAAACTAATCAGTGGAGAATGGCTTTGAGTTCTAATCAAGAACCCAATGGTCACTCTGTCACTCTGGCTGAACTGCGAATATCATGTGTGCAGATGAGAGCAACATCCAGAAGGGCAACCATCACTGTATAATTCCACCAATCTGGACTTTATGGCATAATGGCCAGAAAGAAGTCTCTCCTCAGTAAAAGACACATGAAATCCCAGTTGAAGTTTGCAAAAAAGGACCTAAATGACTCGCATACTATAAGAAACAAGATTCCCTGATAAGCACACAATTAAAACAACAGGAGTGGCTTGGGGACAACACTGTGAATGTCATTGAATGTCAGCTAGAGCTCTGACGTGAACCCAACTAAACATCTCTGGAGAGACCTGAAAATGTCTGTCCACCGATGGTCCTGATCCAACCTGAGTTTGAAAGGAGCTGCAAAGAAGAATGGCTGAAAATCCCCAAACCTTGTGGTATCAAAACCAAGAAGACTGGAGACTGTAATTGTTGCCAAATGTGCTTCAATTAGCTGCTGAGTAAAGGGTCTGACTACTTATGTCAATGCAAGATTTTAGTTTTTCCTTTTCAATAAATTAGCAAAGATTTCAAGATTTCTGTTTTCGCTTTCTCATTATGAGGGACTGAGTGCAGAATGATAGGGAAAACGATTTTTTTAATTTTATTTTAGCACAAGGCCGCGACATAACAAATTGTGAAAAAGTGAAAGCGTCTGAAGACTTTCCAAATGCTTTGCATATAATTCTTTCATCTTACAGTCAATGAATATTTTAATCTGTTGATCCTTCAAACTTCAATGATAGCATTACATGGAATTTATAACAGGACAGACTACTTTGCAGTCCCATTGCGGTATGTGCTGTAGGGAAATTGAGCTAATGAAGCCTCTAGGAGCAAAAGGGGCATTGCTGTTACGCCTAGACTCTACTTTGATTGACAGGGCCAGGCGTGATGATGTTTTTTGCTGCCTGGCCCTGTCAATCAAGGTAGAGAGGGTGCGGCAGTTGCAGAATGAACAGAGCCTCTAGGTGTAGTGGCAACACCCCCATTGCTCCTAGAGGCTCCTTTGCATATATTAGAATACAATGTTTTGCAGCAATGCAGGCACATATGATCATGGGACCAACACAGATGTCTTCAGCTGCCAAGTGCACATAAAGAAAGAAGAAAAGAAAGAAAAAGTGGCACTGAACTTTCATTAAACTTTTTATACGTTACAGGGACATATAAAAATCTAGATCACCAAGATCATCAAAACTGATCTCTAGAATGCGGGAAGAGAGCTTGGGCTTAATGCATTCTCTTTCCTCACTGCAGGACAGTTAAGACTTAAAAGAAAGTCTATGGACCGTCTTGCTCTTATCTCATGCAGCAAGCAGAGAGTTCGATGAGTGCATGCTCTTCTACCTTCATTCTAAACTTTTGATATGCCCCCATAATCTAGAAAAAGTCCAATGAAAGTACAGTGCCTCTAAGTGTGACCGAACAGTCCAAAGTAAAATAGAGGCAACATTTCTACATCTAGAGTTGGGTTGGGTAATTCTACATCTAGAGTTGGGTACAGAAAATATAGAACTTACATGTAACACGTCAGCCAGCAACTCAAATCTACTGCAAGAATAACAATTTTAACAATGCACAAAGCAAAGTAATACCAATAACCACAAATTCCTTTCACATTTTATGTAAAAATGCTAAGCCTAAGTCTTCCTAAACCTTGTAACAAGCTTTGTTTTTAGTTAAAGGTAAAATCTAAATCCACTCAATAACCAACACAACTATAAAATCATATTAGAATTCAACTGGTCTATATAAACCGTGTACTAAAAACTATAATTCACAACACCATTAGAAATGGTTATTTCCACATATAAGTCATATAGTATGAAAAAAAATTATAAAGCAGAACAACTTACTGTAATACAATATTAATATAATATGACAATGATGTCCTGTTTTAATTCTGTTCACATTTTTGTCATGGACATCTCAGTTATTCATGCCATTCATATTGAGATTTCACATCAGATATAACAAAAGATGTATAATAAACTGAAAAAAAAAGCAACCAAAAAATTCCATCTCCAAAATGGGTATTGCCTAAGTAAAAACTAATTTCAGTTTTCATCCATTCTTTCCAATGCCTCATAGCAGTCCGGATATTACCTGAAATAATCCATTTTACAGAATATCTCCTTGTTTTTGATATAGCAGCTGTTGTGTTGCCTCAGAGACGTCCGGCACACTGAACACTCGAGACATCTGACGTGCCATATTAAGTTATTTACCTGAAAGGAAAAGAAAAGATAATTAGAATCGCAGATTATGAATCAGTGTTTTTTTGTTTTCATTTTTTACTCCCTGACTTCCCAGAGCCATAACTGTTTCATTTTTTCTTTCACATAGAAAAATTAGAGCTTTTTCTACTGGACAAGTTGTACTTTCCAATGGCACCATTTTATTTTGCATATGATGTCATGAGAAGCTGGAAAAAAATTCCAAATGGATGAAATTGGGAAAAAAAATGCAAATCAGTCATAGTTTTTATGGGTTTCATTTTACGGCATTCCCTATTAATTTCATTCTTTGGGTAAATACAATTACGGCAATACCACATTCTTATAGTATTTCTTGTGTTTTAATACTTGAAAAATGTAAAACTTGGAGAAAAACTAATTTTTTATTTGTATTGCCATATTCTGACTCCCATAACTTCTTCATATTTATGTATATGGAGTTGTGTGAGGACTAGTTTTTGAAGAGCAATCTGTACTTTTTAATGATACCATTTTAGAGTGTGTATGACTTTTTGTCACTTTTTATTCAATTTATTTTGGTAGGTGAAGCGACCAAAAAACTGTAAATCTGCTATTTTATCGCAAGGGATAAATACTTTTATAGTTCAATAGTATGGGTGTTTTGGGATGCAGCAATGATAATGATCTTTATTTTTTATTTTATATTTTTTAAAAATTTCTCTATATTTCAAAATAACATTTATTAAAATGCGATTATTTGATTACTTCTCCCATAGACTGCAGTGCTTTAATGACAGATTTATTATGTTCCTATGGAGTCCTGCCACAGGCAAGGCTCCATTAGAACATCATTATGGCGGGCCACTGAGCTTTCAGTAGGCATGAGGCCGCCTTAGCAACAAAACAGCTCACTCAATCTTGGCATGGAGGAGCCATTTGTAAAAAGGCCGCTGAGCATAGCATAGCATCTAAGGGGTTAAATTCAGTGATCAACGTTATCGTTGATAACAGACTCTGCCTCCAGGTGTCTGCTGTGTAAAACAGCAGGCACACAGCAGCTATTATGTCTGCTCAGCTCCCGAGCTTTAAAGCCCCGAATTGCTTCGTACATGTACAGTGCAAGTCATGAAGGGGTTAAAAATACATTACAAGACCAAATTTGACAGTCAAATTTAGCTGTCTGTAGGATGGATATAGCACAAAGTCCCACTTGTTTCTGTTAAACAGAACTCAGTTGATGAAACCTGAAAGTAGTCTAAGGCTAATATATCATCATGGTGGAACATTAAGAGAGTACGAAAAGGTGGTGTCACCCTAATGCCCCTTTCACACGAGCGGGAGACTCGCATGTCTCCCACAACGCATCTACAGGGCTGGACTCTGCACGGACAGGGATCGCATAGCATTATATGCGATCCCAGTCAGTGCCGGAGTCCAGCCCTGTAGATGCGTTGCGGGAGACATGCGAGTCTCCCGCTCGTGTGAAAGGGGCATAACAGTGCACCAAAAAGAGGTTATTTGTGAAAAAGTGCACATGCTTTTAATCACATTTCTTGAGTATTTTAGATGCTTTTTTGTTCACCTGGCAAAGGTGGAGGGCATAGTAGAAAGGGCTGTGGCTTAAGAAGCAAAGATTATTGCCAACTAATAAATTAATAAGCCAGATCTAATAGGTGGTATAAAGTTAGACTGGACTAAAAACTATGACAAAACATCCTAACTATATCATCCAGAAATGTACATACAATAACTTAAAGGGGTTCTCCAGGAATTAAGAACATGAAAATACTTAAATACTACTTTATTCTAAATGTATTCCCAAATACCTTTCATTAGTTATAATTGTATCTATTTGTCTGGGGAGCAACCATCAGGGGAACTAAATTGGCCGTCATCCTTTTAGTACACACAAGACCTGTCCTAATCACACAGATACATTACTTCACAACACTGAGGTAAAGAGCTGCCTCATCCTTCTCTCTACGCTGCTTGTCAGGGATTGTGATCCTGAATATGATTGTCAGCTGAATTTCTATAGGAATAGAGTTTATGAGGAGACATGGAGTACAAAGAGGAGGGTGAGAATGTGACTGATGAGCAGCAGTACTTGTATGCAGTCTCCATTACCACAGTCCCACAGTCCTATCGCTCTACTTCATGTCTCCTCATGAACTTCATTCCTACAAAAACTCAGCTAAAGTTCTTATCAGCTGTATTTAGGCTCCATCCTTAATAAGTAGAAGAGGAGGCTGATGCAGCTCTTCAGCTCAGTGTTGTGAAGTAACTTGTCCTTCTGTATGATTAAGACAGGTTTTCTTTGTACTAATAGGACGGCAGCCATTTTATTTCTCGTATTGACTGCTCCATTGGCCAAAAGAGCCATTATTACTAATGAAAAGTATTTGGGAATATATTAATAATAAAGAAATATTTAACTATTTTCATTTTCTTAATTCTGACATGAAGTCAAAATTTTACCTATGTCAACCTCCAAGAGCGCTTAATTTTAAAACTGCTGGTTTACACTACTCATATAGCAATTGAGAAAGAAGAAGAGGTCAAGAACCACTTCCGTCTTCTTGGCCCATGACTTGGTAAGCCTAAGGCCCTAAGCACCCAACATCCTTTAAAAATATGGAAAATATTTTCCAGTCCAGAGAATGGGCTCCTACTACTGGCTTTCTATTTGCAATGTTGATATAATCCTAATCTCATTTCTACTGCTGTGAAGTCGGACACGGCTGCTCTCTTATTATATAGGAATCTATTTGTTATTTCACACAATTGAGAGCAGTCAGCTTTAATAGTGGTTTTCTTGAAATGCACACTAGCTGTTGGCCACCGGGTCATATAAAGGACACTATAGAGGCAGTTCTGCTATACGGGAAGGTTGTGGTTGGAAGTAAAGACTTGACACAACTGAGTGTGTTTACATTAACAAGCCACATCTGTCAGAACTTGGCTAGTGTTAATCCAACCAATTGTCATGGGACATTCTCCATCCGAGTGCTAATCTTAGGGGTCATCCTTTGAAATAAATACAGATGAAAAGAAGTTTTACCTGCAATGGAGAAGAATGTTCTTCATGCTATAATTCTGTGAGGAATCTGTGACTGGTCAGATGAAGAGATCATCTGACATGTTTACACAAGAGAAGGACGGTAAAACAGATAACGTTCGTCCATATTAGACGTCAGCAGGGAAATCACAATGGTTCTAGTATGGAGGAAGTTGTCATGTTGATCTCCATTGGCACATTGGTGTGATAGAAAAGGAACAGAAATTAAAGTGCACTGTCAAAACAGTAGAACCGTAAAAATAACAGTGGCATAAACAATAGATTTCAGAAGAAGGCCAACTCTTCTATTTGCAATAAAAAAAGAAAAGATTGAACCTCAACTATGAAATAGACAAAGGAGCAGACCATGTGGAAGTGTTGGCAGGCTCTGAAGAACCTAAGATACCATGAGACACTGGTGAAGAATCGAGATTGAATATCGTGATCATGGTGTGTTACAGGGCTGAGATTCAGTCCTGTTTTCATATTTAATTCAAAAAGGTATTTATTGGATTGATTGCAAAAATCGTAATTACAGTACAGGAATGCATATATAAGGCACACAAATTTCTCCTATGAGTACATTCGCATACAAAATACAAAGTATACATAAATCTATTGTATGAACAGAACAATTATGTAACAATAAAAAGTTATCTATAAACATGAGTTGTCTAACTCTGTCTAAACTATACCTAAAAGAGATGGTCTTCTGGACTCCCCCGGTCAGGGGCTGTTTTCATATTTAAATTGGACACGTGGTTGAGTGAGTGACATCACTTTGTCATGTAGTTCTATAGTCTTCACCCCGACCCTTCCTGTGCTTACATCACAAGTACAAGGAATTGGGGGAGGCAGGTGTAAATATACCTGGCCACTGGGGCATTCCAAGGGAGACCAGCTTCTTGTGAGGTCTTAGACAGAGGACGACCATACATTCTAAGGCTGAGTATCGTTTGTCTGTATTATTAGACTATAGGCCAGTTACATGGTGTATGTAAACTGATGTGACCATGATTTTGAAAGTATTTGTATATGCTGTAGTACATTGTATTCCAGTAAAGGTGTCTTTTATTTTATATCTGCAGAGTTGTGTGTTATTCCTGGTGATACCAAGGCCACATTCTGTAGCTATGGTATAAGCTGTGAACAATCCCACGAGCTAGGGGGAAAAGGGGAATATTGACCGTTGTCTTCTGATAATTGGTGATATTACACCCTTTACACACCAGTAACCTGAGATATTGCTGTTGATAACAATTATTGATATTAATAAGCGATATCTATCCTCTTTCAATGGAGGTCCAGGTAGAAGATAATATTAATTATTAATATTCAGTGCCGATAGTTAATAATTAATATTTCTGCCCTTTTTCAATGGCAAGCCAGGCCCAACTGTTAAATTAATATTTTTGCATTTGGGATATAGTGAAGTATTTGTTAGCTAAACTGTGAACTTAGATAGGTAGAGAGGCTTGGACATATAACATAGGAACACAAGGTAGTGTAATGTCAGAGGAAGACATTCCTGGAACAATAGGATCTTTCTCAAGCAGCTGATAGAAGACAAAGCACCGACAGGAATACGAGGTCTGCAGGATAACTATGACACCTGAACTACATGAGGCAAGCACTAATTTACTTAATCTTAAAAAATTAAGCAAGCATAGTACATTTAATCCAGTTATACCTAGCAGTTATAGTTCTGCTGAAAACGTATGGTCATGTTTGCTCAAGCAAGCCTATAGTCATGATAAAGTATATATAGACAAACGTACGGTACTAATGTACGTACTCTTTGGAAACCTGCTAGTTCTTTGTATTGATCACATATGTATTTATACATTTAAATAAGATCACCTCTAAGGCATAATTTTTCAAGCCTCCCGTTAGAAGAGTGAACTTTTATCCCATTTATTAATCTGATCGCACATCTCTGAACCCTTTCTAGCTCTCCATCCATAATGTGGAGCCTATAACTAAATCCCATGTTCAAGATGTGGCCTTAGGAGGGATTTATAAAGGGGTAATATTACATTAGGACCACATATTTTTATTTTTATTTTTATACACCTTATTTGCTTTTGCAACTGCTTCCTGACATTGAGTACTGCTGCTTAGCTTACTTGTAACCAGAATACCCAAGTCCTTTTCCTGTTCTGTTGTCCCCAGTTGTATTCCATCCAATGTGAAGACAGCCATATGATTACTGTGGCCCAGGTACATTACTTTACATTTATCAACATTAATATTCATGTGCCACATTCTTTCCCATGCTGTCAGCTTATCTAGGTCTTTCTGTAATATTTGATATTCCAGCCAGGTTTAAAGCATCCAATACAGTTGTGTGTTATCAGCAAACACTAAGATCATTAATAATAATAATGAGTAAAAAAATGTATATATATACATACATACAGTATATATATGTATCAGTTACCAATAACAATAAACATATTAAAATGATTATGCATATACAAAAAATGGAAATTAAAATGCTTATTAAAAAATCCTCTCGTATCAAATTATGTGGATACTGTTAAACCGGAGTTTCATGTAGTATTTTGTAGGGAAAAGTCATAATTAATATAGATCTACATTTAAAAAATAGCAAATTATGTAAAGGATTTATTTAATAAATAGGCTGCAAAATATTTGGAGTGGAGATCACTTGTTTCCTTGAAGTAAGAGGGTAAAAGAAAACAGAAAACTAGATCCATATGGGTTATGACCAGTAATGGAAAATAAACTCTACTCGTGTCGAGAGAACATATCCATTTTAAGTGACTGCCAGTCACCAAGTGGGGTTGAAGGTCACCTGTCATTTCATCATGCTTGCTTTACCCTCGCTCTGTTTCCTCTTTAGCAGCAATTATCAGAGAAAGTCATAACATGAGTCATATGTGTGGTGAGAAAGTCCAAAATGTTTTTGATTTTGTTTTAAAGAATGATCAAAAGTACATGAAAGAAAAAAAATCCATACAATAGTAGTTTTAGAACTTTAGGGCTGCATGTTGTTCTGGAGATTTCTTTTAAAATTGTTTTTCAAGGGGATGGTTTCTAACATATGGTTATTTACAGTTTCTTCAACTTTCTTGGCCTGGCTGAGAAGATGGAACAATACATAATAGTATTATTTGCTTGTAAAGAGCCTAGAGACGCAATGAAGGGCATAGATTAAGGCTGATAGTCTTAATCTATCTCTCTCTGGAGTCAGATGCACCACAATTATTGAGAGGTACACACATTAATAATTGTGACACATTTATGCAGGTCTGTGCACCAGAAATGAAATCTGTATCAGCAGTTTCCTGGTGTATATGCCCCACCATGTTTTTGGAAAAAGTGTCGAGCAGGGAATCAAAACTTCAAAAAAATCAAAAAAGCTACAAAATGTTCTGCAAAGGCGTGTGCCAAATGTGGGACTTTTTGTCACCAGTTTTTTAGCGGAAAGAGAATGATAAATGGCCAGCATCTTAGGCAAGATTTTCATTATTAAAACAATACCCTTAAAGGGTCACTGAGTTTTCAAAAAGCTTTTGATATATCACAGAGACATATCAAAAGTTTTGATCAGTGAGTCAGTTCTGAGACTCTCACAGATCCCTAGAACAAGGAGAGAGAAGGGTTTATATATCACGCTATTTCTCTTTTTTAGGCAATGGGGCCAGGTGAATATTACTGTTTTAATTCTAATAACACTACAGGGATATAACTGCTGTAAGGGGACAAACTAAGGAGCCAGCACTACTGTCAGAGGGGCATTAAGGAGACAGAACTACTGTGTGAGGGAAGTAAGGGGGCACTAAAGGGGCAGTCTACTGTGGGAGGGCACTAAGGGGGAATTATACTGTGTGGGGGCACTAAAGGGCATCTCCAAGATGTGTGGGTAGTAAAGGGGCATTCTACTGTGAAAGGAGTACTAAGAGAGCATAACAACTGTGGGGGATTTAAGTAGGCATACTACTGTATGGGGGCACCAAGGGGCATGACTACTGTGAAGGAGATACTAAGAGGGCACTAAGGGAGAATAAATACTGTTTGGGACACTAAGGGAGCATACAGGTCCTAGGAGGCATACAAGTCCCAAGGTGGGGGGATGAAGGGAAGTTGTTTGAGCGGGGGGTGTTCAAAAATATTCTGTGGGCCAAGCCTTTTCTAGTTCACCCCTGCATTGACCCTTTAATGTAAATAAAGACACGTCCATAACTGCTATGTACATATAGAAGCAAATTTGTAAGTAGTTTTAACTACAAATTTATCTGTTTTACCTTATATTTAATCACTCTTAGTAAATATATTTATTCACTTAGCCTGCGTAAGCTTATTTATTATAAAATCTTTTGAATTCACATTTTAAAACACTACCACTATGATTTCATTAGATTGCTGCTGTCACATTAAGTATCCAGGAGACCAGCCAAAGTGGTATCCCTGCGTGGCATCCCTGTAACAGGGTGTTACAGCGATCCATCACAATGTAAAGTCAAAAGGCCAGCAGGGGCTCACTATTCTTGATGTGAGAGTGGCCCCTTCTGGCTGTAAAAGTAACTGTGAGCCTGCAGTTTGTGAATTAACCTGTTCCTTTTTCATAAAAAAATTAACAATAAAAAGTAAAATAAAGAAAATAAAAAATTGTGTGTATAAAATATACAAATGTATGCACATTTTCTTTTTAGTTTCATAAATGGTAAATATTGGGTAACTCTGACATGGAAAAGGACCTAGGAATTTTAGTGAACAGCAAACTAAGCTGCAGAAACCAGTGTCAGACAGCTGCTGCCAAGGCCAATAAGATAATGGGTTGCATCAAAAGGGGCATAGATGCCCGTGACGAGAACATAGTCCTGCCACTTTACAAATCACTAGTCAGACCACACATGGAGTACTGTGTACAGTTCTGGGCTCCTGTGAACAAGGCAGACATAGCAGAGCTGGAGAGGGTTCAGAGGAGGGCAACTAAAGTAATAACTGGAATGGGTGGACTACAGTACCCAGAAAGATTATCAAAATTAGGCTTATTCACTTTAGAAAAAAGACGACTGAGGGGAGATCTAATAACTATGTATAAATATATCAGAGGGCAGTACAGAGATCTCTCCCATGATCTATTTATCCCCAGGACTGTGACTGTGACGAGGGGCCATCCTCTGCGTCTGGAGGAAAGAAGGTTTGTACACAAACATAGAAGAGGATTCTTTACGGTAAGAGCAGTGAGACTATGGAACTCTCTGCCTGAGGAGGTGGTGATGGTAAGTTCACTAAAAGAGTTCAAGAGAGGCCTGGATGTATTTTTGGAGGGTAATAATATTACAGGTTATAGTTACTAGAGAGGAGTCGTTGATCCAGGGAGTAATTCTGATTGCCTGATTGGAGTCGGGAAGGAATTTTTTTCCCTAAAGTGGGGAAAATTGGCTTCTACCTCACAGGGGTTTTTTGCCTTCCTCTGGATCAACTTATAGGAAAACAGGCCGAACTGGATGGACAGATGTCTTTTTTTGGCCTTATAAACTATGTTACTATGTTACTAGATAATCGTTTTACCTATATTTAGTATATTTCATTTATTAAAAAAAATGTAAAAAAAAGGCAAAAGCTTAAAAAGTCAAAATTTCCCTAATTTGAATACTTGGGTGGAGAGGGGGCGGTCAAAATAAAAAGGAGGAGGAGTTTCTAATGTTTTGGCCCTGGACAACATCTGTTCTGGTAGTACATTGCCATAGAACCATCAACAGAAAAATAGACCAGTAAAATCCAAAGTGCTCTTCAGTCCTTTGAAGTGGTAAAAACATATGGTAATGGTTTTGGAAAGATTTTGTCTTGAAATGTTTTATAACAGAAAAAAATGATAAGAAAGGAAAAATACTATTTTTTTCATAATTTTCACAATTAAAATTCTTTTTTTTTTATATTATATCTGTCAACCAATGGCACAAAAGAAAGGTCTAAGGTGTCCCGTGAAAAATAATTTCAAATACATGTAGGTTGGGTCAGAAATAAATAATTTGCAATTAGATAGATTTATTGCTAAAACTCAAAAATTGGCTTGGTAAGGAAGGGGGATAAACAGTTCGGTAATGAAGTGGTTAACAGGCTGCACATCTTCCACTTGGTTTCCCTTTCTATCTAGGGCAATCATTTTTGAAAAAGGTCCCTATGTATTCCTATGAAGTTTGTCGTCTCTAAAAATCTATGGAGGACATTTATCAAAACTGGTGTAAAGGAAAACTGGATTAGTTGCCCATAGCAACCTATCAGATTCCATCTTTCATTTTCCAAAGGTGGTCTAAAAAATGAAAGGTGGAATCTGATTGGTTGCTATGGGCAACTAAGCCAGTTCTACTTTACACCAGTTTTGTTAAACTCCCCCATATGTGTTCGGATCAAAACATTAAAGGGAACCTGTCACCTCAAACACACACAAAAAAACTGCCAGCATTACCTTAAACTAGGGTCCAGTGTGTAACTAATGATGCTTTTCATCCAATTCAGTGATTCCTCTGACAGGCAGAAAAGCACTTTTTTATCCCCATGAGCGCGCTCTTTGAAGTCAGCTGGAAGTCAAGGGGGCAGCGGCCTCCTTGCTTCAAGTCAAGTAAAGCACCGCCCGGCTTCTTCTTGATTGACATCCTTCCTTTGGGCTGGGGATCGCGCAAGTCTCGCACATGCACGGTGCGCTGCTTGTTCCTGGGCGATCCCGGGTCCGGCTCTCCAGTTTGCTAGCTTTCTTAAGTGCACTGCGCATGCCCCAGCAATTCAATTGCACGCCCTCCATCCCCGCATGCACGGCCGCACGCCTGCCTGACCGCCCGCCCCTACGCCTCGGCGCGTGGTTCCTCAGGGTGAGTGTGATCGCTGGCTGCAGACGCAGGAGAAAGCAAGCCAGCGGTCACGCTTCACCTCTCTCTCAAGCGGAAAAAAGATGTTACAGCACACTAATGTTATCAACAACCAGAGCATTATAATTACACTGGTCGCACAAATTTTTTTCTACAAAAGTGGAAGAAAAAAGTAATAAACACACTGTCAGCCCTGACTACAAGGATGAAGAAATGTAATCCCAACAAGGGTTAAAGGAAAAAAGAAAGGAGTCAAATTATAAATGCAAAGGACACACAAATTCTTTTCCAGAAAAAATGGAGAACAAAAAAAATAAAAAAACACACACATTGGAAACCCTGACAACATGAATAAAGAACTATACTCCTCATCATATTCCACCTAATGTATATAACAGGTGTCAGGGTCCATTTACACCACTGTGTGAATGGGTCTGCACTAATTCCGCTAAGTTGCGGAATAGGTGCGGGCCCGTTCACTTCAATGTCCGGCACGACATCTTGCTGAGCCGCGGCTCTGCAAAAAGTAATAGAACTTGTCCTCTTCTTGTCCGCTATTGGGATTTTGGGATTTTGAATGGGGCCCCCGGCTGCATGTTTTGCAATTTACGGAACACACGCCGGGTGGCATCCGCCATACTATGGCCGTTTGAATGGCCCCTTGACCGTGTGAATAGGGGCGTATCTATTCCGCAATATTGCGGAATAGATGCGGCCCCATTCACCTCTATGGGCGCACGCAGTCGCCGTACGGAGTCAGCTCCGTGCCGCGGCTGCGCATCAAAATATGAAGCATTTCCTATACTTATCCGCATGAACAGACAGGTATAGGCATTTTGAATGGGGCGCCCGGCAGTGTGTTCTAACTGGGGGGGAGTAAACACACGCCGGGCAGCCCCCATATTATTTCGGGTCCGCATTAAAAACTACGGTCGTGTGAATGCGGTCTAAGGCTTCATTCACATGACCGTAGTTTTTCTCTGTGTTATTTATTTACAGTGCCTTGCGAAAGTATTCGGCCCCCTGGAACTTTTCAACCTTTTGCCACATTTCAGGCTTCAAACAAAAAGATATAACATTTTACATTTTTGGTGAAGAATTAACAACAAGTGGGTCACAATTGTGAAGTGAAACGAAATTTATTGGATCATTTAAACTTTTTTTGTAATAATAAAACTGAAAAGTGGGGCGTGCAAAATTATTCGGCCCCCTTGCATTAATACTTTGTTGTGCCACCTTTTGCTGCGATTACAGCTGCAAGTCGCTTGGGTTATGTCTCTATCAGTTTTGCACATCTAGAGACTGAAATTCTTGCCCATTCTTCCTTGCAAAACAGCTGGAGCATTTTGAGGTTGGATGGAGAGCGTTTGTGAAGAGCAGTTTTCAGCTCTTTCCACATATTCTCAATTGGATTCAGGTCTGGACTTTGACTTGGCCATTCTAAGACCTGGATACGTTTATTTTTGAACCATTGCATTGTAGATTTTGCTTTATGTTTGGGATCATTGTCTTGTTGGAAGATAAATCTCCGTCCTAGTCTCAGGTCTTTTGCAGACTCCAACAGGTTTTCATCCAGAATGGTCCTGTATTTGGCTCCATCCATCTTCCCATCAATTTTAACCATCTTCCCTGTCCCTGCTGATGAAAAGCAGGCCCAAACCATGATGCTGCCACCACCATGTTTGACAGTGGGGATGGTGTGTTCAGGGTGATCAGCTGTGTTGCTTTTATGCCAAACATATCATTTTGCATTGTTTCCAAAAAGTTGGATTTTGGTTTCATCTGATCAGAGCACTTTACTCCACATGTTTGGTGTGTCTCCCAGGTGGCTTGTGGCAAACAGTAAACCAGACTTTTTATGGATATCTTCGAGAAATGGCTTTCTTTTTGCCACTCTTCCATAAAGGCCAGATTTGTGAAGTGTTCGACTGATTGTTGTCCTATGGACAGACTCTCCCACCTCAGCTGTAGATCTCTGCAGTTCATCCAGAGTGATCATGGGCCTCTTGGCTGCATCTCTGATCAGTCTTCTCCTTGTTTGAGATGAAAGTTTAGAGGGACGGCCGGGTCTTGGTAGATTTGCAGTGGTCTGATACTCCATCCATTTCAATATGATCGCTTCCACAGTGCTCCTTGGGATGTTTAAAGCTTGAGAAATCTTTTGGTATCCAAATCCGGCTTTAAACTTCTCCACAACAGTATCACGGACCTGCCTGGTGTGTTCCTTGGTCTTCATGATGCAGAACCCTGAGACTATCACAGAGCAGGTGCATTTATACAGAGACTTGATTACACACAGGTGGATTCTATTTATCTTCATCAGTCATTTAGGACAACATTGGATCATTCAGAGATCCTCAATGAACTTCTGGAGTGAGTTTTCTGAACTGAAAGGAAATGGGCCGAATAATTTTGCACGCTCCACTTTTCAGTTTTATTATTACAAAAAAAGTTTAAATGATCCAATAAATTTCGTTCCACTTCACAATTGTGACCCACTTAATATTGATTCTTCACCAAAAATGTAAAATGTTATATCTTTTTGTTTGAAGCCTGAAATGTGGCAAAAGGTTGAAAAGTTCCAGGGGGCCGAATACTTTCGCAAGGCACTGTACTTATTTTTTTTGTGCGTTCCGTATGCGGAACCACTGATTTCAATGTGTTCGCAAAAATAACGGAAGGTACTCCATGAGCATTCCGTTTCCGTTCTGCCAAAATGATAGAACATGTCCTATTCTTGTCTGTTTTGCTGACAAGGATATCAATTCTTACAATGAATCTGCAATAAATGCATTGACGCCATATACTCTCAGCACACTGGGTATAATCCTCATCCTCCCCACCACACTGTCTACACAGTCACACCATATAGTATCACCACACCGCTTATTATCCTCATCCTCCTCACCACGCTGTCAACACAGTCACGCCATACAGTATCGCCACACCGCTTATTATCCTCATCCTCCTCACCATGCTGTCTACACAGTCACGCCAAATAGTATCGCCACACTGGGAGAAATCCTCATCCTCCTCATCACACTGTCTACACAGTCACGCCATATAGTATCGCCACACCGCTTATTATCCTCATCCTCCTCACCACACTGTCTACACAGTCACACCATATAGTATCACCACACCGCTTATTATCCTCATCCTCCTCATCACACTGTCTACACAGTCACGCCATATAGTATCGCCACACCAGTTATTATCCTCATCCTCCTCACCACACTGTCTACACAGTCACGCCATATAGTATCACCACACTGCGTGTTATCCTCATCCTCCTCACCACGCTGTCTACACAGTCACGCCATATAGTATCGCCACACCGCTTATTATCCTCATCCTCCTCACCACACTGTCTACACAGTCACGCCATATAGTATCGCCACACCGCTTATTATCCTCATCCTCCTCACCATGCTGTCTACACAGTCACGCCATATAGTATCGCCACACTGGGAAAAATCCTCATCCTCCTCACCACACTGTCTACACAGTCACGCCATATAGTATCGCTACACCGGTTATTATGCTCATCCTCCTCACCACACTGTTTACACAGTCACGCCATATGGTATCACCACACTGCGTGTTATCCTCATCCTACTCACCACACTGTCTACACAGTCACGCCATATAGTATTGCCACACTGGTTATTATCCTCATCCTCCTCACTACACTGTCTACACAGTCACGCCATATAGTATCGCCACACTGGTTATTATCCTCATCCTCCTCACTACACTGTCTACACAGTCACGCCATATAGTATCACCACACTGCGTATTATCCTCATCCTCCTCACCACGCTGTCTACACAGTCACGCCATATAGTATCACCACACTGCGTATTATCCTCATCCTCCTCACCACGCTGTCTACACAGTCACGCCATATAGTATCGCCACACTGGTTATTATCCTCATCCTCCTCACCACACTGTCTACACAGTCACGCCATATAGTATCACCACACTGGGTGGAATCCGCATCATCTTCATCATACTGTTTATGAAGTGGCGCTATATACTCATACCTCTCTTGTAATTCAATGTATATGAATTCATTTTTCTCAATTAATTTTTATTCTGTATTTGAATAGATTTTCTTGATACGGGTTGTTGTGCGATGTTTCAAACGATCAGGTTCGAGTGTACGGTCACCATTTTGAAAGGTAATTACCAGATCAATATACATTACCATACTGTTAGGCCAGTTTTGCCAAGACAAATATGATGAAATGTATTGGATAGTAATTTTTGTATTCTTCGTTCATGTAGGCTATCATACTACAGGTGCACTGGACTAACAGTGTAAGTTATATAATCTCTAATATTTAAAGGTAAGTAAGCAGAAGGTAAGTTTTAGTCCGGAGAAAGCAAAAACAACATTTTGAAAAGATAGTTTATGGTAAGAATTTGGCTATCTACTTTTCTATACACCGATATAGAAATTATAAGTACGGTTATTTTTTTTTTTTCTGCCACAGACAGCTTCTAATAGTGCAGATGTAAATTTATTTTGAATTTGTAATAAAGCTAAATTACCTAGTAATGTGAATTAATGTTGACTTATTTAAAAATAGGACATGTTCTATCATTTTGTCGGAACGGAAATAGAATGCGGGCACATTGAAATGAGTGGTACCGCATACGGAACGCACAAAAAAAAATAAATAAATAACAGAGAAAAACTACTGTTATGTGAATGAAGCCTTAGACCCCATTCACACGACCGTAGTTTTTAATGCTGACCCGAAATAATACAGGGGCCGCCCGGCGTGTGTTTACCCCCCCCCCCCACACACACACACACTTGGAAAACCCTGCTGGGCGCCCCATTCAGAATGCCTATGCCTGTCTGTTCATGCGGACAAGTATAGGACATGCTTCATATTTTGAAGCGCAGCCGCGGCACGGAGCTGACTCCGTACGGCGGCTGCATGCGCCCATAGAGGTGAATGGGCCCGCATCTATTCCACAATATTGTGGAATAGATACGTCCCCATTGATGACACGGTCAAGGGGCCATTCAGACGGCCATAGTATGGCAGATGCCACCCAGCGTGTGTTCCGCAAATTGCAGAACATGCAGCCGGGGGTCCCATTCAAAATGCCTATTCTTGTCTGCTATTGCGGACAAGAAGAGGACAGGTTCTACTATTTCTTGTAGAGCCGCGGCTCAGCAAGATGTCGTGCCGGACATTGAAGTGAACGGGCCCGCACCTATTCCGCAACTTAGCGGAATTAGTGCAGACCCGTTCACACAGTGGTGTAAATGGACCCTGACTCCTGTTATATAAATTAGGTGGAATATGATGAGGAGGATAGTCCTTTATTCATGTTGTCAGGGTTTCCAATTTGTGTGTGTTTTTATTTTTTTTTCCTCCATTTTTTCTGGATAAGAATTTGTGTGTCCTTTGCATTTATAATTTGACTCCTTTCTTTTTCCCTTTAACCCTTGTTGGGATTACATTTCTTCATCCTTGTAGTCAGGGCTGACAGTGTGTTTATTACTTTTTTTTTCTTCCACTTTAGTAGAAAAAAATCTGTGCGACCAGTGTAATTATAATGCCCTGGTTGTTGATAACATTTGTGTGGTGAATTATTTGCCACTATTAGTTTTATTACTGCTGTAATACCTTTTTTTCCGCTTGAGAGAGGGGTGAAGCGTGACCGTTGGAATGCTTTCTCCTGCATCTGCAGCCGGCGATCACGCTCACCCTGAGGAACCGCGCACCAAGGCGTAGGGGCAGGCAGTCAGGCAGGAGTGCGGCCGTGCGTGCGGGGACGACGGGCGGGCGCTGGGGCATGCGCAGTGTGCATAAGAAAGCCAACAAACTGGAGAGCCAGACCCGGGATCACGCAGGAACAAGCAGCGCATCGCGCATGCGCGAGACTTGCACGATCCCCGGCCCAAAGGAAGGATGTCAATCAAGAAGAAGAGAGGTGGTGCTTTACTTGACTTGAAGCAAGGAGCCCGCTGCCTCCTTGACTTAAAGCTGACTTCAAAGAGCGTGCTCATGGGGATAAAAAAGTCCTTTTCTGCCTGTTAGAGGAATCACTGAAATGGATGAAAAGCATCATTAGATACACACTGGACCCTAGTTTAAGGTAATGCTGGCAGGTTTTTTTTTGTGTGTTTGAGGTGACAGGTTCCCTTTAATACAGTGGTCCCTCAAGTTACAATGTTAATTGGTTCCAGGATGACCATTGTATGTTGAAACCATTGTAAGTTGAGTAAGTGGTTCTAAAGCCCCAAAATATCATCCAAAATAAGAGAAAATGAAGACTTAAGAAAAATAAGCAGATAACTAAGGCAGATAAAACAAGTCCTTACATATAATAGTCAGGAATAGTTGTTAAATAGCAACTAATACAGATATTTACCAGAGAAGTGGCCTGGATTGGTTGGATCTGGGTCTGTTACGTTGTATGTTGAGTCTAGTTTCAACTTATTATGGATCAGAAAAGACCATCGTATGTTGAAATATTGTATCTTGAGGTCATTGTATCTTGAGGGTTTGCCTTCATAATAAAAATATTGTACAAACCAAGCTATTTTGGAGTGCTGAGGTTTCTTTTGGAAGAGTGCTATTTCTGCACACAAATGTGTGATTTTGCACAATTCTGATCAGTTTTGAAAAGAGGAATTGGTTAGTTAGGTGAGCAGGGGTACGCCAGATTTCACAAAGGCGATGTCATGAAGAAAATGAAACCATGTCACTGCAGTAGAGGAATGCATAAAAACTGGAGTAATGTCTCTAAAAAAAAAACTATGGGGGTCATTTATCAAACTGGTGTAAAGTAGAACTGGCTGAGTTGCCCATAGCAATCAGACCAGGGGCGTAACTACCATAGCGGCAGACCATGCAACTGCTATGGGGCCCAGGGCAAGAGGGGGCCCAGTCTTAGTTGGGATCATCTCCTGTTCTACTGGAGGTGAAAACTTGGTCAGGACTCTACCCTCTAAAGAAACAACTTTTAGCAAATGAGGCAGTGGAAAAATGGCCCAAGGGTCATTGAAAAGGGGGGGCCTGGTTTGATCCTTCTTATGGGGCCTTTACTTCTCTTTCTACCCCACTGAATCAGACCAGTCAGATTCCTCCTTTCATTTTCCAAAGGAGCTGTCCAAAATAAAAGGTGGAATCTGATTGGTTGCTATGGGCAACTAAGCCAGTTCTACCTTATGCCAGTTTGATAAATGACCCCCACCCCCACCCGATGACCTAAATTTATCAATGTGCACATTAGGACAAAGCAGACTCCACCAAAACTGACTTCAAAAATTCCCCTTGTGATAAACAGTGTTATGCCTAGTTCAAGGCTGAAGGAGGAGGAGCACGAATCATGGATTAAAATAACACCAAAATGAGCGTCTAGGTTGTGTGCCCTCCGTCAGTCATACACCTCCCCTCAGGTCATGCACTAATCAGTTCTGTCTGCAGCGTTCCTTTAACTTTAAAGAGGTTGTCCAGGATTTTACAAGTGATGACCTATCTTCAGGATGGAACATCATTATCTGAGCGACAGAGGCTTAACACCCTGCACCCCTACGATCAGCTGCTTCAGGGACAGAACCACAAAGCTCCGTCCATTGTGTAGTGAGTGGAGCCGGTTACTGCATTGCAGCTCCCACTGAAGTGCTGTAGTAACCAGTTTAGTCCACTACACAATGGATGGAGCTATATGGTTCTAACACAGAAGTTACTCTGAAACAGCAGATTGTTGGGGGTGCAGGGTGTCAAGCCTCCACCAATCAAATAATGATATTTCATTGTGAAGGCCACCACTTGTAAAATCCTGGACAACTCCTTTAAAAAAGGAGTGTATGGATATGTGCATATCCAGGTGCATGTACTGAATGGGACTACTGCATCATCAACCACCACACAGACTACAATGTGAAGTATAAGCTAAATCAACTAATGGAAACTTTAATATTAAAGACAAAGGCACATACACTTGCCAGTCACAGTTTCCTCATTTAACAAAGGGTACATCTTAGGGTACAGCAGCTTGTAATGGAAATATCTATTGATGCACCATCGAGTTTGCGGTTTAATTCACATCAAAAACGATATATGTTTTACATGTGGATTTTGTTACAAAATTTGTGTGGATGCAAAGGTTGAAATCTGCAATGAAAGTCCACAACATAAACTGATTTGGCACATTTACAATCCATGTGGCAGGTCAATTTCCTTATGAAAGGAATTTTCCACAGCAGGAGGTTGAGATTTGGTAAAAGCATATCCACTTTGCTGCTACTGTAATTTAACATCTACAGTGTCCCCTAACCAGTGTCAGTCACACACCCACGAAATATGCTTTCCTTAGGGTACGGTCAGGTTTCTGCATGCAGTTTTGAAGGCCAAAATCAGGAGCAGATCATAAAAAAGAGAAAGTATAAAGGACAAAAACAACTTTTCCTTTTTTAAGTCATTCCTGGTTTTGGCGTCCACAACTTCGTCAAGAAATCAGAATGTGTGTTTGTACCCTTACAGTGCCATCTATAAGAGCAAGAACTGCTACTGTCTGTTCACTAATTTCAGCCTTCGGGGTGGAACATGTCTCCAGACCTCTGTCATGGTTTGAGGACAGATAGAGTGGATGATCAGTGCTGTCAAGAAACAAGGTTTAACATATCCCCTCCCTTTTAATACGTACCCATGAACACAGGTTACCATTTACTAGTTTACATAAGACAGTATTACATGATCATTGGCGTTGAATAGCATTAGTATTGCAGTACACATAAAAAATCTGTACCTTGAGCAGGTATCTGTCTAGGATCTCCAGGCCACAACTGGAGCAGATGTTTTTCCCATCTGAAGGTACGGAAGAGGATGAGGATGATGGAGGGGAGCACACAGAGGGAGTTGAGGGAGGGCTTGGGGAAGAGTGGTCTTCTTTCTCCAAATTACATGGTAGATTTTCATCATCGGACTGTGACTGAGAAAAAATAAATGCTCATCATTGACCATAATGATATCTACGTAGTAAATCTATACAGTATATAAGATATTGTAGATCAATGCAACTTATGGATACAATTATTCCTGCAGCTCTAGTTCCCATGCTTTGTATTTTTGGCCATTCTTGGGCTTTTTAGTTTTTTTTCTCTGTTCCTGATGTAAAGGAAATCCTTGCCAGCTCATTTGCCATTCTTTATGCAAACAGTTCAATTGTTGACCACCTGTATATAATATTTTACTGCATTTTTCACAGACTGAGCTTTTTTTGTGAGGAGGTGACTGATGGTAGAATAGACAACCCACACAAACAGGGAGAGTGCATACAATCTCCACGCCGATGTTGTCCTTGGTCAGATTTGAACCCAGGGTCATATCATGAGATTGCAGCCAGCAAGAGATTGCCAGAGGAGCTTATCCCAGAAGAACCAAGCAGCAATTGTCATGTGGATTGCAAAACAAGTGAATGTGCTCAGCTTGTTTACTGGTAGACATCAACAGAAAGGTGATGTAATAAATCAAGAAAGAAACAAAAAAAAAAGTTACTTAGCATCTCGTCAATATTTTTGTCTTGTTTAATTCACCATGGTAATTCTGCTTTATCATGAGCCCATATTGGAGGTGCCAGCTGGCAGCGTGGAGAATGAACGCAGCCTTACTACATGTGATGTTTGGCCTAAGACTGGCTGAGCACATGTTCTCCTGCTACCTCGACTCAGCCAAGCATGAATGTGTTGTGTATGAGAAGAGGGATGGAGACCGCTGCCAGAACAAAAGCATTGGGCATTTGAAATCCCCTGATATCTGGCATCTGGAAAAGGTTGGTAGGTCCTCCAAACACATGAGATGGTCAGCAGGTCCTACCTAAGTCATCAGATTTGCAGATAAAGTTGCACTTGTAATGAACAGTGGAATCTCTCATCTCCCAGCTGTCATGGCCACCAGAGTACTCACTTCTCCTGTTGAGCTATGTTCTATGTTGAGTATGTTCTGTGTCACTCATGACCACCTCCTCCTCCTTCCTTGTGATCCTTCTTGTGTGGGCTCCTACTATATAGAGCATGCACATTCTGCCTGAACAATAAGGTGCCCTTGCCCTGCTAAGCTGAGCAGTGACATAAACAGAAAATTGTCAGGGCTGGGCTAAATGTCTTGCCCTGTCAATCTTGGGGCAAGGGGCTGTTTTTTCATCTGCAGGAACTGCTCCTCACAGGAAAAGAAGCCATGATGATGATTTGTTAGAATTGATTTGTTCATTTCTACTTCCTAGCTTGTCTAATAAATTTTAAAGGTATTCCACTGTGTATTCTGACCTCCCATGTCCCGACCTCTGTCTGATCACCGAATATACCCTGTGCTGCCTGCCCTGACCTATTGCCTGTTTTACCATGTTACACAAACTTCTGATCTCAGATTGCCCTCTGACTGTGCCTCTGCCTGCCCTCTCGGTGCCACTTCTAGGTCAACAGCTACAGAATGGAAACTAAACCTAGAGATAGCAGCTTGGTGGCCCCCTGCAGCGAAGTTCATATCCTGATATGGTAATAAAAGGATGAATACCAAAGGACCACTTAGGTAACATTCCCGGTAGTATCCCCAAGTCAAATGCAGAGTAGCCCCAGGTCAACTGCATCCAGTGGCACAGTGGACCAAATTTCCCTGTGGTGTACTACTATTTTCTAAAATTAGTATTAATAAATCTTTTCTTGCCACTTTTCCGAACTGTGAAAAAAATCTGACATTTTTGTTCAAGAATTTTTGTGCACCATACTTTTTACCTTTTTTAGCAAAAAAAAAACTGGTGCAAAACTATTGATAAACATCCTCAATAAAGTCAATATGTGTTTCCATGTCTCATGTGCCAGGTAAATTTTCTACAGAGCTACATGGAAACATCGTTCTCCTGCATCATTGCTGCTACACCATAGATATATCATACTGTCAAGGCAGTGGACCAAGCCAATTTTTCTGCCTATGCTGCCATAAAGAGAATTATGCACTTGAGATAGCTGTGGGCCCAGCGCAAGTGCAGCCAAAAGCTAATACTCCACAGTAAACATGCGTATTAGGCCAGTCTCTCTATTATCTACCATCTGTACTAAGAGATCAGTCATGGCGCCGTTGTGCACACTAGATCGTCCGCTGATTATGGTTTTTTTGCATTGAGCTATCCTTCTTATGTTTTCAGCATTCTCTTCTCCACTCAAAGTCAATGAATGCTGGGACATTTCAGCTCTGAAGTCAATTGAACTGTAAATGCAGCTCAGCATTATGATACAGGCTGAAACTCCAGATTAGTAAAAGTAATGCAGTAATGCAAACTTGCTCAGTTTTTTATGCAGATCAAGGTGAATGGTAGATACTACGTATCATTTTCTGGTAATATTTACAAAATACATTACTTTTCACAATAGGCACAAAACACAAACCTTGGAGGAAATTATAATGTCTCCTGAGCCAAGCTAAACAAACAAGGATGACATGTGGCAGGGACTGGAGTTTTCTGAGAGCAGTTCATCTCTCTCTTCATAAATCAGTTTTTTAGCCCAACCCTATTTCTGTTCCATGGACATGCTAATATAGTGTTTGGTTTGGAGATCAGCGAGCTTCTTGAAATTCACTATGACCGATTCTTCGAATTTTTCCAAACATTCGAGTTGTGCCCAAATCAATTCTACACTAATCAAATATGTTCCAGTTGGCCTGAAAATTTTAAGCATATTGACGGCAACAGCAAATAATGTCAGAGTAACACAGACATACAGGTATATAGCTATGGCTAAATGCATGGTTGACGGTGTTAACAAACAGCATGTTTAAAAACACACTGTGCCATCGCATGTGCTATATTTTTCATATTAGAAAGCCTCCAAAAATTGTCCCTTACTCAGGGAAGATGGTGTTTAAACACACACAGTGTTATAGGAAAAAGAAAACAGTGGCTTGTTGGGACCAAGTGTCCAAAAATTGTCAATTATTGGGGGCAGATAGTCTTTAAGCACTCATGGTGTTATGGAATAAAAACAATGGCTTGTTGGGACCAAGTGTCCAAATTATGTGCTAATGGGAGCGAAATTCCTGCTCCTGTCTATATATTTAATTGTCAGAAGAAAGAGTGGCTTGTTCTAAACAAGTCTGGAAAGATTTTCCTTTTTAATTGGGAATAGCAGCAATACAGTGTACAGGTGAAAGGATGGGGTAATAGTGGCATATGGATGCAATAGTAATGGCAGCAATAGCAGCACAGCATGGAACAGACAAGGCAGTAGATGTGTTTGCAGTTGTTTAGGGGTAGTAGCAGTAGTAGACAGCTGTGCATCTATAATGGAAGTAGCAGTAGGGGGATTAGCAGCAGGGAGTAGCAGCTGCAGAGGCAGCAACAGTAGCTATCTGGTATGAAATATGATGGTTGTCAGACAGCCAGCGGCAGTGGCATGATGGCAGTAGCCATAAGTAATGGAGCCTGTTAGTAGGCAGGAAGAAAGCAGCAGTGGCATGGAGGCAGCAGCAGCAACTATGTGGTATGGTACATGATGGTAGGCAGGCAGACAGTGGCAGTAAAATGATATGGCACCGTCAGCAAAGGCAGATCGATTCATCAGCCTCAGCCAGAGATCTGTGGCAATCCTCACAGATCCATGCCTCATTCATTTTTACAAAAGTAATGTTTTTTTGCACTGGCAGAGGACAACCTTGTCTGTTTGGAAGTTATGATACCCCCTGCCATGCTGGAAAACCTCTCTAATGACATTTCAGGCTGGCAAGACAGCACAGAGAGACCATTCTGGGCCAGTTCCAGCCACTGTTCCAGTCTGACTGCCGAGAAGCCCATAGGTTCAGGGAACATGTTATGTGCCGAAGAAATGCTGAAGTACAGGTACGTAGGACTGAACCTGGGTGTTGAGACGGTATGTCTCTGTATGCTGATTTGCATTGGCCTGGTGTGGCACATGGAAAATACCCCATCAAGTTAATGATACGGCGGCTTCTGCTGCTTGTGGTGGTGGAGATAGCAGAAAGTGGGTGACTCTGCAGGGGGTGGAAAGGAGTCTCACAGTCAGACATGCAGGTGTGTGCTTTATGAAAGTTGCAGAAAGCTGTGTACTCAGTTCATCACAGTAATAAAACAATTTGACATCCCTTTCGGCAACAGGAAAATTGTTCCCTATTTTGTTTTAGTCTAAAAAGCATGACCAGTAATCACCAGATTGTTTGATGGTAAGGATATGCCTGTCAGTGCTAAAAAAAAAAAAAAGGAAACATACAACTAGCAATTCTCTCTAGCGTGACTCCGACCCCCCCCCACACTGAGCTGATTTGTCATCACTGCCTGTTTCATCATTGTCATCAGTCTCATCCTCCTGCATAAGCAACTCCTCCACTTTGTGCTCCTCCTCCAGTGGCAGCTCCTCATCCTCCTCCAAGAGACTTTCTTCTAGTGAGTCGCCAACAGTTACAGGGCAGCCAGCAAGATGAGCAAGCTGTTCTTCTGTCATTCCCCCATCTTCCCAAATATCAGTGGGATGACATATTTGATGCCACAGTTGTCCCTACTGACAAACTACAGACATCTCTTATGAGCTGCCACTTCCTGACCTCGAAACAACACATGCTCCCTGCTGTGGTGGCCTGGTGCATGGTGAAATCATTCACCAATTTATGCTGCTTGTACAGACACTGTAGCACATGCAAGGTGGAATTTCCAGCGAGTTGGAACGTTGTAGATCAAGGAGGCAATGGAAGACCAATTATGTTGCTGCAAGTCCATAAGGGCATTCATTGTCAGATATGAATGGCTGGAATGTGAGGACAGTCTCCTGGACAAGGCCAGTACCCTCTGCAAGCCATTGTACTTTTTCAAAAAGTGTTACATAACTAAATTTGTCCCGTGAACCATGCAGGGAGCATGTTTTATTTCCCTGAAATGCAATGTGTTCATGATGTTAGCCAACTAAGAGAGGCCATAGTCCTAAATAACTGGGAAAAAGACCTCAAAAATAGAAATACAGCCACAAAATGGGAGATTTTTAAAAGCATCCTAACATCTAATTGTGAGAGGTACATACCTTATGGGAATAAGAGGTTAAGGAACAAGAAAAAAAAACAATGGATAAATAGAATTGTAAAGAAAGCAATAAATGAAAAAAATAAAGCAATTAAATCACTAAAACAGGAGGGTAGCGAGGAAGCATTGAAAAACTATAGGGAAAAAATAGAATATGTAAAAGACAAATAATAGCAGCCAAACTAGAGACCGAGATATTAATTGCCAAAGAGAGTAAAACTAACCCTAAAATGTTCTTCAGTGATGAGGAAAAGAAACTGTCAGATGAAATGCAGAATGTAAATGTAAATTTCCCATTAAAAGTGACTGACCCAGGAAGAAGTACATCAGCGTCTTAAAAAGATTAAAATAGACAAATCGCCAGAACCAGATGACATACACCCCAGTATCCTAAGAGAATTAAGTACTGTTATAGCCAGACCCTTATTTCTAATATTTAAGGACTCTATACTGACAGGGAGTGTTCCACAGGATTGGCACATAGTAAATGCGGTGCCAATATTCAAAAAGGGTCCAAAAACAGAGCCTGGAAACTGTAGGCCGTTAAAGGGGTTGTCCGAGTTATTTTTTTGTTCTTTATATGTTTCTAACTTGTCAAGTATAACAACTTTCCCATATACTTTGTGTTTCTAAAGCTGCTGGTTTCTCAGAGTTGACTGAGGGTCACATGACCTGTGATGTCAGCTTATCTCCCTGGTCTGTGATGTTTCGTGCACAAGCTTCGGAGTTCAGATAACAGTCTGTACAGGAGAGGTCACTGGCCACGCCCCCTTTCTTTGCCAGGCTGCTATCTGCTCTCTCCCTGGATTCCTTCAGATAAAACATTAACCCCTTCAGTCAGAACACACTAAGGGCTCAAGGCTTTAGTTCACAACAAATAGTAGCTGCAGCAGTGAGAGGAGAGAAATGCTGGGCAAGGAGCTATAGAGGAATTGTATTGTACAAGAACAGGTAGGGAGAATTTCCAGTGTGTATCAGCAGTGTCATTGAACAGCTGGGACTTGTAGTCCTACACATACAACATGCTGCTGAGTATTCCAGCAGGCAGACATGTCACTCAGCACTTGTATTCACTGCCTTTGCAGAGAAGGGGGGAGGGGCTGAGATTGTTGTTATTGCATGTAAACAAAGGCCAGAAGAGAACCAGGGAAATGAGGAAATATAGATTTTTTTGCCTAAAACTTGCTGAACTTAGTTATATATTGCTGCCCATCAGATTTATAGTGCTAAATTTTTTTTCATAACTTGGACAACCCCTTTAAGTTTAACATCTGTCGTGGGTAAACTGTTTAAAGGTTTTCTAAGAGACGCTATCTTGGAGTACCTCAATGAAAATAAGCAAATAACGCCATGTCAGCATCGTTTCATGAGGGATTGGTCATGTCAAACTAATTTAATCAGTTTTTATGAGGAGGTAAGTTCTAGACTTGACCGCGGCGAATCAATGAATGTCGTATATCTGGACTTCTCCAAAGCATTTGACACTGTACCATATAAAAGGTTAGTATATAAAATGAAAATGCTTGGACTGGGGAAAAATGTCTGTATGTGGGTAAGTAACACGCCGGTCGGCACGCGGCTCTGAGGTGCACGCTGCACGCAGGGGCGGTCTTGGGCACCACGCATCCTATGCATTTGCGTAGGGCCCCCGGCGTCCAAGGGGGCCCCCACGCTCTTCTCTTGTGCCGGTGCCCAAGACTGCCTGCCCAGCTGTCACTCTGCGGGCCCCCCTTGCCACTTGCAGGGCCGCACCGCCAATTAGCCAGGTGCGGCGCGGCCCTGCGCACAGATAGGGGCAGAGGGAGATGAGCGCTTCCATTGTGGAAGCGCTCATCTCCATAGTCATCTGTATCGCCGTCCTCAGGACGGCGATACAGATGCCTGTATTGTACTGGGGCAGGGGAGGGAGAGGCGTCTCCCCTGCCCGTTCCTCTGATAGGCTGCAGGCACTGGGCCTGCAGCCTATCAGAGGCCGGCTCAGGCGGCGCGATGACGTCATCGCGCCGCCTGAGCCGTACAGCGCGGGACACAGGCCGGAAGAGGCCTGCATCGCATCGCTGCCAGCACCATGGAGGTAAGTATAAGTGTTAATTTTTTTTTATTTTTTTTTTTATTGTAGCAGTCACCGACCGGAGCTCAATTGGGGGCACTGGGGGCATTTTGGGGGCATTTTTTACTGGCACATGGGGGCACTGGGGGCATTTTACTGGCACATGGGAGCATTTTTACTGGCACATGGGGGCACTGTGGGCATTTTACTGGCACATGGGGCACTGTGGGCATTTTTACTGGCACATGGGGGCACTGTGGGCATTTTACTGGCACATGGGGGCACTGTGGGCATTTTTTCTGGCACATGGGGGCACTGGGGGCATTTTTACTGGCACATGGGGGCACTGGGGGCATTTTTACTGGCACATGGGGGCACTGGGGGCATTTTTACTGGCACATGGGGGCATTTTTACTGGCACATGGGGGCACTGGGGGCATTTTTACTGGCACATGGGGGCACTGAGGGCATTTTACTGGCACGGGGCATTTTTACTGGCACATGGGGGCACATGGGGCATTTTTACTGGCACATGGGGGCATTTTTACTGGCACATGGGGGCACTGGGGGCACTGGGGCATTTTTACTGGCACTGGGGGCACTTCTTACTGGCACATGGGGGCACTGGGGGCATTTCTTTATGGCATGGGAGCACTAGGGGCATTTTTCTGGCACATGGGGGCACTGGGGCATTTCCTACTGGCACATGGGGGCACTGGGGGCATTTCTTACTGGCACATGGGGGCACTGGGGGCATTTCTTACTGGCACATGATTTTGAGGGGGAATCAATGGGGGGAACTTCTGGCGCATTATTGGGGCATTTCTTACTGGCACATAATTTGGGGGGCATCTATGGGTGGGGAGCACTTCTTACTGGCACATTGGAAGCATTATTACTTCTGGGGCACAGTGGGGACATTAGTACTGTGGGGGGCACTATTACTGTGGGGGGCACCCTGGCACAGTATCAGCGCAGTTATTTCTGGGGGACGTTATGTTCACACTATTACGGGACAGTATTTGCTGGGTGCAGTTATTTTAGGACACTGTGTGCCAATAATTATTGAAGGGCACTATCTGTGTGGTACTAGTGGCACAGTACTGGGGTGGTAGGATGACTTGTCCAGAAGATGGGAGGATGATGGAAAAGTAGTAAACTAAGATTTTTTTCTGTCAAACTGCAGAGATAAGAAATGGCTGAAAAATGGCGTCTGGTCTGAAAGGAGAAGATGAGGAAAGAGAAGATCTACATCAGAGGAGACGTCACTGGATGTAAGAGGTATGAGGCGCTGTATTATACTGGATGTAAGAGGTATGGGGCGCTGTATTATACTGGATGTAAGAGGTATGGGGCGCTGTATTATACTGGATGTAAGAGGTATGGGGCTCTGTATTATACTGGATGTAAGAGGTATGGGGCTCTGTATTATACTGGATGTAAGAGGTATGGGGCGCTGTATTATACTGGATGTAAGAGGTATGGGGCGCTGTATTATACTGGATGTAAGAGGTATGGGGCGCTGTATTATACTGGATGTAAGAGGTATGGGGCGCTGTATTAGGCGGGGGGGGGGCCCAAGCTGAACTCTTGCACCAGGGCCCATGAGCCTTTAGCTACGCCCCTGCAGCCCAGCCAATAGAGAGCTGGGAGTCTGGGACACGCCATAGGCTGTGGGCAACCTTGACCCCCCTCCAGTGAGGTGTAGGGGGTGTGTCATTGGGGGGGGGCGTGTCATCAGAGGCCGTGTCATCAGGGGTGTGAGGTGTCATTGGGGGGGCCCCCAGACATAACTTCGCTTAGGGCCCCAGAAATGCCAAGACCACCCCTGGCTGCACGTGGGAAGGAGCAATCTCCACCGTGTAAGATACAGAAAATCCCCGGCAGCCGTGACTTTGATTTGCAAATAATCTCTGCTTATTCAAGTCCAGTTTCCATATCGCATATCCCAGTACGCGTTTCGGCACAAAGCCTTTATCAACAGGTCCTGAGAAGCACTCAGCAGCACTTGTTCAGGGGATCCATATTACACATCAGGGATACTGCAGGGCAAGTGCAGGGCCAGTGCAGGGCTAGTAATTAATCAGGCAGGGAGAGAGAGATAGGGAGAGAGACAGGGAGAGAGATAGGGAGAGAGACGGGGACAAAGACAAAGACCAGCTGCAGGGCCACAGAGTGAAGTGAAAAATGTCTGGAATGGAAAAGCAAAAGAGGTCCAGTTCCAGCCAGACCTCGAGCTCTAAAAAAATGGAGAAGGTGGCACCGGGCAGCAGTGCCAAAGGACCTGTAGCCAGAGCTTCTACTTGCAGTATTCACAATACATGGCCAGTGTTCCACCGGGCTAACCCACCAATGCACAAAATTGTAGTGGAGGAGAAAGTGAATGACATAGTGGAGTGGATGGCACGCTCATCTCAGTCTCAGCCGGATGATCTGCTGTCATCTGCTGATACAGTATCCATATGTAGCCAGGGGTCAGACTCAGAGCGTTCCTCCTGCTCCACCATTACTCTCCAGCAAAGCCCGTCATTTTCGTACGCAATTTGTATGCTCATGCGTACGTGTTCAAAGAAGTTGCGTACCTTTTAAAACTGAACGTTCATTATTAGTGTGCGAATGTTCGCTAAACACCACATAATAACGTATATTTTGTACGCAGATTCAACGAATATATTCATCAAATATAGGAATCTTATGAAAAATTCGACAAATGTTCGACAAATAAAAATGATTCGCTCATCTCTACTCATGGCAGATGAAATACTGACTGCTTTCACACGAGTCAACAGGGAGACTATCTTGATTATCGGCCATAGCACATGGGGTTTTGTCCCCATAGAATAGAATGGGGAAGTGAAGACAGAGAGGATGCAACTAAATGGCTTCTCTGGTGTTGGAAGAAGGAGGAGCAGGAGGAGTGCTATGACCTTTGGCTTCAAGGTACAATGTCAGACTCAGAGCTGACATCCACATCATCCTGCTATGACTGAGAGGAAGAGTGAGCCATCCAGTTCACGTCATCCTCTTTGTCCTCAATAATAATGTAGCACCAGTTGGCAGCTAGGGAGAACTGTGACCTACTACTACTTACTGGATGGCTGGTGCTGTTACTACCCAGATTCAAACCCTCCAATGACAAGGTCTGGGTATTTCATTTTGTAATCTTCTATTTTCCAGACATTTTATTATGAGGTCTATATAAATGTAAAGTCATAGGTTTGGTACACAGATTATTAAACAGTACAAGCATAATTTCAAGTGTGTGTTCTTTAATTTAAAGACAGAGGTGCAATTAAACGTCCTTCCCTTTCAGCAAACACACTACACACTGGTATTAACAATTTCCTTTGGTAATAATTCAATGCTTGCCATTAGATATCTTTGAACAGTCAGCTTTCAATAACAAAGACATAATATTGCAATATTTGAGGTAAAATATTTTTGAACTATGCGTTCAATATCATGGGTATAACAATGCAATTTTTGTAGTAAAAGTCTTTGTACTACCTGGTCTGATGCAGTAGTGCATTCAATAACAGAGATAACAATGCAGTGTTTGTGGTAAAATGTTTTTGAACTGTGTGTTAAATGTCACAGGAATAACAGTGTAATTTTTGTAGTAAAATGTCTTTGAACTACATGGTCTGATGCAGTAAAGCATTCAATAACACGGGTATATCAATGCAATATTTGCATTAAATTGTCTTTGAAAGATAGGTTCAATAACATGGATATAAATATGGCGTTATTGCTGTAAAATGCTTTTGCCATATTGGAACGCATCTAATATCATGGATGCAATGCACTGAAATGTTTTTTATTGCTCAACATTTGTGGCAGAATGCTACTGATTTGTTTGTAATATGCCTTTGAAGTGTAGAAACATGAGGTTTTGAAACAAAAACGCCGTCTTTTTGTTCTCTGAAGCTATATTAAACCCAGCTTTCCCTTTTGCCAGACACTGCCACATAGCACCCTTCCAGGTCACATGCTGAAGACAGAATTGGCGTTTCTTCTAAGCATAAGGAGCTGCCTGCCTACTGCCCAGAAGTGGAACCAGCAGCAAGGAGTATAAATCCTCCCTTTATATTTCCCATTACATCCACTTCCAATAGCTGCATGAAAACTACCACAAAACCTGCAGTGTTATTCTGAAAGACATTCTTAATCTGAACCCTACTATCTATCTATCTATCTATCTATCTATCTATCTATCTATCTATCTATATCTATCTATCTATCTCTCATATCAATCTATCTCACTATTCATTATCTATCTGTCTATCTATCTATCTATCATATCTATTATCTATCATATGTCCATCTCATATATATTATCTATTTCTCTATCTATATCTATCAATTATCTATCTATCTATCTATCTATCTATCTATCTATATCTATCTATCTAGCATTACAAGATTATAAATAAGTCAGTGATAAAGTACTGTAAAGCTTGAAGAGAATTGGACCACCTTCATGCACTGACTTTGTGGTGTGCTTATGCTTATCTGTAGGAGCCAATCTGAATAGGCTGAGCTGAAGTGGAACGTATTAGAGCTTGACTTTTGATGAGACAAGAGGATCTCAATCTACCTCATACCTCCAGTAGACAGTCAATTAAAAATATTAAAATACTGGATAAAATAGCGCAGCATGCCGTGCTCTTTTTTTCTGGTAAAATGCTGGGTTTTCTAAGAGAAACCAGACAGGCCCTATTATACTATACCATATGGTGGGGGCCATCAGGTGCATTTAGTACCATTATTTTACGGCTCCACCTTTTCCATGATTTTTATTATTTTGCTACTATAATGGAAACTGAAGCGTTGCCTTATCTACATTTACTATCAAAGCTTTGTCCTAACGGAACAGGGGTAAAAAGTAAGGAAGTATTCAACAGAGAAATAATAGGTGTGTTACTTCGGTACCGGATTGGTTACTTTTGGATAAGATCCCATCAGTCGTATACATCCAAGATCCCATTTTTTGTATACGACTATGCAAGTGCTAAAAACTGAGTAGGCTCTGATACTCCAGTTTATGTGTCATGCCTAGGACTGCAGCTCAGCCTCAGTCACTTGAATTCTGCTGTACTGCAGTACCAGCCACTACCACTGCACAAGAGTGGTGCTGTTACTGAGAAAAAAATTGTTTCTTGTAACTAATCTGACAACCACTAACTTCATATTAAATAACTTAAAAAGGCATAACGTGATATTAGCTAATTCCTTATTTTTGGCAGGCCAAGTGGGAAGGGCGAACAAGTCAGAGCTTTTTTGTATGTTTAACATTTGGAAATGTTGTTTATTGTCACATTATATAAGTAATGTGCAAATGGTGCACACATGTGGAGGAGGAAAGGTGCAGGCCCTCGGGGCACCACACAGAGCTATTATCAGTGACAGGTTTTCAGGATCTCATTGCAGTGATTGACACTCTAGTTACTTAAATGTGACAAACACAAGTACTAAGATAATCTTATGGCTAAATACAATGTGAATAAATAATCACAAATAGTCGCTGACTGATAAATATTTTCTTTTATTATTATCATCCATGATAAATTACTAAAACTAATTACAGGCAGATTTTATGACGAACATGACTGCCATGTAGATGCCAGACGACACTGAATTTCAGAATCAATTCTCATCAGCTCTAGTTGCGTGAAACTTTTTTTTGTGAAAATCACAGAAAATAGCATAGAAAAGCACAACATGTGAGCACATCCTAACTCCTATGGTATGCAGTACCCTACAGGCTTCAGCCCCTTCTGACAGCTGATCGGCGGGGATGCTGGGAGTTGGGCTCCCACCGATCTGATACTGATGAGCTTTTCTGAGGATAGGTCTTTAATATTTAAAAGGATTTTCCATTTTCTGATATTGATGACCTATCCTCAGGTCAGCGGGGGTCCGACTCCTGGCACCCTCACCAATCAGCTGTTTAAAGAGAATACAGCGCTCGTCACTTACCACTGCAATGCCGATGGCGAGCAGGTACACAGTGAAGAGAATACGGCACTTTCACAAACGCTGCACTCTCGTCAAACAGCTGATTGGTGGCAGGGGTCTCGGTAGTTGGAGCCATGCCGTCTTGATATTGATTCCCTCTCTTGAGGATAGGTTATTATTATTATCGGAAACCAGACCACCGCTTTAAGTCCAGGAAAAAGGGGTAGTTTAGATGTACATAGTTATTTGCATATGATGAAAGATAAGTATTAGATTGGGACCCCTCACTGATCATGAGAACAGGAACTTCCAAAATAAAAATGTCCCATAGAAATTAAAGGAGCCACAGTGCACATGTTGACCAGCCCCTCCATTAATTTCAGGGTGCCCACAGGGTATGGAATACCCCTTTAATTAATTAATTAATTGCATATATATCACTGACTGCCTCATTTCATTGCAACATCGGGGGCTCCTTACTTTGATTGCTTCCCATGAGTCACTATTTGTCAATTATACAGTATCACACATAGTACAGAATCACTATAGTTTTAATGTAATTTAAAAAAAAAAAACAAAAAACTGTTCACTTAGGGCTCATGCACACAAACGTATTTTTCTTCCGTTTCCATACAGTTTTTTATTCATTTCAATGGGGCTTGAAAAAAAAAACGGAAATGACTCCATGTGCATTTTGTGTCTGTATGCCCATTCTGTCAAAAAAATAGAACATGTCTATGGATGCAACACGGATGTCATCCGTTTTGTTTTGTTTTTTGCAGACCGCAAAATACATATGGTCGTGTGCATGAGCTCTTAATGATATAATATTAAAATATATAATTCAACATTCAATGTCTAGTAAGTACTGTATACTTTGCATCATTTATGTTACACTACTCCTTAGTTACAACCTCATTATAGTGCAGAGCTTCATTCACAATTCTGCAAACTTCAGAGCTGAAATCATCCAGCATTCCTTGCTGGTGTTATGTGTTCAAATTTTTGGAACTACCCTATTAATGCCTGGCACAGTAGACTAATCTTTAATAAACTTGTTGACTTTTTTTCTGGCTACAACCAGCAGAATTGTGAATGCAGCTCTGGGCTATTAAATAGGTTATAGGGCCAGTAAAAATAAGTAATTTGCTTTTAAAGTTTTTCTGTACATTATAGCTATATCTAAAGCAGCAGTAAACTGCCATACCCTTTAATCATAGAATATTGAAATGTTATGCATACTTATAAAATACTTGTGCCCTGATTTACTAAGACAGATATTTCGTACTCCACTCTTAAAGTAATGAGATTTGCTTGTTTGAGATGTGCCAAGTTTATTAAGAATCAAAGCTGGCCTAAATTTCAGCTATAATTCACACCATTTTTGGCCACAATTTTAGTAGTGCCGGACCATTCGCGGCCCAACACATTTACCAATGTGTGCGTCAAAAACCGGAGCACATTACATATGAAATCTATGCCAACTCCTTGCTGGTATAGATTTAATTTTCTGGAGCATGGAACTCCCAAAAATGTGCCAGAATTATTACCTCGTATTAATTCCAGTGCATTGTATATCATGGTAAGTTTTGTTATTAAGACTGGCACAAGAAACCAGTAAATTAATTTCACTTCTTGGTGTTAGTTCCTCACCCTTTTTGTTCTTTGTGAATTCAGAGGCTGTGTAAGCTACACAAACCTAAAGCTTCTCACAGCTCAGGGACCCAAACATACACCGAGAATGGAGTGCGGAAGGTGGGGCCAGAGGACTCTGGGTTTCACCGGCTCTGGCCACCCCCAAGTGCTCTGTCCATAGTACTGAATGGGAGTGCACCATGCTTGCGTGGCCACCACTCCCATTCATTTCTACAAGGCCGACGAAAATAGCTGAGCCAGCACTCGCCTATTTTTGGCAGCCCCATAGAGATGAATGTAGGGTGGCTGCGCATTCGTAATATGCCCTCCACAACCTTTGGGCTTCCATTCTCATATCCTAGCCATATGCCCCCCATTGTCTGAGATTGAAAAGCCCCTTTAAGTCTTTTTCCTACCAAGTGTGAGGGTACATTCCAGAATCAAGGGCTTATCCCACCTCTGAATGGAGGAACCAGGGGCTGGAACCATTTTGCATGATGTTTTCTTCTAGGTTCACATTCGTGTTTCCTTTTTACAGTATATTTATATTTTATGAAACACTGGAGTACTCATGGGGTCCTGTTAAAGGGGTTCTCAGGGATTTTTTATAATATATTTATATATTGATGGCCTATTCATAGATAGGTCACCAATATCAGATCAGTGTAGATACGACTCACGAAATCCTTACCAATCAGCTCTCTCACTGGGAAACAGCACTGGAACTACAGCTCCATCATCTGTGCAGTGGACAGAGCTGGTTACTGCAGCATTCACTTCAATGGGAGGAATATTGCAGTATCCAGCTCCATCCACTACACAGTAATGAAGTTGTGAAGTTTAAGTGCTTATTTCTGGTGCAGAAGTTTATGAAAAACAGCTAGTTGTTGGAGGTGTCGGATCCCCACCGATTAGATATTGATGACCTATCCCAAGGATAACATATCAATATAAAAACCCAGGAGAACCCCTTTAATTTCTGTGTCACCAAGTGAAAGATAAACTACTAAAAAGTATATAGTGTGGACTTAAAATCAACGCAACATTTATAATATGCATGGACCTCTTGAATAGATCAACTAAGGAGACTGCCAGGGACTGCACATAGCCTTTCTGCTGCCTGAGGCAAAAACTGAAAGGGCGCCCCCCCCCCATACCAATTTCTTAACCTAACCCCTTTGCCACAATGAAAGCGCTCATTGCCCATGGCCCTTCTGCTGCCCCCCTCTTGCCCCTTCCTGGTGCTGCTTAGCGATCGCCTCACCTGGCCTAATTGGTGGTGCTTTCTGCTTCTTGGTATCATCCAGCATCTAGTGTATTTCTGCATCTTCAGTAAAAGATATCATTTGTATGAAAACAGAACATGCTTCCTGTACAGTTACACTGAAACAAAGTACATGTCATACATTGTTAGAAGCCGGGAAGCCAGGATTAGGTCACTGGTTCACATTATTAACTGGTCCAGTTATTACAGGGGTGTTACAGCATGAAACCATATGTAATCTAGGAGCATGTGAAAGTCATAAAGACAAATTTAAAGGGAACCTGTCATCTCCGAAACACCCCCTGAACTACAGTAAGCGGTGTATAGTGTAAGTGATGCTGAATCCGAATATGTAAGTTTTATCTTCATACTCACTTCCATTCTGACGCTGTGCTCCCACAAACATGCAGTAAAATGCACTGAGAGGACTCTTCTTTGAGTCCTCTCCATTATGTGAGTGAGCACTGGAGTCCACTGAGTGCATTTTACTGCCGGTTTGTGGGAGCACAAGATCAGAATGGAAGTGAGTATGAAGATAAAACTTACATATTCGGATTCAGCATCACTTACACTATACAACGCTTACTCTAGTTCAGGGGGTGTTTCGGAGATGACAGGTTCCCTTTAAATGACACATACATCACTTCTGCAACCTGAGGGCATGGCCACACATGCAGGTTTTTATGAAGTTTTTGAAGCCAAAACCAGGAGTAGATTAAAAAATGGAGAAGAAGTTGTATCTGCCCTTAGTACTTTCTCTCCTTTTATGATGCTTTTGGCTAAAATAACTGCATTTAAAAAACAAAAAACCTGAACGTGTGGCTGGACCCTAAGACCTCATATGGCCGTAGTAGAACTTCCAAGTGTATGGTGCTTTTATAGGGCACAAATGGACTATGAGGTTCATTTGCACCTTCATTTTCTTATGATTTCATGTAGAAACATATGGAGTCTTTCATATGAATACAAAAAGAAAAAATATCACAGTATTCTCCAACAAATGTCTCATGATGCAACCGTTATAACTCCATCATTTGTTGGCACACAGAGCATGGCGGCCCTCATAGTACCAGGCCCCACAGTACAGAGGCACAGAGATTTTGTGTGCGATCATAAGGACACCTGTTCACAGCCTTTAAAAAATGTTAAAGATGAATAGAGAGGTAGAGATTAAGTATAACTTGTAATTTAACTGTAATTTATACATTTATATCTCTGCTTTCCTATACTTAAGACCACCCTTATGTACAACTCACAGCTATCTCTGCATACACACTTACACAGAGAATTATATCAATCACTATACCTCCACCATGTACAATTATCGATGACTGACAGCTTTGTATATACACTGACACAGAAAATGCAATCCATCCATCCTTACACAGAGAATGCTATCAATCACTTATAACACATCCCCGTGTACAGCTATCAGTGACTGACAGCTATCTCTGTATACACACTTACACAGAGAATGCTATCAATCACTTATAACACATCCCCGTGTACAGCTATCAGTGACTGACAGCTATCTATGTATGCACACTTACACAGAGAATGATATCAGCTACTGATAACACATCCCCCGTGTACAGCTATCAGTTACTGACAGCTATCTATGTATGCACACTTACACAGAGAATGCTATCAATCACTTATAACACATCCCCCGTGTACAGCTATCAGTTACTGACAGCTATCTATGTATGCACACTTACACAGAGAATGCTATCAATCACTGATAACACCTCCCCCATGTGCAGCTATACGTAACTGACAGCTATCTCTGTATACACACACAGAGAATACGATCAATCACTGATAACACCACCCCGTGTAGAACTGAAGTCAGAAAAAGCAGAGATATAAATGTGTAAATTACAAGCGTTAATGATTCTTCTCCCATGAAACAATATATCAATCTCTGTGAGGAGTCAGCATGGAGGAGGACAGAGCTGATCACACATTTGCTTCCTTGTCTAGTGGCACAAAAAGTTTGCAAACCCACATAATAAACATGGTACATGGCATGTATACAATTTGAACCAGACATCCAGACTTGAGGTGCATTTAGCTTTAGAAATCTCTTTAGAAATCACTCATACATATAAGGAGCCCTATGACCAAAGACACAATTAAAAGTTGAGTATGTGTGGAAATAACAGAGAGAATCTGGAAGATCCTAACCAGCCCTCCCAAAATGTATAGTGCTTTACGCCGTAATTCTGCACATCTGGCAATTGAATGGATTAGAATTCATCTGTCCCTGATGCTTGGAGACTGCAACAAAAACTCCTAGCACAAAAACAGTACATTTTGGCACAAATTTAAATAGAGAATCAACATGCATTTAGTTAATTAAACCTAAAGGTATGAGGTCCTGGGAACCAATGTATTTACATCTACGAAGTTGTGTGAGGACTCTTTTTTTTGCAGAGAGGGCAAGGGGGATCAGTAGTTTTTATTTATACAATTTTGGATCACTCTTTGTAACATTTTTTAGGAGGTGAAATGACCAAAAAATAGTGAACTTTTTTTTCCCATTACTCCGTTCACGGTACAGGATGAATGTTTTTAATTTTGATATTTTTTTGGACAGCAATGGTAATGATGCATTTTTAGCGGAGGGTGGTTTGATTTTTTAGATTTTTTTACATTTTTGTTATATTTCTCGAAACTTTTTAAACTTTTTTTGCACTACTTTTAAGTCCCCCTACAGGACTTTAACATGTAACATAGTAACATAGTAACATAGTTTATAAGGCCGAAAAAAGACATCTGTCCATCCAGTTCGGCCTGTTTTCATCGTATTTCTTCTTCCATAGACTGCAGTGATTTAACATTGCAGTCTATGGTAGATTCACTATATTGCTATGAAGCCCTGCCACAGGCAGGTCCTGATATGAACTTTGCTATGGAAGGCCTCAGAGCCTTCAGTAGGTCGAAGGCTGCCATAGCAACCAAATGACTGCCTCAATCTTGGCACAGGGGAGCCGTTCAGGCCATTGACATGCAGCACTCCCAGGATTTGGCCACTCAGATGCCACTAATTCAAATGGATGAGTGGCCATTTATTATGGCCATCCCAAATCCACAATAGGGGACACGTTCTTTGTTAGCAGTTTTTTTTTTGCTATGACAACCAAATGCTCCATAGAGGATATGGACTGTGGCTGACTCCATGAACTATCATCTTTAGTGAAAAGTATAACAATGTGCTCTTACATGGCAGACACATGAGTGGTGAGCAGTACTAAAGTTGGCACTACTCTATGGAGCCTACTAGGAAGCTCTAAACTTTGGGTACTTCTAGACTAAATCATAAATTCTTTCAATCAGCTTTGAAGTAATCCTATTTTCCTCAAACATATTACCAAGGATATTGTGTGACGCATATGGATAGGGAAACCTTTGTACTAACCATGACAAGACTATCTGTATCAGTCATTCTGAATCTAAAGTAAATTTATCAATTACATAATTAGATCAACCAGCAACTGAATTATACCTGTTTTGCTTCTAATTAGCTTAGAAATAGTATTTTAACTCAACATGAGTCATTTCACATTTTCATTGTTTTTTTTCCTTTTGAATATATTTCATGTATAAATAATAAAAAAATAAGTACTTAAATAAAATGTTAAAAAAGGAAATGGAATAATAATAATAAATATAATGTAATATATTAAACATAACATATTAACAAATAAAGACTAAGCAATAAACAAAATAAAAAATAACTAAAATAAATAATATGTGATACAAATAAAATAAAAATAAATGCATCAAAATAAGCAAGCAAAATAATACAATAAATAAAATTTACATGAAATTGTGAAAATATTAATTGTAAAAAGTACAGGTAATTCTTCACAGACAGAATATGAGAACTATATCCATTACAAACAAAAAGGATAAAACAAACATAGAAGTGAATAAATTGTTGAGGAATATTTAGATCTTTTCTGAATGTAACCTTCCTGTTCCTTTTCTGTCTGCATACATGTGAAAAACATCAAGTCCCAGCTTTTAGACATCATCACGGAAGATGTGAGCAGATTTAAGTTAATATGTTGCTGGTGGGATGAATGCAGTTAATAGCCCGTCGGTGACTGCAGATGGAATTGAAGGAATACAGGGTTTGCCAAAACTAATTCCCATTCTTAAACTGTCAGTGTCAACACCACCTGCAACCACTCATGCATTGCCCCTGCTGGTAACCCACATTAATGACAATTGGACCATTTTACATTTTCAAGATGCATTGAATGCAGTTAGATCACTAGAATGGCATGATATTATGAATAGGGAATATATCATGGAAGAAGAAGCTGAAATAGTATAGTTTTATAACCTTGAAATAGAATAGTACACAATTCTGTGCAAAAAGCAGAATAAACCAATATCTGATATGGTATAATCAAATTAGCATATAGAATACAAGTCTAAGGAATTGCATTCCTTTGTTTTCTCTTCTTGTTCTCTAATTCTTGCACTGCAATAATATGTCATTTAGAAGAGGATCTGGTTTATACCCTAATCATAGTGACCTAATGAGCACCTCAAAGGCCTCATTCATGTGGTCATATTAAGGCTCCTTATAACCTCATAATTATATGGAGCCCTCATACAGAACCCACAAAAGTCTAGGGGATCCTATTGTTCTGAGGCTTTTCTGAAGCCAAAAGAAATGAAATAGGGCAGAATTCTCCAGAAAATGACATATTACATATCCCTAAGAGGGTACATTTCTGTAATACAGCATCAAACAGAGGTCGAGTATAGTAGGCTATATATATATTAATACTATACTATTAGTAGCACATGAAGTGCCTTTGTACTATTACAAGTCTCATGCACACATCTTGGGCTTATGTATGTCGCCTTAGAAAAAGCATTACTCTATGTCTGTGATGGCTAAGCTTCGGCACTCCAGCTGTGGTAAAACTACAACTCCCAAGATGCACACTTGCCTGGCTGTTCTCAAATCTCCACAGAAATGAATGGAGCATTCTGGGAGTCATAGTTTCACCACAGCTGGAGTGCCAGAGGTTAGCCATCACTGCTCTATGTAGACCTGGGGACCATTCTGCTGACTTTATGATGCAGAAGAAAGATACCATAGAGCTGATCATCTTAGAATGGTGCATGGACCGTCCAGTGTCCACCCAGTTGGACATTAGTCAGAGAGTATTATTGCCCTTACTACCCTTGTGCTACAATTATGTGAGAAAGTCTAAATTTAAACTGAATATGTAATTTCGTTAATTTTACTTTAAATTACTGTATATAGATAATAAGTAATGTTTTTGGTCTTTATTTTGTCCTTGTTGTTTACTTTTTGGGCGGCCATATTGGGGCACACTCTTGTATTTTCTGTATTTCCTGTATAGCGAGCACAGCAGACTTGTGTGAGCGCTTTATGGCAGCTGAATGAACGGGTCAAATGACAGAGAAATGGAGACCAGGAGACAAGCATACAGAGCCTTGTAAAGTGTGTAGTCTAACTATCCTACCTTATCTAGACCTCCAGCAGTACAATTCAGCTGTCATTAACCTGTCCAACCTCCAATGATAATGAGATGATTGTCCTCATCCCAGGGATGTATATACAGCAAAGCTGACAAGTGAACTACGGAGAACAGGAAATATCAGCTTATTGGAGCTGCTGTATCAGCAAGCATAAAAACAAAAAATAAATAAATAAATAAAAATTACCTTCATAATAAAATCACAATTTAAATAATATGTCACTTTTTTGTTTGTCTCCATGACAGATCCTATTTAAACAGAAGTGGTTAGAAATATGGTTGTGCACCATCAGATTGTATATTAAGTATATTTATTTTTCATCCTTTTAGGGGCCGTTCAGACGGCCATGCTATTGGCGGACCACAATACCACGGATGCCGATCAGTGTGTGTTCCGCAACACACGGCCCGGCACCCCATTCAAAATGCCTATTCTTGTCCACTATTGCAGACAAGGATAGGACATGTTCCATCTCTTTTTGCGGAGCCGCGGCACGGAGCAGCGGCTACCTGCTCTCATTAAAGTGAACAAGGCCACATCTATTCCGCTAAATTACGGAATAGATGCAGACCCGTTCACATGGTTGTGTGAACAAGCCCTTAAAAAAAAAAGTTCTACCCCCTTCCAGTTAGAGAGGCAAAAGGAATTGTCTCTGTGAAAGAGAGATCGACTTTTTCCCTCTCCTACATCAATCATGGATTACTGACAGCACCTTGTGAGGGTTGTCTCTGTGGTATTCCCCATGCATCCTACAGATCATAGTAGAATCCCTAGTGAATGTAAGGGCCCTTCACATAACTGTATAGCTGCTGTGCCCATGTTGAGGACCGCAAATAGCGGGTCTGCAAAACATGGGCACCAGCCGTGTGAACTCCTTACTTTTGCGGTCCACAACACAGGTACGGCGGCCATATGGTCATGTGAATGGGCCCTAAGTCTTATATCTCCTGTCAACTTTTTCAAAAAGTCTCTATAGCCATTTTTTAGCTATATCAATTTCTCTGACAGCCCAGGTAACAGTCAATGTGACTCCCACAATGGTTGCCACACCGCTTTTTTGGGAGGCAAACCTTCTTAATTCTGCATCAATATGGCATTTGGGGTGCACTACTGATATAAATATCTACATTATTATTTAGCAAGTAGCCTGTTCCATAAATGTCTGATAGGTGAGGGCCCATCTCAGGAACCCAAAGCTATCAGTCTACAGATTATTGACCTAACGAAGGAGGTGATAAGCCTCCAAAACGCGCTGTCTTGGAGTTTGTATTAATTTAAAAAAATATATTGTGGCTATAATCCTGATAGTCTCCTGTGTCTGTGACGGCTCTGATCCACAGAAGTCCTCTTCTTTTTTCTCCACCACTTATCACTACAGAATACCCAGGGAGCTAATCATCTTGCATGCCAGGTGAGGACAGGGGCAACAGCGCAATACACTATTCACAAGAGTACAAGGTGAGCACCAAGATCTCCCAAAACCCCCAGCAGTATTACAATAGATATACTGCCTCTGTCTTCTTTTCCTTTTATCCAGTCACAGATGGAATGGAAAACTTTTTCTGCACTTTTTGTGTTATAGTATGATTTTAACAGCTGTGGACTTTGCCCATGTGTATTTGTCATATATACTAAGTATGCTTCCTATGTGATATGTTTGGTTTTTGGATACTGTATTTCATTTATACATATTTTATTATCCCTTATAGTGCTGCATGTTATGTTTGTTTGCATATGGTGGCTTCCCTCAGTTGGTTGGGTGTTAATTGGCCTTCCATTCTGACTAGAAATAACAATAGGGAAGAAAGACCCCAGACACCATTATTAAAGAGAGGCAGATCAATGAATTCAGGGCCTAAGGAAGCCTTGTAGATTTACGTGAAAATGGAGAGGCTAGGAGATACCATACTTTTCTGTTCTTGAAGGTGGAGTCAAAAGCAAAATATAGTGCTATAGTCAGTGTTCAAAGTTGTTGTCCAGGAATGTCCAGAGGGCCAATGATGCAGCTACCAGGAGTGGGTGGATAGAGAGACTCCACATTGCTGCCATGCAGCAGTAGGGCTAAAGCTCATAGCCTGAGCCTAAGACACTCCCTAAGAGACAGGGAGACTGAGATGAGTGCCCACCAGAAGGAGCATAAGAAAATCACAGCTGACTAGGACCTGCAGCGGGTGAGTCCAGGGTCAAATCATTTGAGAGAAAGGGAGATAGCCATGTTGAGTGGAAGCCACCATGGCAAACCAGTTGCAGCATCTGCAAAGTATTGTGCCTTTCTGTGGAAGAACTGTTGAGCCTGCAACATTTTCTTCCTGTTTGATACTTCAATAATAACCCCCTGTTATGCCAGCAATCAATGTCTGCTATGCTCCGGCTCGCTACTGCGGGCACAGATGCTGCAATCATTTATCCAGCCAGTCCCCACCTGCCACCCGCTGCTCCCCTTCTAGCCGTCCATGTTCCCGGTCGCTGGAGCAGACAATGTCTTCCTCAGGCTGAGGCCTGCATTTGCTTCAGAAGACCTCCTGCCCTGTTCCCCTGTTCCACTCTCAGCCTCTTAAAGGACCAAGACATGCACATCCAAAAGCACCCCCAGCCAATGGCTGGCTGTCTCTGGATACATAAGGTGTCCTCATCAGTAGTAACCTGTAAAAGAGTCCTTTCCTTTCTAACTACCCATGTACTATACTCTTGTACTATACCTGATTCTCACGTCTCCTATCCTGCCCTGGTCTGTCTACCATCTCGCTTCTTGTTGCTTGCCCCGACTTCAGATTTGTTATTTTGATTATTCACATACTCAGCCTGCCCCAACCCCAGAATTATTTCAGACTATGCTTATTGTGCTAAGCATTGGTGTCTCTGTCCCTGATGGGTCAGCCGCCAACTACACCGGGACTATCTCAAGAGGTAGCGGCCAGGTAGCTCCCCAGATCCCTGTATAGGGGTTAAAGGGTGAATACTAGAGGACCACCAGGATAACACCCTTAGAGATAGCCCAAAGCCAAACCAGTTAGTCAGTGCAGTGGTCCACACTCCCCGCCCGTAACACCCCCATTTAGGTGTGCACTCCATGTTCAGTTTTTACATGCCTATATGTACCCTACCAACTGCACCTTGGGGGAGGATCCTTTCTCTTCATGGGGAACAAGTCATTTTAATGTAACCAAAGGTCTATGTCTGCCTGACAGTAACATAAAGCACTGCGACACCTCTGAGAAGGCACTGTGATGCCATATTCCTGATTAGAGTTCGGATACTAACATAATCGATGGTAATTAATGATAATTTAATAAAATCTAAATATCAAATTCATACAGAGCTATTATACAATGCTTTTCTGTCTAGAGAATCTAACATTGACTCAAGGTAGATTTTTTGGGCAGGGGGAAGATAGCATTAGATAATGACATGCTCTGATTTCACTGTGATTGGTATATTGTCATACAAATTATTTTAACTACGCTCGATCGTGTCAGTTTCTACACAGTTACGTTTCATTTTAATTTAACCCAATAATGAGGGTTTATCAAAGGAATAGAAATGTGCAGCACAATCACTCAAAATTCACCAGCCTCTCTTATTCTGCCATTCATTCATGTTTAATTTCTTACTGATCCTTTTAGTTTTATATCAGGAAGAATGGAAAATGATATGCTGGGCATTAAACAGCAAAGCAAAAAAAAATCCTAAAATTTAAAGGAGGGGCTCAGGACATATAGTACGCCAGTATTCTTCTATGAATTAGACTGGTACCTAGAAGTGAGTGGGTTGCTAAGGGTTAAATGTATAAAAGCACAGCAAAGCTCAGTATACACAGGGTATGGGCATGATTTTTGGCAGTAAATTCCCCATATGCAACAGTATGCCTATATATCAGCTTACATGTGCCATTGACTCATTGCTGCATGAAATGCATTGAATTTTTTTTATGCAACTGTTTTTATAAGGATAGTCACTTTTTTATTACAGTCAAGGCAAATTGTGTGTACTGGACAAATGTGTACACTAGTGTGGCTAATGATAGTCACTAGGCACTTTACACATACACACGTAAGAAGAATTTCCTGACTATATGCTGTATAGCCCAAACCTAAATTAAAAAAGGTAACGGCAACATGATCGTATCTAAAGAGCCAAACATTCTGTTGTTATATATTTAATGCAGTTCCATGTTTTTTTCTTATTTTCCATAAGAATTGTAACAGTAGATTTATATTATAAATTACATAAAATGCTAACAAATTAATCATTACCAAACGTACTCAAATTACAATTTAACTCTAAATAAGTGATTTACGAAAAGTAAAACTTTTTACCTAATAGAAGATCAAATTAGATTTGGGAAAAAATGATGCGTGAGTTATTTCTCCTCATTTACAGTTAAAGATAAATATAAATTTGAGAATTTTCTTAGATTTAGAACATTTTGATTTCTTTAACAAGCAGAAACTTTTCCTTTACTGATACTAACAACTTGATAGATGTCGAGTACGAACCAGGTTTTCTCAGTAGAGTCAAATGGTGACATCAGCCTTGTAGCATACAATTAGCAGGAGAAAAAGAGGCCGTTTCACATATTTTTTAAAACTTTTAGACTACAGATATGAAGAAACTTCAGGTTTTATGACTATCCCAAGATATTATTTGACTTTTTTTTACAAAATGACATTATTTGCAGTTACACATAATGCAATTGCAGAGAACTAGGAATTTACAGAAATATTCACGTTCATCTGTATAATCGTGGCACAATGATTAGTATAAATCAGATTGTCTCCACTGAGCTGTGCCATATGGTTAAAAGAGTAAATGATGTTTTTATTACTTTGTCTTCATTGCTATTTTTAACAAATATTAATCTAAAATTGGAAGAAAAGGCATAAGTCTTTTACAGCAATAAATTATTGTTACAATGTTATCATTTAGTATAAAATGTCTTGTTCAGTTATTATTATTATTATTATTATTATTTAGCATATGGTATTATTACTACTATTAGTGAGTATATTGTATTAATAGTATTATTGCTATTATTTACTATATTGTATTATTGTTAATATTACTATTATTTAGTATGCATTTTTACTATTATTGTCATTATCATTTTCCAATTTCTTCAGTCAAGTATTATAAAATAGAATATTCAGGATCGCTTCAATTAATCCGCAAACAGTCCTTACATAAAAGAAATAAAAAAATAAAGCCACAGGCTGACAGTATGATACACTTGTAAGATTTTGGCGTTTAGTATACATTGTATAGAAGATAGTTTTAGTGGCATAAGACAATATTGCATATTTACACACATAAGGCCATAGGAATAATGTGATAAATGAGATAAGCCATGTAAAACAGAAGTATCACTATGAGGAGAGGAGTAAACAGTTGTAGCAGTAAATATTGGAGCAGTTCATAGGTAGGTAGGTGAAAGCTTTATCGCCCACTGATTGAGATCTGGTCCATGGTTGTGATGTCCCCACCAGGTCAGAGGGGCCCTTGAGTGTTGTAGAAGGACATAAATCCATGAGACACATTCATTCCCTATCCAGTGGCTAACACAATACACAGACTTTCTGTCCTTGTGCCAATGATATATGATACAATAGCCAGGGTATGACTAACTAGAAAGTTATAAAATATGCAACAAAACAAAACTATAATACAAATATAGAAAATGCAAGTGTAAAGCTAGAACTTACAAGGCCACTCCGTGGAATATTGCCAGTAAACTTACATATCATCAGTTGAAGTCTATATAAGTAAATCATACTGGATCACAGCTTTCATATTCACACGGCTTTGTGCTCATATGCAGCAGATTTGTTGCAGAAACTGCTGCGAATGTCCTATTCACATACATGAGGTTTATAGAAATCCCTGCACATGCTGCAGAAATAACCCTATCCACATGTTTGGAACCGATGATAAAAATTGTGGAATTTATCTCCATAAATCTGTCAAGTGTGAACATGATGTCATGTATTGCTTTCTTATCATATGACGTTCAGGAATCTGATAGCAAAGCTCAGTGAAATATGTTAGTTCTATATTAAGATTTAATATACCGCACTCAATTCTTATAGTCCTGATACAGTTTGATTTCATCAACTTGCTATAAATGATTGTAGGTATTAATGGTGGCATTTGCCACAATACTTTACAAAACACATTACTTTAGGTTATTATAATTTATATTTTAATATTTATTTTAGGTCAATGGTTTGTGTTATACATATATATATATATATATATATTTTTATATAATTACGAAATACAACAATTATTGAAGTCATCACCAGAAAAATGTAATTGTTTTAATAAATTCCATATGTTACTATTTGAGGGAATCACTTGTGATTTTTCCATATTTAAAAAAATTTAAATATGAATTCACACCATGAATATGAATTTTCAGTCATAAATCGACCTTTCTTAGCATAGTGTATCGGGACCATGCTGGAGGTCTACCCAAAATAAAACCTTTAGTTTGGTTTAGCGGCATTGCTTTGAATGCCAGGGTACTTTCTTGTTTATATCTGTATGGAGTAATTATACATATATAATATATATATACATACTTAACACTATATAACATATAAATAAATATATGGTTATAAATATAAATTCATACCCATGAACCATTCATTTTCTTGGTGTGCATGTAACTACTAAACCGATTACATATAACACATGAATATTATTATTATTATTATTATATAGTTCATCATTTTCCCATTTTAGCCTTTGGACTACTACTCCTGACCGCTCATCATACTCAGCAGCACCGGTTTATGACTTGTATTTATTAAAGTAAGAAAATGCTAATTCCATCTCCATAGATCTCTATGGCCTCCGCATCCTCTACCAGGCAGCGCACTTGCTAAGAACAATTATTTATGTCTGCGTGTCCCAATTGTGACAGCTCTGTAAGTGGCCAGATGTTATCTGTGTTCTCTTAACAACCAAACATCTACATATCCTGTGAGTACAAGGGGATGCGGTAAGGACTGTTGGACAATAAAAGCATTATGGAGTTTCCTGGAATAATATGTATATGTGAGCATATCTTTATCTTTAGTTGTGTAGTCCGAACTGCTGCACTGTGTGCGAATATGTGCAAAACATGAATTATGCCCCTAATCTGATTATTGATCCTATTAAGTACGGTATATGTGGGAAATCATAAGGGCTAATAAGACAAGAGTAATATATGGATTTGACGACGGTGGAAACTGGGGAGACGTAGGTTAAAAGAGACAGAAACAAAGATCCAGGATTTCCCTGCTTGATTAACCCTTTATAGCCTCACTATTGCATTGTGTATAGATACCTTGAATACAGAAAACTATATAGTAAGAGAATGGTTCATCATAAACTTACTGACTGAACCTTTTATATAAAAGTATACCACTTCCCACTTTGTCCATTGCTAAATAAAATATTATTAGGAAAATAAAAAGACATGTTGAAGAGGGGACAATGAACACAGGAAGAGGGGAAAAGATCGGAAGGTGAGGGAGGAAGATGGGGAGGTGAAGGGGACGATGGGGAGGCGAGGAGAAAGATGGGGAGTGGGGGAGAAGATGGGGAGTGAGTAAGAAGATAAGAATGATGGGGCAAGATGGGGAGTGAGGGGAAGATAAGTAGGTGAAAGGGAAGATGGGGAGGAGAGGAGAAAGATGGGGAGTGGGGGAGAAGATGGGGAATGAGGGGGAAGATGGAGGGTGATGGGGCAAGATGGGGAGTAAGGGGGAAAATGGGGAGTTATGGGGCAAGATAGTGAGTTATGGGGAAGATGGAGAGTGAGGGGACGTGATTTGGAGGGGTGGAGGAAGATGGAGAGGTTAGGGGAAGATGGGGAGTGAGGGGGGAGATGGGGAGTGAGGTGGAAGATGGGGAGTGAGGGGGAAGATGGGGAGGTGAGGTCGAAGATGGGGAGGTGAGGGAGGAAGAGGGGTAGTGAGGGGGAAGATGGGGAGGTGAGGGTGAAACATGGGGAGGCGAGGAAAGAAAAGGGGAAGGTGAGGTAGAATATGGGGAGGTAAGGGGGGTTAAAGTAATTAAGGACTTCCTGAAGTTACTAGGTGAGGTAAAGGTTTAGGACGTGGCAACTGATATTTCCAAGCTCATAAAGTGCTTTGGCAGGCACATACTGCATTGCTCAGCTGTCAAGTCATTGGCCGCCTGATGCACAAAATGACCAACAGAACAGAAGATGTAGCATGTGAACTCTGTGAGAAAAGGGATCCTGAATCAACTGATACAAGTCTATAAAAGAACTGGAAACCAAGAATAGTCAAAAAACATATAAAAATATAACCAAATAGTGTGAACTAGGCCTTGGGTCATACAAGTCCAAAGTTAGGTGTGCGGTCATTGATATGGATTTTGGAAGTAAACTGGGGTAGTTACCGCCCCATATGTCTTGACATTGAATCCAAAGCTCATTCAATCTGATTATGTTGGTAATCAAATCTTCTATCCCCACATATGACAATAAATAAAGTTCATTAACAATAACGATTTCATGTTTAAAAACCACACAACTGCATATCATCTGCTGGAATCCTTAGGTTCACCCTTTTGTCTTTTTGTATATTCATTGTGTGAACAGATTGGCCAAGCAATACATATATTTAGATAATTTTTCATGTATTCAGGACCATTATACAATGGACCCTCAATTCTGACTCCAAACTGATCCAAGCTGTATTTTTGAAAGACCAAAAAAAAAACAAAAAACAAGTAGTGTACATGAAGACATCTATGTAGCTGAGTACAGGGGTGCAGTAGTAACAGTCGCACCTAGGCCCTGGTGCCCAAGGGAGCCCAAAGACCAGTAATATAATTAACACATAGTAGATGGTGGGCCCTGTTCCAGATTTGGCATTTGGCCTCAAGTGCCTCGAGTTACTTCTTTGACTGAGTTCTAGCTTTCCACAGAAGATCAGCACATAATACATCCACACCTCAAATTGGTTACAACTTGACCCTAAAGAGTCGCTGACATTAAGCTCAGCAATATACTCAGTGCATCCACTTCTCGTGGATTTGGACTGGGAATTTAGTAGAGGAAGTGAAGATCACAGAGGTTATCTCTACCAGAAGAGCACCAGCACGGGGTGTGATGATAGACTGACCGGAAGTCATCGCCTAGCACTATGGCTGTGAACACTGTACATAATAAAAATCTGGAAAAAAATATTTATTCTATATTGGTCCTGCTCAACAATATTGTCCCATACAATGGAGACATCTTCACACTTCATATTACAACAATGGTAATGAGCCTCATCCACAACCCATCAGACTGACACACACATCTGTCAATCAATCACCAGCCACGTGATACATTTCCTTTGTTTGCATTTGATTATTTTGGTTATTATTGATACATCGATTCATACACAGATATCATTTTATCTATGAGCAGTATAGGATATATATATATATATATATATATATATATATATATAGCGAAAAATGGACAAGGCAGCACACTGGTCTTGAAGTGGATAGTGGATCTTTATTTCACCCAGAAAACAAACTGCAACGTTTCAGCTCTTGCTGAATGCTATACCTACATTACAGTAAATGTAAATGGGGAAATATTACACAAAATCTAAAAATGACGCTCATAAATCATAATACGGTGATACAGACCGCACGGTGTATTCATTTTCTAGAATTTGTATTCTGATCTATGCATTGTATGGATTATATGTTGTATTTTGATCTATACTTTGTATAGACTATATACTGTATTCAGGGTTGCCAACCAGACTTTTTCTTTTTTCTGGACAACTTTTCCCAAAATCACGGACGGCCAACATTTTTGACGGACAAGTTGGAAAACCATAATGAATGATAAAGATTATAAGTAATCCATGTCTCTAGCTCAATATACTGATCAGAACTCATTACCTGCATTTACTGTGAACTGTGAGATTATAATTGCCACCAAAATAACCTAGTCAAGTATCACCAGCCTCAAAAAAATCAGACACCTCTATATTTTTTTTCACAGACAGAGGAAAAAAGTTGCCTATTTTTACAGACTGTCCAGAAATTTCTGGATGGTTGGCAACCCTGACTGTATTCAGATCTATACAAGTTATAGAATATATATATATGTATATTATTAATGTATGGATTATATTTGAGCTATAGACTGTTACATTGTATTTTGATTGATACAGTGTATGGATAATATTTGTAGTATTCACATGTATGCCATATGTAATATATATATTGCACTTTCATCTGTATACTTTACATATTACATAGAGTATTCTGATCTCTAGACTGTATGGATTATACAGTATGTGGTCTTCTGATGTATTGAGTGTGTGGATTAAGCGTTTTGTATGGATTATATGCGGGTGTGTGGATTATTAGTGTTCCATCTATACTGTATACATAATATACTTTTTTTTGTTCTGTACAATCTATGTATTATATACAATATTCTGAGTGTATGGATTATTTGTCTTCTGAAGTATTGGGTGTGTGGACTAAGGGTGTTCTCATCTATACAGTATATATAGTATAAATCTTCTTGTGTTCTATACATTCTATGTATTATATAAATGTATTCTGAACTATGGACGCATATGTTGTCCTGATGTATTGAGTGTACCGATTAATTGTGTTGCTCTGATCTATGCTGTATATGTATTGTATAGTGTATGTATTACATATACTATTCTGGTCTGTGGACTGCATGGATTTTACATTAGTCTGATTTGCAGAGTATGTATAGTATATATACATAATAATATATTTTATTTTGATCAACAGAGTGTATATATTATAGTTTTTATTCTTTCTGATCTATACTTCTGTATGTAGAATGTATGGATTAAATATTATCTGATTTATAGTGTATGTGTTGTATATGATGCTGTTAATCGGTAGACACTATCACATATTGGATTCTGATCTCAGTGTGTAATAATGTATGTATATATGTATGTATATATATATATATAGTGTTGTGATCTATAGATTGTAAAGATTATACAGTAAATTGTATTCTGATCTATATAATGTTTGAACTGGATTATACTTTATCTATAGGGTGTATGGTTTATGTTTTATTCAGAGCAATACATGATATAATATAATATATGGCTAGTTCACACTTTTTTCAGATTATATAAGATCAATTAGTTATTGATTACAGATAGAATAAATCCATTCGTGAACATCAGTTAAACCATGGTGCATTTCTATTAAATTTGCCACAATCTGCATTTTTCATCTTTCAGGTCAATGGATGACAGATTGATGAAACTGATCTGAATTTCTGTAATTTTTCTCAGTAGTTTTGCAATTTATCTAGTTGTAGGGGAAGAAAACAAAGTGTGAACACATCCTTTAATATTGCTTTAGATAATGCAGATTATTTATTGTATTGTATTCTAATCTATGAGGTTTATTAGGTTTTAATTAGATATTGATTTTGATCATTAGATGGCATGGATTCAATATTTATTCTGGATAATATGAAGCATTTCATACCTTTCTGACCTATAGCATTTATAAAATACTGTATACATTGGATGTATATATATATATATATATATATATATATATATATATACATATATATATATAAATATATCCTGCTTTATAACATGTATGTACTATATATTGTGCTCCAATTTATATGCGGTATGGACAATTTATTGTTTTTCAACCTACATATTATTTAGATTATATAATGTATTCATATCTATTAATTAGATACATTTCATATTCTTTTATAGTTTATACAGATCTTATATTATAAATGCATATATATAAATATATATTATAGAAAGATCATTTTATTATAAATGTGATATGTATGGAGTATAAATTGTATTCTGCACTGTACAGATTCTACAGATTATATAGGGTTTATGATCTATATGTTTGTATGAATGATATATACTGATCTATAGATTAAGTAGATTATATGCTGTATTCTTATTTTTAAAACAAGGTATAGACTGTTTCTGGTTAATAGATATGTAAAGCAATCTATAGAATATACATTTCATTATGATCTGTAAATTATACAGATTATATATTTATCAGAATTTATTGATTTTATAGAGTATAACTTGTATGTGTACAGTACATACTGGAAATTGGATATTGGGTCTGTTCTATGGGTAATATATATATATATATATATATATATAATGAAATAGATGTAAATATTGCAGAATATTATCAGTGAGTAAATATACTCAGTATATATTCTTGATCTATCTAGTATTCTATATAGATTTATACATCTATATAGTTTCTGCTCTTAAACCTTTTATAGCTTGTGTTATATTTAGCATTATCACTTACAGAGATTATATACATATTACAGTATATGATGTTCACCTGATACATTTTGCTTCCTATGAAATTGACTCCAGGGTGTGTGAGAACGTAGGAAGGTGAGTACATAGTCTGTACACTACTGATATATTATGCCTAGAATAATGTCCAGTAATAATACCATAATCATATAATGTCTTCCTATTAATTTATGATTTTCACAGAATCATACTGGACATGGAAAGGATGATTTTAGCATAGGTGACATTAAATATATCCAATTAGGATGAGAGATCGGGAGTCAATGGAGCAGATTTTACAGATCCGACTACAGGAGGATTGAGGACAGAAGGGGCAGATTGTATTAATAGAGGGAGAGGTCAGGACAGTGATAAAATAATATTTCATATAGCAGCCATGCCCCATATTACATAGGATGCGACAAATTGCAACATCAGTGTGAATGTGGCTCTTTAAGTGATTTTATCCTGACAACCTGTGAGATTACTGACAGAACTGAATTATACTGCAATTTTCCCTGTAAAAACGTTTTCATAAGATGCAGAAAGATCTGCCTCTAATGCTAATGATATAAAGAGATGGAAACCATTATAAATCTCAATCGCTAGATTAACCCTTTCATGCGAATTAAGTGTGAACGGAATATATTTCAATAGTGGATTCCCTATATACCCTGAGATGTAAGTATTATCATTATAGGAGACAAGGGGCTACAGTGTACAGGAGAGGAGACTACTGAAGCCGGCAATATAATCCATCTAATCCAAATGTTTCAATAATTTACTGAGATCGGTTATATTCCGTGTATTTAATCCATTTCAGTGAGAATTCTTCCATAAAGAAAACAACAGTGCTCAGGAAACCAAAACGTTTTTTTGGTTAAACTTAACTTCAGTTTTTCTATCTCTATCTATTGTCTATCTATCTATCTATCTATCTATCTATCTATCTATCTATTATCTATCTCTTTCCATTATCTATCTATCTATCTATCTATCTATCTATCTATCTATCTATCTATCTATCTATCTATCTCATATCTAACTGTATGTCTCATATCTACATGTGTCATATCTATCTATCTATCTATCTATCTATCTATCTATCTATCTATCTATCTATCTATTTATTTATCTGTCTGTAAAACGCATCCTCTTGTGTATAGTCCACGGTATAATAGTATAAAATGTCAGGAATGAATATCTAGAAATTACAGTAAATTTGAAGAAAACAGTGCAGGCGCTTGTTATATGTAATGAGCAAATAACATGACAATAAAACGTCACAAATAAATAAAAAAAAACTGCAGTTATACTTCAGAAGAGTCTTCACATCACAGAGAAATGTGAATACGACTATCATGAGAAATACAACACAGCATTTCCCAGATAAATCAGAGAGTAATGTTTATAGATATAGAGGAATACACAAGGAAAGAAAGAAAGAAAGAAAGAAAGAAAGAAAGAAAGAAAGAAAGAAAGAAAGAAAGAAAGAAAGAAAGAAAGAAAAACAGTAAATAAAATATTTGACAGATATCTATATCCAGAAATATAGGTAGATAGAAAAGAGAAGAGTGTAGATTAATTTAATGAGAGGAAGAGACAAAAATATAAAATATTAGAAATAATGAATATATAAATATAGACAGAAAAATAGATGATATAAATAATCTACAATTATAAATGTACATATATAGACAGTGAGAAATCTAGAAAGACAGGCAGATATTAAGGGAAGGAAACAAGCTGAAACAGAAGTTCAGGATAGACAGATAGATACACAGATAATAGATAGAAGAGATAGATAGATAGATAGATAGATAGATAGATAGATAGATAGATAGATAGATAGATACGCCTGTATATTATAATGTATAGTACAATGTGTCATTTATCCTGTTCTTTTATTAATTTTCAGTTAATTTCTAAACGTCAAGAATTCAAGCTCTGGAAGGAGAAGAAGATAATTGTACTTCATGTCTGTCCAGCCTATATATTATTTTCTTGTCGATATATATATAATATACACTCACACACACACACACACATATATTGTCAATTAGCCAATGATTGTCTCCAGTCAGTCAGCACATCTTCCTCCATGTGAACCAGTTTCCCTGGTTAGACTTCTTACCATGATGTAAGGACTCTTGGTTTCCAGCCGTGGTGCTGCTCCCCTAGGGATCTGCTTATGGTGGGACATCACCTTCCAGGAGATATTGACAAGAACACCCCTCAGTATGAAGTTGGTGTAGATGCCACCAAGTTCCCCTTTATATTCCCTGCAGCCCATACACAGCAGCTCCAAACAACAAATAAGAACTTTCCAGGAGGCATTTAAACAATTTCCAACAAAAGATGTGTCTCTTTAATGAAGCAATTTGAATCTAGATTGATTTTTTTTTTTGCTGCACTTAACCCATGCCTCTTGAGGTAATCGTTTCGTTCCCATGTAATCCAAGGCAGAGGAGAAAAACCCACAAACTACCTGCAATTAGAAATTGCACAAAATGCCCAGGATAAGAGGCAGCAAGTGTCAATTTCAGCTGTCAATCAGGCAATCCATCAGGCCACCCAAAGAATTGCAAATTTCATTTCTTTTAATGCTTGTAATTAAAAATCGATTTTTTTCCTTGTATGCACAAAAAAGATACATTTGCTTAAATGATCTGTACTTTTTACAATAAACCTGGGGCCCGAGTTAATTCAGCCAATTAAATATTATAGGAGCAAATCCTGGGAGTGATACAACATGATGCACCTTTCTACCACCATATAATACCATGCAAGGATCCATCACACATAGCCTTACCTTTCCTGCAGAGTCTCCTTCAGGGTCCAGGTTGTTCCCCTCTGATTGAGGGGTGACATTCTCATTTTTCCAGTACATGGAGAGGAGAAAAAAAATCAGAAACAGCAAAAGATATTGAGTCCAAAGGTGATCCAATCCTCCAAGTGCTCAGGATCTGGTGCAGAAATGATGTGGGATTATAGACCTCATGTCCAAGACTGAGGTGTCTGCCCACAAGAAGAGGAGATGTGGCTGGAAGTGGGAAGTTAGACGATTCTTCCTTGCACTTTCCTGTTGGATAGAGCTGAGAGGCAGGAAGGGAAGGGAAGGAACATTACAGGCTGGGAGGGAGGTCTGAGAAGTGGCCAAGAACAGCAGCTCCAGAGGAGAAGACCAAGGAGGACCTGGCTGACGTTAATCCACAGGTGATGTGAGCACAAGGCTGGTCTGTCCTGATAAGTGACTTGAGCTTTCTTCTCCAGATCATCAGCTGGGTTCAGCTCTGGAGCCCAGTGTCCACAGGAGCACTTCTTCTGCAGACAGTGTAGTAGTAGTTGTCTGGGAAGGAGTCTTCTACTATTAACTCACAGACCTTCAGCTCCATATAGAGGACACTACATAGGGACACCTGATCCATTCATCATAATGATGTAGAGTTGACTTAAACTCCCCTCCTCCCCCTGATTTCTCACATGATCCCCCCAACTGCTCAATGTAGTGAATCTTCTGAGATGAGAGCTAATTAGCAATTTATCGAGATTTCAATGTCAGTTCATATAGATATAAATATATACAATCTATCTATCTATTTATGTATCTACTCTATTATCTGTCTATTGTCTATTTATCTATCTATCTATCTATCTTAAATCCGTCTACTGTATATCTAGCTTTAATCTATATATATATATATATATATATATATCTAATGTATGTACACATAATGCACATTATTATACATGTATTTAGCTATTATTTTATATATTACTTTAAAACTAGTGTTTGTATAAATAATGTACTTACTATATGTACTGTAGATTAATTCTAGAGTTTATTGTCTTCTATAAATTCATATTATTATACTGTATGTTATTGTACTTTTGTGTCACAAAATGTAACCTGCTGCCCTGTACAGTACAGTAAATGTGAAAAATAAAATCTTCACCTACTGTATAAATTTTAGGTAAGGTAATGGGGGGAAGGGGGGAAACCCTGGAATTGCTGAGCAGGGGTACATAGTTGTTACAGGAATCAGACAGGAGGTAGTCATGGAGAAAATAATGCATAGACATGTCAGGAGCTGACTCCCTCCAAACCTGAGTACAACCTAGGTCAGACCCCAGCTGTTTAGGTCACCAGAGGAGATTATTTTAAGGTTCCACCTTCCCTAAATATAGAATTGGGGCATGTCCCCTTTTAATGTCATGGGAATCTTTCATACATCATCAATAAGGTATAATAGATATTAAAAAAAAAGTATAAGAAATAGTGGGAAGTGATTGGTTCCAATGGGGATTTCTACTAATGGACCCTTGGATCCCCCTTGTTCTAAGGGCCAATTGGCACCAATGTCTGCTTGGGTTGCTGGCATTTTGGGGACCTGCTGTGTTAGAGACTCATTTTTGTATCGGGGTCCAGTCTGACTCTTCATACCTGTTATTTAGCACTGACATCTGTTCCATCTTCTCATAACTCCCCATAAAGCCCCACACAGGACCTGCATTGGGAAGCCCCACCAATCACTGACATTCATGGCATATTCTTATCAGTTTGATATAAATAAGTGGTCATAGTGTGAGAGTGAAACCTTTGCTTTAACGCCTTAATATCCAGCATTTAATATTTAAAGGGTTATCAACGCTATCCATGATTCTTATTTTTCAAACCAGCACCTGGATCTGTATACTTTTTGAAATTGCATGTAATTTTTATTGATATTAATTAAAACTATAGTATAACCAGTGAGCTATTCAATAAAATGTATCTGTATAGCGCCACCTGCTGTTTATTCCTTATTTTTTTTGTCCATCTCACTGAGCTAAGCAAACATGATCAGTTTAAATCTTCAACTTCTACCAGCTATGTGTTCTGTTAGAAGCTGTGGAGAGCTACAGCAGAAAGGACACACCCCCTGAGCTGCCAGGTAGCAGCAATTAGAGCAGTGAATGGAGAGATCTCTGGGTCCATGTGAGGTAGAGGGCTGGTTCTAGCTTTGTTCGAAAGGTATTTTCATCTACTATATGATGTTTGATTTTTATTTTTATACATCAACTAGCTGAAGGACCCGGCTGTTTGTGTGTGTGTGTGTGTCGTTAAAAGATAATGAGAGTGACCTCTACAGTGCCTGCCCCTTTAACAGTGACCTCTACAGTGGCCCACCCCTTTAACAGTGACCTCTACAGCGGTCATCCCCTTTAACAGTGACCACTACAGCGATCCGCCCCTGTAACAGTGACCTCTACAGTGGCCCGCCCCTTTAACAGTGACCTCTACAGCAGCCCGCCCCTTTAACAGTGACCTTTACAGCGGCCTGCCCCTTTAACAGTGACCTCTACAGCAGCCCGCCCCTTTAACAGTGACCTCTAGAGCAGCCCGTTCCTTTAACAGTGACCTTTACAGCAGGCCGCCCCTTAAAAAGATACCTCTACGGTAGCCCGCCTTTTTAACAGTGACCTCTACAGCTGCCCGCCCTTTAACAGTGACCTCTACAGCTGTCCTCCCCTTTAACAGTGACCTCTACAGCAGCCCGCCCCTTTAACAGTGACCTCTACAGCTGACCGCCCCTTTAACAGTGACCTCTACAGCTGCCCGCCCCTTTAACAGTGACCTCTGCAGCAGCCCGCCTCTTTAACAGTGACCTCTATAGCTGCCCGCCCCTTTAACAGTGACCTCTACAGCAGCCCGCCCCTTTAACAGTGACCTCTACAGCTGCCCGCCTCTTTAACAGTGACCTCTACAGCTGCCCGCCCCTTTAACATTGACCTCTACAGCAGCCAGCCCCTTTAACAGTGACCTCTAAAGCAGCCCACCTCTTTTACAGTGACCTCTATAGCTGCCCGCCCATTAAACAGTGACCTCTACAGCTGCCCGCCCCTTTAACAATGACCTCTACAGCAGCCCGCCCTTTTAACAGTGATCTCTACAGCAGCCCACCCCTTTAACAGTGACCTCTACAGCTGCCCGCCCCTTTAACAATGACCTCTACAGCAGCCCACCCCTTTAACAGTGACCTCTACAGCAGCCCACCCCTTTAACAGTGACCTCTACAGCAGCCTGCCCCTTTAACAGTGACCTCTACAGAAGCCCACCCCTTTAACAGTGACCTCTACAGAAGCCCACCCCTTTAACAGTGACCTCTACATCTGCCCGCCCCTTTAAAAGTGATCTCTACAGCTGCCCGCCCCTTTAACAGTGACCTCTACAGCTGCCCACCCCTTTAACAGTGACCTCTACAGCTGCCTGCCCCTTTAACAGTGACCTCTATAGCTGCCCGCCCCTTTAACAGTGACCTCTAAAGCTGCCCACCCCTTTAACAGTGACCTCTACAGCTGCCTGCCCCTTTAACAGTGACCTCTACAGCTGCCTGCCCCTTTAACATTGACCTCTAAAGCAGCCCGCCCCTTTAACTGTGACCTCCACAGCAGCTAGAGTGGCCACTGTCTTCACCCCAGAAAGCCAGACCTCACCGGCCATTCCCCCAAACGTGAAACAGTGTCCCCAGTTCCCATGAAGACACACCACTAAACATGAGGCCACGCCCCCCTGGCTCCGTGAAGACACAGAGGAGAAGCTGTCTGAGTGTCAGCTACTCAAAGGGTGGACATCCCTGTGTCTGTCCAGGCACTGTGTTGGACGGAGAACAGGTAGCCAGAAAAATGGACTGTCCAGCCTAAAGCCGGACATCTGGCCACCCTAACATCTGCCTGGCCCTAGGGTGGCCAGAGGTCTTGTTTTAGGCTGGACAGTCTGGCTCAGTGGCGTAACTACAGGGGAAGCAGGGGAAGCGGCTGCTTCGGGGCCCGGGCTGACAAGGGGCCCGGCCGCCCAGGAGCAGTGTCTCAGACATGTTAAGATACAGTCTTAGTTTCAGTCCAGGCTGGGCTTCCGGGCCCCTTCACATACGGCGCGGTGCAGTCACACTGGGCGCACTCCACCCCACCCCCATACATTGTTTCCATACCGGCACTGAAAGACTGTACTTGCATAGCGCTCTGCGCCGCCAGCTAGAGAATAGCACAAGCCGGCAGGCGCAGCGTGCTATGCTAATTAAGCCCGCCCACAACGTTCCTGCCGTAAAGAAGTTGGGAGCAGCAGGCAAGAACCGCACAGCAGCGCACATCGCTCGACTTATCAGGTATGTGTGCGCTGCCTGTGCCCCCTATCTCTTGCTTGCGCCCCCCAGTTCCTGCCTGCAACCCCCCTGGCTCTTACCTCATCCCCCTGGCCCTGGCCCGCGTCCCCCTGGCCCTTGCCTGCAGGATAGTATGGAGCAGTAATACGATGTACTATTTATAGTCTAGTATAGAGTAGTAAGGTGATGTGTTATGTATAGGTTAGTATGGAGTAGTAATACAATGTTTTATTTATAGGGTCATATGTACTAGTAATATGATGTGTTATTTATAAGTTGGTATGGGGAAGTAATGTGTATGATGTGTTATTTATAGGGTAGTATTATGATGTGTTATTTATAAGTGAGTATGGAGGACAGGGTGGAGTAGAAGAGACTATGGAGTCCTGGACTCTGTGTGAGGCTGGGAGAGTAGAGGAAAGCATGTCAGGTACAGTAGACTGCAGGCAGTGTAGCTGCCACAGCCACCCCAGCCTCCTGTATTACACGCATCTCTGCTATAATAAAGAACAGAAGGCTGGCACAAGAAGGAGTGGGCAGAGGCTGCCAGGTAGCCATCCCAGCCTTTACCCACTCCTTCCTGTGCCAGCCTTCTGTAATAAAGCATGCCGTACATGGCAGCCTCCCCTCTCTGGTCGCCATTCTGCCATCTACTACTGCTTATTTTGGCACTTTTATATATGCACACGTGATGCCAGGATGGTCCTGGGCTGGCATCAGGTGTGCACTTATATGTGCCATAATAAGCATTAGTACACGGCGGAAAAGAGGGCAGGAAGGGGAGGCTGCTATGTACTGCAATCTATAGACAGGAGGCTGGCAGAGAATGAGATGAAAGTTTAAATCACCCACCTTCCCAATGTTTAATATAAAGATAAATAAACATTTAAAAAACATCTTCACTATTAAAAAATAAAATTACTAAAAACATGGGGGGGGGGCCCGTATAAAAGTTTGCTGTGGGGCCCAGTGATTTCTAGCTACGCCCCTGGTCTGGCTTTCAGACTCCCTGTCCTCTGTCATGTGCAGGGCTTGGATGGACACAGGGATGTCCTTTTGAACAGCTCACTCTCAGCAGCAGCACTGTGCAGTCTGAGCAATGAGCTGCAGGGAGAAAGTCACCCTCCCCCCACCCCTACAGCTGACAGAAGGTGATTTTTACCTATATTTTTAATACCGGTCAAATGCGGCATGGAAAGGGCGTGGCCTGACTGAGTCAGGGGCGTGACTTAGTGGGATCTGGGGGTGGTGATTTTAAGTCCTTCTTTTGACAGTGACCTGAATTACAGGTCGATGCCATAGTAATTTAGGAGGAAGGTGGGTAGCATTGAAAGAAAACATCTTTTATTACTACTGAATGGTAAATATGTGAAATTTACATTATATGAGGTAATGATTGATGATGAATTAGTCTAAAACATAAGTTATATTTATGGTAACCGAAATACCCCTTTACCATTGTCATCCACAGTGCTCTGCCTCTTTAATGCAGACCTACAGCAGTGAACTGGCTAGGTTGTCATAGAAACCTGGTGTGTGCCTGTGAGCTTCTATTGGCTGATAAGGGTCATGTGACCAGGCTACTATTGGCTAATGCATTTTTTGGGTATATCTCAGGAACGGTACATCCTGGAGAGCTGAAAACGGTTCTAAAACCTTCCCGGACACCTGATGTACATGTGTGCCAAATTTTGTGATTGTAGCTGCAGCGGTGCAGATTCCTTTAGCGGACATACACACACACACATACACTCAGCTTTATATATTAGATCATCGCCTAACCCCTTTAGGTCGTATAGATGTCAAAGAGGTATGTCCCCTGCTCAGCACCCACTCTGTGTGTCAGAACGGAGTTGCACTGTGCAAGAACAGATCCCACTCTGATGGACCTGACGTGTTCATGCATTAAATGTACAGCCAATCCGTAGAACAGCAGGCATGTAATGCTACACTTCCCCTGAAGCAGGCGCTGGAGAGAGCTTCTACTCGTGATAATAGCTGATCGCCGAAGGTGAAAGAAGCTGGAACCACTGTGATCAGCTGATTGCCACATGGGCTTTTCTTTAAGAAGAGGCTGATTTCAGGAGACAGCCCTTTAAAGGGTTATTTTCATCTTGTGAAATGATATGCCATCACTTTATGATCGGTAAGGGATCACCACTCATCCTGAGAATGAAGATCTGAAGACTTTGCACTAATGTGCTTGGAAAATCAGCGAAAGAAATTTAACTTAACTGTCAGGATCACTGAAAGTCCACAGGTTAGATATGCCATAATTTTTAACCCTTTGCATCCCAGCACGGTACATGTATGGCAGAAGGAAGGGTTTTAAAAATGGCGCCTGCTCGAGCGTGTAACAGGCATTATAGTTGGAAGGTCTCTGCTGTTTACAGGGCAAATGTCTGCAACCGGCGATAACGCCGATCACAGACATTGAACCATTGAGAAGCAGTGGTCAAAAGTGACCGAAGTGTCAAATGTGATGGAAGTGTGTGCTTCCGGGTCAGGAATGGATCCCTCATGTGGCGATCAGGATAGCCATTCCTTTGCTCTAATGTGCTGGGTCTCTCTGTAGAGCAGTGGTTCTCAACTCCAGTCCTCGGGACCCACCTGCCAGTCAGGATTTAGGAATATCCCACAGAATGAATACCTGTGGTAAGTCCTGATGGATGGATGCTAATTATATCAGCTGGTCTAAACTAAGGAAATCCTGAAAACCTGACTGGCAGGTGGGTCCCGAGGACTGGAGTTGAGAATCACTGCTGTAGAGACTCAATGTATCAGAGCTGTAGTTCTTATGGAGGTCTGCAGGTGGCAGGGCTCCATAGGATAACAGCAAATCGATCTTAGATTCTAGTTCTATTAAACTACAGTATAAGTTAAAAGCGATCTGAGGATCTCATATTTTAGCCTCCTAGGGGGTGGGGGCTAAAAAAATAAATAAAAAAACAAGTTTAAAAAAAAATAGAAAAATGAGTAATTTAAATCACCTGCCTTTCACCAGAATTAAAATAATAAAAAACCTAAAGATCATAGGTGGTGTTGAGCGAATTGAAGTATTTGAAGTGGACTTCAATCCGAATTTAAGGAAAAATTTGATTTGCCATGAAGCCGAATTTCCTCGCGCTTTCTGGTAATTAGTCAATTTTTCCTAAAATAGTGGCTGAAATTTAAAAAAAAAATTATACTCACTTCACCGTGTGCGCCCAGCATGGTCATGGCTCAGAGCAGGTCCTTTGGAGGGTTTTCTTTAATTAAGACGGGAGCGGACGGCCACTCCACGAACAAGTGGATGAGGTGAGTGTAATTTTTTATTTGTTTAACCCTTGATTAACCCCTGAGCAGTTGAATGGGAGTCACAGATGGCACGAACAGCAATGAACACGGCACCTGAGGAGTTAAATGACAGGTGTTCCCCATCATTGCTTCTGATCCATACAATGGAAAGCGATTCGTGATGAATCGAATTTCTTGTCAAAATTCGGTGAAGCTGCTGAATCGAATTTTTCAAATCTTCGCTCATCTCTAATCATAGGCATCCCTGTGTCCCAAAATGCCTTTATAAATGCTCAACATATTTATCCCATTCGGCAAATGGCTTCACTTACAAAAAAAAAAATTAATAAAATGTGATTAAAAAGTCACACACACTCCGAAATGGTATTAAAAAAAACTACAGATCAAAAAAATGAGCCCCCTACGCAGCTCCATAGATAACTACAAAAAAGGGTCAGAATATGGCAGTGAAAAAAAACATTTTTTTCAATATTAAAAAACATGAAAAACTATATAAATGTAATATCGTTGTAATCATACTGACCCAGAGAATTAGGCCCCATTCACACGATAATAATAAAAATTCCCCATACAGCGAAATGGAAAAAAGCCTCAAAATGGACGATTCGCGTTGGAAAGTACAACTTGTCCCATAAAAAACAAGCCCTCATACAGGTATGTGAACAGAAAAATAAAAAAGTTATGGCTCTGTGAAGACAGGGAGCGCAAAACAAAAATGCAAAAACAAAAAAACCTCTGGGAGTGAAAGGGTTAATAACCAAATACTTTTCTGACGATGTCCCGGTTATAACTACCACTACTAATTTTTGGATTGTCTAATTTTTTTTTTAACATTTTTTTAAACTTTTTTTGTGTTAAAAATAGCAAACATCTGGATAAAACAAAAGGATAAAGAGCACACGCTTTTTCTGTAGTCTTTAACCATGGAGTCACATCTGTATAGGAGCTGTATACACAAAACAGTAGAGGATTTTTAGTCATGATTTGGAACAATTAAAATTGTTGATACAAATATATATATATATATATATATACTATTTAAAGAGCATCTCCCACCAATAATAAGATCTCACTATGTATAGGCTTCATCCATGTTTTGTTTAATATCAATCTTCTCCTGGGTTATTGTCTGCCTGGGATGACGAGAGGTTAAACCATATGGGATGCATTAAAGGAACCATACACTAATAAACTTACTCCAATCTTGATCCTTACTCATGAGACTTCAATCAGTTTTATATACCACAATACAAGATCCTGGCAAGATAGTGCAGAATCTTGTCTGACTCTTCCCCCTGTCTATGCTGCAATTGTGGGTAGAGAGCTTCGTTCTTGTGGACCTCAAATAAGGCTAAAGATTTCTGGTAAAGGTATGACGAGACGTCAATGTGGCTTACAGGTGTGGAAGAGCTTTTTGATTTAATTTAGTCTTTCAGATTTAGGGGTGACACACCTCCTAAGTCCGGGGCTCCAAAAGTCAGGACCTGAAGAAGATGGATTTACCAATGACTCCTTCACTGCACTAGACCACCACAGAATGTAATATTGTCCCATGAAAAATATTCTACATTTTTCAAACCAGCACCTGGATCTAAATACTTTTGTAATTGCATGTAATTAAAAATTTAGTATAGCCACTGAGTTATTCAATAAAATGTATCTGTATACCGCCACCTGCTGTTTGTCCTTTTCCCTATTTCTCTGTCCACCTCAGTAGCATCGCTGAGGTGGACGCACATGCTCAGCTTCATCCTTCAACTTCTACCAGCCATAACTACTGTCAGAAGCTGTGGCACTTACAGGGAGAGAGCTGCTGCAGAAAGGACAAACCACCTGAGAAAGGACACACCCCTTGAGCTGTGATAGAGAGCTGCAACACCTGAACTGCCAGCTTGAAGAGAATCTAGCAGAGCAACTGGAGCTGTGAATGTGCAGACCTCTGGATCCATGTGAGGTACAGGGCTGGTTCTAGCTTTATTAGAAAGAGATTGTCATGTACTATATGATGTCTGATTTTCATTCTATCCATTAATCATGGGATAACCCCTTTAAGTGTCATGAAAATGGGGATGAAGGGGAAAACAAGCACCAGGCCTTTCTGTAGTGGCAAAACTTGGCACCATAATGTGACCCCTTATTTCTATGTACATCATTAATCCCAGCTGTCAGGTGAAGCCTAAATCCACCCTGTCCGAACTATGGTATGCTAATCATATGCCGAGTCAGTCGCCACTCGGTCCTAGTTCCACTCCGTACGGGAAGGGGCACTCCCCTTTTTTGTTGCAGTGCATATTGGTTGCTGAAGGCTGGACGTGCCGTAATGCATCCCTGAGATTATTGAGATGATATGATAAAAAATAAAGAATACAACTGACTGAAGACAAAGCGCTTGCTGGGATTCCTTTCATCATTATTATCATCATTACCTATGGTATGCCAGACTTACCAACATTATGCACATTGATCTGCTCTGGATGACAAAGGAGCATCTTTTGCTCACTCTACAGAACAAGAACAAAAGAAAAAAGAGGGAGTTTTTTTTTTAAATTTACTTCTTAAATTGTTGATTTTCTATATTTTTTTTTAATTTACTTCTTAAATTGTTGATTTTCTTTTATGGATTGTCACAAGGTACTTCTGGTCCTTACATATGGACGAGCACAATCCTCCCTTGATCCCAAACCCCCCCCCGTGCCCCATTCTTTTTTTCCACATTCTCTTTTATTTTTTACTAAAATCAGTTAAAAAGGGGTTCTACCCTCAGGAAAGGTCATCAATATCATATTAGTGGGGGTATGACACCCAGCGCCCCCACCAACAGCTGTTTCGGGCTGCTGCAGTGCAGGGGGTTATACCCTGTAAGGAACTGGAGGGAGACTGTGCTGTACACTGTGTAGTGGTTGTGTTGAGGTACTGCAGTTCAGCTGCCATTTAATTGAGTGGGAAATGAGCTGCAGTAGGCAGATCCTTCTGCTTATGCTCTGTACACTGTATAGTTTCTGGGGCCATAGCTGCCTGAAACAGATGATTGGTGGAGGCTCTGGGTGTCATACCCCAACCAATATATTTATGACCTGTCTTGAGAATAGGTCATCAATATCTGTAGTCCGGAGAGCCCCTTTAATCTTTTATGACTTATGTGTGTTGCACTTGTATATATACTTACTGCATATACTTATATAGCATAATTATTAGCATTACAATAGAATATAGTCATACTTTTTACAATTTATAAAAATTAAAGTATTTGTTAGGATTCCTTCACACAGTGTATTACCAGAAAAAAATTGCATCATAAATAACCCCCCACGTATTCCTATGAAGTTTAAATTTGTCTTCTCTAAAAATCTATGGAGGACATTTATCAAAACTGGTGTAAAGTAGAACTGGCTTAGTTGCCCATAGCAGCCAATCAGATTCCACCTTTCATTTTTCAGAGCTCCACTGGAAAATGAAAGGTGGGATCTGATTGGTTACTATGGGCAACTAAGCCAGCTTTCCTTTGATAAATCTCCCCCTGTGTTGTGGATTTTGTAAAGCTCAATGGGGGGAATTTATCATTAGGAAAATATTTGAAGTCAGTTTTGCTTCAGTCTGTGTTGGAGTACTTTGTGCCACATTTATCAAACGTCACAGGTTGTTTGATAAATGTGGCTTGTCCTTAAACCTAACACTTCTGTCTAGAGAAGCTCCTCCACTTTTCCTACTCCACCCTCCTCCTGGAGTGAGATTGCGACTATTTTGCGACTTTTTTTAAAAAGTCGCAATGATAAATCTGGAGTAAAACTCATTAACATAGCTAACCACACCCACTTTTCCACCCATATTACAAACTGGAGTGAGTGGTGTACACATGCAAAAAGTCGCAAAAAAATGCGCAAAAAAGTCGCAAAAGCCCTATCGTGCGACTTTTTGAAGACAGAATTCTGGAGTGAAGGTGTGATAAATCAGGGCCAATATCTCTGTAGATTTCAATGAGAAATAAAAATCTGGAATGAAATTCACATTAAAATTAGCAATAAAATCAGCACTAAAAACACCAAAATTCCCAGCTAAAAATACGACAATGTGGATTTCAGTGTGGATTTTTCGGCCATGTGTGACGGTTTCTTTACTCTAAAGACTGTCACAGTGACCCAACGACTCTATTAAAAAAAAAACAGTAAATCACAGATGTGTGCTGTCTGTGGTCTCCATGGACCGCTCACATATCCATTGATTTTAATGTGTGTATTCACACATCAGTGGTTTTCCACAGATTGTGGGTCCGTGGTGACATCATGGAAGCATGCCTTACTTTTGTCAGTGATCACGGATCCCTCACACACATTATAATCTATGCCTAGGGTCGGACTGGCCCATCAGAGTACCAGAGGATCCTCTGGTGGGTCCAACCTCTGATGTCATAGTAGGCCCCAAAAGTCCAGGAGAAAATAAAAAAAACATTTGAAGATGCCTTAGGAGATAATCACTTGCCACTAGGGTCTATTGGGGTCATTTATCAAACTGGTGTAAAGTAAAACTGGCTTAGTTGCCCATAGCAACCAATCAAATTCCACCTTTCTTTTTCCAAAGGAGCTGTCAAAAACTAAAGGTAGAATCTGATTGGTTGCTATGGGCAACTAAGCCAATTCTACTTTACACCAGTTTGATAAATAATTATCTTTGATTCAGAACTTATTAGACTGTATGATATATGAGTTGGGCCTCAAGAAAAATTTCCTCTGGTGGGCCCAAGGAACCAAAGTCTGATACTGTTTATTGTTACCTGAAAACTATGGATACAACAAAGATGCCATTCCCTTTTGGTGCTTTGGATCACTGCTACTATATACTCTGGAAATTGATGGAATATGGATGACAAACAGAGGGCAAAAAACAGACACACAGACCATATACAGATCCTTCATGAACATCTTCACAGATGAGCCACTGACCATCTTGTCCTGGGGATCATCATGGACATGGACATGTGAAAGAGGCCTTAGTCTTTACATAAGCCAAAAGAGCATTTGGAAATTTGGGTTCACTCATAAAGAGTTAAAATAAATAAATAAATAAAAAAATGAAACCATACATCAATGTTTATTATATTCACTCCATTTTCACAAGAGATGAGTGGTACAAAATTACGGGAGCACAAGCTAGACTATGTCCTGTATGTGTATATACTAAACTATTCTGATTACATTCCTGTCCTCTTCCAGAATGCATTATGTAATATCCAGTCCTGACAGGACAATGTTTTATAAATGAATATATTGCATGCTAGTCTGTAATCTGGCATGGTATATTTGGGCCCCTCTGGTAATATGATAATTCCACACAGACCCTGCGGGCTCCAACATAAAGGACATACATTCAGTAACTTGATATGATGAAGTCTCGCAAATGATGTTAGTTTTTTATTCAATGTGACAACTTAATTGTGCTGTGAACCAGAATCAGATGAAAGCCCTTTTCATAAATAAGATCAGGTTCAGATCACGATCAAGAAAAGTTGCTAACTCTGTTTAAATTAAGAACATAATTTTGTCCTTAGATTTGAAGCTGGCATTCAGTATTAAACTTTATAGGAAGAAAAAACACTAAAACTAACAAAAAAGATGTGGTCTGAAAACCTGAACAGGAATTTGTTGATCTGGTGAAGTAGAATCTTTTCACATAAGAAACCAATGGAGGTGCAACGAAAAGCCCTTTGAGATAACGAGGGCATATGGACATCAGGGAGACTCCATTCATGAGGCAGAAAGGAGAGCTGCTGTTACAGTGGCATTTCACTAGTGCCCTTGCACCGTGAGCTCAGGCGTCGGCTTCTTGAAGGTTTGACTTTGGGCCATTGTTTCTATGGAGGTTTATGTTGCCACTGTTCTGTTACTTGTGGGTGTGAACTGGTGCCAGTTCCAGTGGCCATGTTCATGAGTCTGTTCCATGGATTTTTCCTGAATTCTATCCAAGTTCTGTTTGCCATGCTCTTGAGTCTGTTCTATGCGTGGTCTGGATTCTGTCCTAGTTCTGTTTGCCAGACAATTTCCAAGTTCTGATTCTTGTCTGTTCTGCTTTGCCTAGTTTCTGTATCCCAACCTGCTATGTCTGAACTGTTTCCTAGTGTTCGGTGTCTGTTCCGTGTTGCTCATGAATCTGCTACATCTCAACTGTGTTCTAAAGTCTGTTCCATGGATTTAGCATGGTCTCTGTTTGTCTGCACTCTTTTTCTGTCTGTGTTTTGCTTCGCTTGTGGTCTGCCTGTCAGTCCTTGTCTGGTTCTGTCTATGATTTTGTGTGTCCTCCAATGCCTTGCACTGGTGGTTCTGACTCAGGCTTAGTTGTCCATGGCAACCAGATTCCACCTTTCATTTCCCAAAGGAGCTCTGAAAAATGAAAGGTGGAATCTGATTGGTTGCTATGGCAACTATGTTAATTTTCACCAGTTTGATAAATCTTCCCCAATGTGTTAGCGGCCAACTACACTGGGACTATTCCAAGAGGTAGCAGCCTGGTGGCTTCACTCCAGTGAAGACCAGATCCCTGTACAGGGGTTGAAGGTTGAAAACCAGGGGATCGCCAGGATAACATACTCAGGTATAATCCAATGTAAACCAGATAGCTGGCAAAGTGGTTCCTGAACCATTGTCCTAACAGCTGCTGACAAGCAGTGGTCCTCCTAGATCTGGTCCATCCATGGATTCATTTCAGTGGTTGCATGTCATAATATATTTCCCTGTAGCAGTCACTGCATATTCCTCAATTGAATGTCCCTTAGGTGATGGCACCCTTACATACACCTAGTGGTCACTTATTAGGTACGCCAATGGGAAGATTCCTTACCATTGCATAGCCTAAATTCTTTTTTTCCCCTGTATATTGTTAACTGCAGAAAAACCAAGGTCACCCAAACATCACACTAATTAATTATTCAAACATTTTTCATGAATTTGGAGCCACGAGTTACACGGTGCTTCTCAAACTGTAAGGCATCCATTTGTTGAGGAGGCACAGCTGGAGAGCGAGTTTGCTGATGGCTCCTGCTTTACTTGGTGCGCTATTCCCTGTATTGGATTTTAACTAGCACCAACAAAGCCTAAGCAGTTTGGGAATATCAGTGTTGTTTATGCATATTTTCATGGTTTTTGCAGCAAAATCCACATGTGTTGAGGATTTTGCATTACAAAGGGTTATTTTTGTACTGAAAAGATGCAGAAACAATTGACATGCCGCAGATGTAAAAAATATTGCATATCAATTTCCATCAGACTTTTTCCGTATCATGTACGCCTAATATAGACATATTTCTCGTTAGTAAATGACCCCCCCTGTGACAAAACCATTATTGACAGCACTATACATTTGGATAGATGAGGGTCTTTGATATCCTCAGCGTCACCGTAGGCTGCACTTAATTTACGACAATGCGCCTTGTCATAAATTAGTCGCCCTCTCTGCCTCGAGTAGACTTCAATTGTCATTTACTGGCATAAATGATGGTGAATGTGACAGGACTGATAGCCCTGCCCACACCCCATCACTCCCCCAGCGAAAAGGGTGGAATAGAAATGCACCTAAATTTGGAAGCATGGGCATTTGGAAAGTCGCAAAATGCAGGTGAGTGATTTTTTTTTTTTCACCCCAGTTTCTGGTGTAGGGGATCATCATCAATTTCCCCAATGTGTTCGCCTAGAATCCACCAAACCTAGATTATCCTGCCAGACTTCCTGTTCCTTTTGATATTTTGGGTAAGCATACCAAAGCTAAGAAATATAAATTCTGGTCTCATGAGGTGGATTTCTGTAGAGCAAGAAGAATCATCCAGAACACAGCAGCATGCCTCAAACATAAAAGAAACACCAGAAATTACAAAAGAAAAAAAATATTTATTTTGTATATTTGCAAACGGAATCAAACCACAATACAACCATCACTGATGACATCTTACTATTATAGACAGATTTATGTTAACCAGAGCTTTTTTCTAGGTCCTACCCCTCAGTGCTATAGCAATGATGTCACTTATTAGAGTAGCATATGAAGAATGTCAAAAACAAAAAGACAACAAATCACCAACCATGTTACTTAGACCAAATTCACAAGAGCGTATTCAATCCGTGAAATAAGCTTCCTGTGACACGAGCTCAAGGCATTATAATGATTTATTATGCTGTAAGCTCCGGCCCGTCTAACTGTACTTTATTGTATTCACATAATGTGGTCAGGCAGGAACACACAGCATTATAAATCATCATCTAATTATTATGAGTTCATGTCATAGGAGCAGTGTTCAGTCCAGAACATAATGCTGTCACGCGGGGTGTATTTCATGGGCTCGGGTGAAAATGTCCTTAGTCTACAGTAAAGTAATATACAACATGTCGTTTAAAAGCAAAAATAATAGTACACATTAGCTACAAAGAGCTTAAAGTGGTATTCCAGAATTTTATTACTGATGGACTATCCTCTAGATAGGCCATCAATACCTGATCCTTAGGGATCCACCAATCAGCTGGTTCGAGGTAGCCCGAACTACACAGCTCCTTCCACTGTGTAGTGGACTGAACTGGTTCACTTCTATTGGAGCAGTACTGCACTAACCAGCTGTGTAGTTCTGGCACTGGGACTGATGCAGAACAGCTGATCGTCAGGGGTGCGGGGTGTCAGACCCCTGCCAGTCCGATATTCATGGCCTATCCCGAGTATAGTCCATAAATAATAAAATTCTGGAATACCCCACTAAAAACTGCAATAACCGGTCTAACATTACTGAGTCAAGCTGTGTTCACACAGGGCAGTTTTACAGCATCATAAGGGCTCAGTACACTTCATACGGCACTGTATGATTCAGTCGAAGTGGACAATAACTAAAAATACAGCGTGCGATGGTGCCGCATCTATTTGTTCCTAACCCTTCATTAACCCCGTAGAGCTCTGTGGTGCCTACAGTGCCTATACACAGTTTTTTCCGCTATAATGAATCACAGGTTTAAATTCCTGTTCACATAATGTGGTATTCCCTGTATCTCGGAGATTGCCATGATACATCCCAATTTACTGCACTGGGAAAAACCAAGGCTCTGTACTTGTCCTCTGCATAGATACCACTGCCAAGTGTGGACACAGCCTTACAGATATTTTTACATTACGAACAGCAATAAATATGGCAAATAATATATTTTGTGTACTCGAAAGCTGGCCAGATAGTGGCCATCCGTCCTTAGATCCGCTACTAGCTCCCCTGATATGACTGTTTCAGAAAACACTTGTATTTCCTATGAAATAACAAACCTGCATAGTGCTGCTCCTGTTATTCCCACTGGAAATATATAAAAATTGACAACTGAGCGTAACCATTCCCCCTTTCAATAAGATGTGATATTACAGTCTGACGCAGTCACCACTGATTAGACAGCGTCATAGTGTGCATGGAAACACCCTATTGACGACAGGAACTGTGGCATGCAGTTGTCAATCATGCATTTCTAGGATGTATAACAGAGGTACAAAATGTTACGTTATAACAAAAAAAAAAAAATTATTCAGAATTGGAAATGCAAAACGAGCGTACAGAATCAGTCTTCTGCTTGTCATCTGCTCACACATAACCTGATGTTCTCCTACATTTTGGACTCTGCGCACATCCAATAATACATCAAACTTTCACCTTTGAAAGATCTTTATTTAACGTAGTGCAAAACAGTCCAATCCACAGGAGTGAAGCATCCGAAAATCACACAAAGAAACTGGTGGATCAGGTCAAAAAGAATAAATTACTTTCCGTTTTACAGTCTTATGTTCTGTAGTGCAAGGCAAATCATATGTAGAAATGTTAATGTACAGTAATCATAAAATAGTTGTCAAGAAATTGTATACAAAAATAGGGGGAAAAAAAGTGGAATTAGTAATGACAGGCCCAGATGAGTGCAATGCGTCCAAACTGGATCCGCTGCGCAGGGACTATGGGGGCGGCATATGGCGTCAGCTCTCTCCGGTGTTCTATGAATCTCTGTGTCATGCTCCGCATCCTTCAGTTCCCTGACCAATCAGAAGCGCAGACACGGTGACGTGATCCCTTGTGGCGGACCAGACTATTATTTATGGAACAAATCCCACAGGTAGTCATGTGACCACTTCCGATTGGCCAAAAGTGCTTACGTTTTGACCCTCCTCTAGATGAACAAATTGGTGGGCCAAACATAAGATACCCCTGAATCCACAATTGACATTATTATCACATATTGTGATATATGCATATTCTTTTAGGGTGTATTCACATGTTACATGTAGCCTTTTGGACAGAGCCCCCCCATCCCCTAATGTGGCCAGACCTGCAGAATGAGGCATACTTACCTGCTCCCTGCGGCTGGGTTTCCGACCCCTTCGCTCCTGTCACTCGCCTTGCCTACCTAGAGCTTTGGCCGCTAGAGCCAATGATTGTCTGCAGCAGGTACATGTCCACCATGCATCACGTGACCCACTGACGACAAATAGGGAACAAGTCACCGCTGCAGGCAGTCATTGGCTGAGGAGGCCCTGTGACTGGGGACAAACTAGATGTTGACATAGGGAGACTGGTGAGTGGCAGCGAAGAAGTCAGAATACAGTGTCAGTGAGCAGGTAGGTATGGTTTCTTACACAGGTCTAGCCATGTTGGTCTACCTGAAAGGCCCCCGGTGATGAACAGCCCCTTTAAATATAGAAAACTTAAAAAGTACCTATTCATAATGACTGTGAATGCTAAGATTTCCTTTGTAGTAATCTAGATGTGTCACACACAACTCCCTTACATCTAACGGTTCCATATATTTCCGGCTGGTAGACACATATCTATGAGGACAATGCATTAAGGGGACCTCCAAAATTGGTTTCAACGTAAGCATACAGCAATGTAGGGTAGGACACCCAAAACATAACCCTACCTCTCGCGACAATCTGGTCCGCTACTAATCTGAAGAAATACTTATTTTTTTTTGTATGCCGATAAGGTTTTCTGTGCATCATGGGCAGGGCCACTCTGTTTGATGCACCCACTGCTCCACCAGTAAAGTCACCCAGGCCTCCTCCTCATGTTTGGTTGATATTCCCCAAGATTTTAGAGCTGGTAGCGATGGTGCAGGGGAAGTCAAATTGCATAAAAAGAGGTTTATCTCAGGATTAGCGGTCTGGGTTTTCACAGGAAAGGTAGGGTTACGGTTCAGGACATCGGCCTTACATTACCATGACAGACTCTATCCCAGATTCAAGCCATTTGAAGATTTTCAAGGAATCCTCTCGGAGGTCCATCCATAAAACACTCTGAGCCTCCTGGCTTCTATGCACAACGGAGCCATGACAGGTCAAAGTCAGACCAGATTTCCAGCCAATCACACTGTCTCGTGGGGTCCAGCAGATCTGCTGAACAGCACTCTGTGCCACCGCTGCCATAAAGGGAGTACATGTGGTATACGCCTTCTACCTTATTAGTAAAATAAGAGCACACACCATACCTGCAAATAAAAGAACCACACACACAGAGAAGGCAAAAATCACCAACCGGCCAAAATCTGCTCTCCATTCCAGAAAATTCAAGTCTGCAAGGAAAAGGTTTGATGAGGTCTGTGATATTATAATTAACGGTATTACGGCGTCTATACATTGTGGGGTTGTGCGAAGAGTCTGTGGAGCCTCAGGAGTCTTGAGGAACGGTGACGTCATCTCTTAGTTTTCCATGAAGTTCTGGAATACGGCGTACTCCTCTTCTTCTCCGAAGCCTTAAAATAGGAATAAGAAGGCTGGCCGGGGAGGTCATGGTCTGGATTCTCTGCCATCATCTTCAGCTTTGCCTCGATTGCTTTAATCTTAGCGCTGACACTGTGCAAAGGAATATAAATTGTAGGTTTAGCAGAAAGCAGGAGAAGTCCATGTGTCTGCAGATCAGACTGCACCGGGCTGGACAGAATCACTTATCCTGCCTAATAATTGGACTACACAGTCTAGAGATTCTAGAGATGAGCTGGATGTCGCACTGGTTGATACTGTGACAATCCTGAGGCACCGTTACACTGTCTACCATCTATTTTTCTGTTTTGTTTTTTTTTCTTCATTGTTGTCTTTTATTCCCCTCCATCCCAAAGCCATAACTTTTTTATTTTTCCGTTCACATACCCGTATGAGGTCTTGTGTTTTTGCTGGACAAGTTGTACATTCTAATGACACCATTTACGGTTGCATACAATGTAGTGGGAAGCGGGAAAGAAAATTCCAAATAGGGTGGAATTATTTAAAAAAAAACAAAAAAAAAAAACCACCACTCCAAATCTGCCACAGTTTTGCGGTAAATTATATTCTACCGCGAATATAATTTTTTTAGTGTTTTAATACTGAAAAAAAATTTTTTTTCTTTGCATCACCCTATTTAATTTTTTATCTATCTGTAGCTGTGTGAGAGCTAATTGTTTGCGGGGTGATCTGTTCTTTTCATGGATACCAATTTGGGGTGTGTATGTCATTCTGATCACTATTCTAATCTATTTTTTTACGGAAAATGAAGCCCCCATAAACCGTCGAATCCGCCATTTAGCCTTTTTTTTTTTCCATTTCGCCATATGAGATAAATAATTTATATTTTATATTTTTACTAACAGCACTGGACTTTTCACATGTGGTGATGCCCATGTTTTTTTTTTAATTGTTTATGTATTTTTATTTTTATTTTGGGGAAAGGGGGATGATTTAAATTCTTATATTTGTAAAAACCTTTTTTTTTTATTTAACTTTTTAATAGTTCCCCTAGGGAACTATAACAAGCAACCATTAGATGGCTTCTCTAATAGACACCAATGCATTAGCATTGGTGTCTATGAGGCAAACAGAATCTCCATAGGAACTAATGTGCGGCAGCCTTGTATCATTCAGGAGTACAGAGGCTACCGCACACTACAGACTAAGGATCAGGGGAGCAGGTGCACGACTGGGAACATGCACCTCCGGTTTTCGACCTCCCAGATGCCGAGGCTAAGGGGTTAAATGTATGCGATCAATGCTATTATGGGCCATCTTTAAACCCCCCCACTGCAGACTTAATTTTATGTTGGAGTGGTGGGAAGGGGTTAAAGGGGTGTTCCGAGTTTTTAATACCAATTACCTATCCCCGGGATAGGTCATCAGTTTCTGATTGGTGGAGGCTGACTCCTGGCAACCTTCGCTGATCAGCTGCTTGATGAGGCCGTGGCAGACCAGTGAGCACCGCAATCTCCATGCAGCTTACCCTAGGACAGTGACGTCACGTTCATTCGTAGTATGGCCTAGGAGCAGCTCAGCCCCATTCAGGTGATGAGGCTGAGCTGTGATACCAAGCACAGCCACTGTACAGAGCTGTATTTGGTGAGCAGCATAATGCTCACTGGAGCACCAAGGCATCTTCAAACAGCTGATCAACGGGTACCAGCAGTAGTACCCCCCACCAATCAGATACTGATGACCTACCCTACAGCTCATCAGTACAAAAACACTTGGAAAACCCCTTTAAGGTGCATTTAGACTGGCAATTATTGGGATGGGACTATCTCCTTAAGATAACTGCCTGCTGGTCATGGCTACTGTTCACACAGCACAATCTGCGGCCCAGAAACAACGATTTTAATGTGCTACATGAAAGATCATTTCATCTGATGAACGAGTGTTTAGCTTGTTCATCAGGTGATCGGCAGCACATTTACATTTAGGAACGAGTGTCAGTAGTAATGTTCACCTCTCCAGACATGTCTGTTTTAGTAACTACTTGTATTCCACTTGTAATAACAATGCTGGAGCATCTTTTTATATAACTGTATTTTGTGCCATTCCTCTATTATTCCTACTAGAAATGCATGACCGAATTGCCAGCAGTCTGAAATAATAAAGAACCATCTGGGTGCCCCCTGTTGGGGGGGTGTCCCTGTACAGTCTGACATTATCCAATCAGCGCTGCCAGTGTCAGACTACGCAGGGATGACTCCCCCCTCCCCACCCAACTGGTAACAGCTTTACTCTTGAACACTGCTAGCAATTCTTTCATCAACTTCTAGTAGGAATAATAGAGGAAAGCCACAACATACAGTTACAGGAAAAGATGCTTCAGAATTGTAATTACATGGGACATGCAAGCAGTTACCAAAACACACACGTCAGGAGAGGTGGCAGGTCCTTTTTACAGCAAGTCCCTTTCTGCCAAGTCATGCCCACCTTTCTGCTAAGGCGCGCAACTTGTACGATTAAAAAAAAAAAAACGTTTCTAAAGCACTAAAATGTTATGCAAAGAATGTGCAGATAGAGTAATAAATCTCTCTACAGGATCTGTTTGCAGTCGATAAGCAATGATGACACATCACTCTGCATTGGAGCTGTATACACCAGACATGTGAAGTGGATGCCCCCCCTTTAGTAGGTAAGGCAAGATCTCACTGGGAGACACAAGATTTTGTAATATTACTGAAAATAAATTACGAGGTTCCTTTTTACAACCCAAAATACGTAGGACATAGAAGCAAAAAGTGAATATGTTCACGCTGCGCATCTGCCTGCCACACTACAAGCTCCGAGTGCCTGCGCAGAGCTCACAGACAAGAAACAGAGCCCAGATGGGGCAGGGGACATGATACTGGCTTTTTATCCTTGATTGTTGTACGTCTGACCTCTCTACCCCAGACCTACGGTTCATTGCTGCTCCCCAGAGGAAATCAGCTTCCTGTTAAAGCAACAGCGCTCAAATCAGCGCTCAATCAATCAGTTTAACCTCTCGTGGCCCAGCCTGCTGCCTCGGGCTAGCAGACTACATTTGCCCTTCCATTTCCTGACCACTTAGAAACACACAGGTTGTTTGATCAGTGCATTACCCATGTGCCTGACAGGATCAGCAGAAGGACTGAGGCTCTTGTTTGTTTAAGGACCCCCCGCTCATTGAAAAGGCTCTCTGTACCCCTGCGTACCCCACGGTATCTGCTCTGGGAGTAGTAATGAATACACACACCACTACCAGGGAGTATACGTATACCTTTAGATGCCCCCAGCACTGCAGGTGGGGGTCACAAGCGCACTTTTGCAATCACTTTTTTTTTTATTGCTGCCCTGAAATACCAAATGAAGCAACTTTGCAAACAGTCTCGATCAGAAGTATACAACCCTTTTCATATACAGCTCCTATGTATGGCTATGTATCTCCCTCACAGCCATATGTTACCCTCTAATATCTGACCACCTCTACTTCCTAACTATACATCATTTTCCAATTCCATTTGATCTGGCAGAGGCTCTCAATACGGGAATTACACGGATACGTTTTGATTTTGCACACCAGGAGGCATCTGTTCCATTAGGACGCAGTTGTGTGAAATCAAAACGGAAAAAAAATGGATTCTTCACTAAATACATTAAAAGTCAATGGGTGATGGATCCTGTTTTTTAGGCTCCTAAAAAAACTGATTCATCCGCATTGACTTACATTGTTTTCAGTGCAAGATCCGCAGCTTACAGCAGTTTTGTGTCCGGTCACAAAACGGAATCCTGCCTGACGCATCCTGAACAGATTTCTTTCCATTCAGAATGCATGAGGACTAAACAGAACATTTTTTTTCCGGTATTGAAATCCTAAACCAGTTTTCCGTTACACCAGTCGCCCATTATCTGTAATTTAGATTTCTACAACCACGCCCAATAAGGGTCCTTTCACACTGCGGATTACACACGATGTTTCTGTGCAAATTCCCGTGTGGAAAAACCGCAGCGCAATATAGTACCAGCAAAGTGTATGAGACCTGACAATTTACACGTACACACTTTTTTATGCATGGAAACTGACCTGTGTGGATTTCTGAATTAGGTTTTAACTGCGGACTTCACCCTTTTCAAATGAAGCGTGAGATCGGCTGGAAAACCGCGTCAAATCTGCACCATTAAAAAGTTAAAAATTGCAGTTTTTGGTGTGTTTTGGGAGCAGAAATGCACAGAAATCCTGATTTGTGGGGGATCTTCTGCACGTTCACCCACACCCATGTGCAGATACCCTAAGGGTCCTTTCATACTGCTTTGTGCAGCACTAGTCGTAGGTATATGTCAGGAGGACCTCTTCCAGTGTATACCTCTGATGCATCCGTCCACCATAGGATCCCATTGTTTTTCTACTTGATGCGGTATTCCACAGAGCATCATGTAGAGGAAGTGAATACAAGCCACTTACTAATGTATTGTGATTGCCCATATTGTCTCCTTTGCTGGCTGGATTCATTTTTCCATCACATTATACACTGCTCGTTTCCATGGTTATGACCAGCCTTTAATCCAGCAGCGGTGGTCATGCTTGCTGACTATAGGAGAAAGCATTGGCGGTCCCGCCCACCAAAAAATGCCGGTACTTTTTCCTATAGTTTGCTGTAGTGAGACACCCCCTTTGAGGCCTGTTCACACAACATTTTTTCCTGGAATTTTGGCGAGGATACCCATGACCAAAAATCTGCCAGCAGCATGGTTTCTTCCTCCAATTCCCCAAAAATATCATTCCCGACATGGTCGTAGGTTTAAGCCGCTGCTCCACAATCTTCTGCGGTGTCTCCGATTCAAAAGAACGGGAGGCAGAAACGCTGCCACCGCTAGCAGATTTTTGGCATTCCAAGGGAGAAACCGCCATGTGAACAGGCCCTAACACAAATTTAATAGGATGAGATTTCCAGTTTTATGTAGAGAACACAGAATAATATAGAATTTAACGTTATAAATAGGAATAAGCGAACCCAAACTGCAAAGATGGGGTTCGTACCGAACTTTGTGAATTCGGTACCAGGACCTTTTCACTGAAGTTCAGGTGATTTTATTATTTTCCGTTTTAGCATGGTTATATCAGAAAATAATATAATTCTGAAGACAGAATGCAATAGAATATGGCCATTTACGGGTTAAAAAAAAAATGCGGTGACGTCATCGCGCACATCGCAGGTCCTGTTCAGTGAAGATAGAAGAAGCTGCTGAAATGCAATAAAGTGGATGAGGTGAGGGTTTTTTTAACCCCTAAATGGCCATATTCTTTTGCATTCTATCTCAAGAATGCTATTGTTTTCTGATATAATGATGTTATAATGGACAATAATGAAGTGAAGTCCATTGACTTCAATGGGGTTTGGGTTCAGGGTCAAGTTCAGGTCCTGAACCTGAACTTTGACCAGAAGTTTGGCCGAACCCGACCTTCCGCAGGTTCGCTCATCCCTAGTTACATTCATCCCAGTGCAGTCACCTCTCCATGACCTAAATACAAAAGGCGCACTCATGTTATGTCTTCAGTTGGATAAAAGGTGTCAGGGTGAACTAAGGGGGGATTTATTACTGCATTTGCGCCACAATTCTGGCGTTTAAAAGTCTCAAATGATGGCACATGCCATATGTAGTCAATAACATGGGAGTTTTCTGCCATTTTACTTTTCTCTCATCATTTTTTGAAAGTAAAGAGAAAAGCGGTCAAGGGGGCGGACTGGAATCCAGGTTGTGTAGCGCACAGAGCGCTGTGTCGTCTGGAAAAACTGTACCATTTAGGGCTCATGCACACGACCATTGCCCGGTCGTTCCATGCATTGGGGACCATTTGCAGTCCCCAATGCACAGACCAAAGATAGATACACTGACACAAATGCTCACCTTAAAATCAAATATTTTATTGATAACAAATATAAAATACACAATAATAAAACATGTGATAATCACAAGATGATGGACAATAAGTTACCTCACAAAACAATAAAGTGCCTAGTGCAAAAGTAGACCGGACATCCCCTGAGGAAGCCATCTAGGCGAAACGTACGTTGGGGTGATGGACATACTGGTCGGTATTCTTTCCTTATTACATTATTTATTGTAGTATTTTTCACAGCTCGATTTTGGTGCAATGTATCAGTTGCACCTTTGCTAGCTTTTTGTCATGCGTTGTCCGGTCTACTTTTGCACTAGGCACTTTATTGTTTTGTGAGGTAACTTATTGTTCATCATACAAGTCTGGACTTATGCTTGCCTAATACATTTAGTACGTACTTGGATGATCAGTTTTGTCCGCTCTTTTGTGCTTTTCCCACCACCGTCCATCATCTTGTGATTATTACATGTTTTAGCATTGTGTATTTTATATTTGTTATCAATAAAATATTTGATTTTAAGGTGAGCATTTGTGTCAGTGTATCTATCTTTGGCCAGTGTTCTAGCGTGTCTATCTAACACACTTGTATAGGTGTATTTGTCCCCAATGCACAGAGCAACATCCGTGCAACTGCTGCAGACAGATCCAGACTCATTCAACTTAAATGGGTCCAAGATCCGTCTGCACCGCAAATGAATAGAAGATGTTATATTTTTTTGCAGTGCGGAGGCACGGAGAGAAACCCCACTGAAGCACCTACCGGATTGCGGACCCATTCAAGTGAATCGATACACATAAGAATCAATACTTTTGATTATATGCTCAATAAACTATATATAATCAGTTCAAGACCAGGTACATTTTCCATTTTTTTAGTGCATGCACCTTAAAAGCTATAAAAAAAATTCTGTTTAGTTATGAAAATAGTTTTTGTGACTTTTTTCAGTGATACATGGGGCTTTATCTTTATGTGCAATTTTTGAATTTTTATTTTAGTATTGTTATACCTGTGATAATGTAAAAAAGGAAAAGGGCTTGAGGCTGCAGTGTGGCTTTTTAAAAAAAAAATATATATATTTATTTTTTACACTTCCCCCCCCCTATAAGATCATAGGAGTTTGGGGGGGCATTTGACATTACATTTTTATGCTGATTTCTCCTGTAAAAGGAGGGCTACATTGTCAGATTGAATGAATCCCAAGGGCCACAATAAAACCTAAAAGAGCATTCCATCTGAAAGCCATATATGTCGAATAGGTGCTGGATTGGTCCCACCTCCAGGACTCCCACCTCAGGTATGACCAAGATGCCAGTCTGGCATTGTAACATGTAGTATCAAATTAAGGACCTCCAAGCTTCATCTTCATGCACCTTCCTGTGTGTTTCTCCCTGTGCTGGAAATGCCCCGGATTTCTGAGGCATGCTTCATACAATATACTTCTTCTATGGAGGGCCCAGCAGGCTTCCTCCTCCCGCAGCTGCACAGAGTCTGCGTGGCTACTAAGACTGCGAGGACATTCAGGAACATCCTTGCAGATTTAGGCCCCATTCACACGACCGTATGTATTCCGTGTCCGTATAAAAACGGAACGGAAGACATACGGAATGTCTTCCCTAGTGTTCCGCATTTTTACGGACCCATTGACTTTTAATGGGGCTATGGATGTGTTTTGCAGACAAGTATAGGACATGTTTCATTTTTTTTGCGGGAGAACTTCCGTAATATACGGATGCGGAATGCACACGGAGTGCATTCCGCAGTTTTTTTTCTCCTATGGAAAAATGAATGGGTCCGTATGGTTCCGCATCTTATCCGCATACATAACAGAAAAAAAGGAACCATTTTTTGTGCCCATAGAAATGTATTAGAATGTAGAAAAACGGAATGCCTTTTAAAGGGTTCGGTTTTGCATTCCATCCTAAAATTCCAGAACAATATAACGGAATTACTAACGCTGATGCGAACCCAGACTTTGTTGCCCATAGCAACCAATCAGATTGATTCTGTCATTTTCAAAAGGACCACTGAAATTTGAAAAGTGGAATCTGATTGGTTGCTATGGGCAACTAAGCAAGTTAATAAATCTCTCCCAGTCCGGACTGTTGTGCCACACTAACATAATGAAGAGGACTCCTGCGCATGCACATAGTTCTGACAACGTACTTCAGTGCAGCTTTGAGAGCTGACAATGGAGGAACAAGGGCAGTAAGAATATCAAAAATAGCAAATGTGAACTTCTTATCTGCAATACTACTCATGTATAACTGCTGAAGGTCGTGGGGAAAATTCCCCTAAACTGTGGACAGCCCTGACGTACATATAGACAACAGGCGGTCCAGAAAGCTGAACATGACGCAGACCTTACATACACATTTCAATGACGCGTGAATGGATATACTACAAGCAAAACACAGTCACCTTAGAGTGGACTGAGTTGGTTCTGTGCTTGAAGATGGTTCCAAACTGATTGGCAAGACCTTTTCACTTTTATAATGATCATATCTCTGCAAAAGATGGAAACATCGGATCGTAAGTGAAGTCACGATAAATAGCATCACGGTGTTGGTTTAACAATGGGACTATACAAGTAAAGGCCTATCCTTAGGACAGGTAGGGTGGAAGTCCAATCCCAGGAAGCAGAATGAGGAGATGTGGTGCAGAGGGGTCTCCTGGAGCCACTTGTTTCTCATCCTGGTAAATCGGCTCCGACCCATTCAGAGTGAACTAATATGCGTTTTAGAACCGCTCTAGGGAAATAAGAACTATAAAGGAACATCAGTTTTACTAATCAGTAGTCTATCATCGAGAGGGTCAGGCATCCAGTGTTCATTTAGTCTAGATGGAAAGAGCCACGTTCAAATCCAAGAAGCAACATTCAAGACTATATATGGATGTAGCAGAGTTCACAGTCACACTTGGTGAGTTATCACATCTGTTAACTCTGCTGCATCTGTACAAACTAAAAATGGCGGCCGGAGCAATATGGTGTCCCGTTAGCCTACAATTCTAACTGACACGTGGCTTACAATATCACGTCCTTATTGGCTTCATGGATGTTACCTTAATTTGTGCGTGTGCCCATCTTACAACCAATTTCTTTGACAGGGCCATTTTTCCATTGAGGCATTGGATAGCTTTTTCAGCTTCCTGTATTAAAAAAAAAAAAAAAAAATTAAGTAGATGCCTTGGTATCTTTCTTGCCCCAATACATTAAAGGCTATGTACACCTTCTGGGGCATTTTTCATTTTCATTGCATTTTACTCATTTGGGGATAAAAATCATTTTTTAAATTGGTCTTTATTAAAAATATTGAGCCATTCTGTCACAAAGGGTTAACCGTTTTTCTAGCTGTGTGACTGTTACTTTCACTTTGTGCTGGTCATCTAACAAGCCTTTTCTTTAAATTACTAAGAGGTCATAAACACTTATTTAAGCCACATTCTAATCAGTAAGATAAGAACTGAGCTATAATGACAGAGAGCAGAGATAAGGAGCCTGTCAGCTCCCTGTACCTCCTAGTAGAGGATCTCAGCTCTGTACAAAGAAAAGGACTCCATATTTTTAATAAAGACCAATTGAAAAAAATTATTTTTAGCTCATAATGAGTACAATGCAGTAATAAATAAATTGCACCCAAAGGTGTACATACCCTTTCATTCACAATTAGGCAGCTTGTACTGCATGCTTTTTGTGCAATAACAGGTGGTGCATGGGGCAGAAGACAAAGCTGAACAGATGGCTCAAAGTGTGGGCTTGAGTCAAATGGGGGAACACAGGCCCCTGTTCTCATGATCAGCAGAGGCCCCAGTGGTTGAATTCCCTATGATCAGACACATTTATTTATTAATCTGAAATACACATAAACTAGGCATATTTCAGGCACAGATGGCGGCGCCAGGTCTAAAATTGTGGGCCTGACGTGGGTGGGCAGGCCCGTCTTATTCATCATTTTCTACACCTGTTTTAGGTGTAGAAAATGGTCTAAAGGTAAGACAGCAAAGGAAGCTGGCTTACATTTAGAACTGGCGCTGGATGCGCCAAAGTTATGTAGAGGCCGGTGGCTCTTCATAACTTCTGCGGATCCTCTACCAGCTATAGGGCTTTATTAAGACTGGCATCTAAAACACCGCTCTTAATAAAGGTGTCCCTTATTCCCTATCCTGTGGATAGGGGATATGTTCTTTTAATGGGACACCACTTTAAATAAAAAATGAATAAAAAAGACACCAAAAAGTACTCTGTATGTACAGGAATGCATGTTATCCCTGCTACAATTGCTATAAACCATGGGAAGTGAAGGCATATTGCTAGGATAAGCCGTCGCTGGGGTCTGACTGCTGCTCAGGCTTGGACACTAGAGTCTTGGGACTGGCAGGAGTCCTAATGTTTAGACCTCTACCAATCATAATGTTATTACAAGTGGGGAATGCCGCCCCACTTCCTACTGAGGGCCATAATAATAATCCTATGTGACACGGGCTCTCTCTGCATGTGATAATTGATGCATATCATGCAGAATTTCTAATACCCCATACACATGCTTTGTCCCAGTGCATGTCTATCCAGCTTCACCCTTATCAAAATCTAAAAGGGTTTGTCTGGGATTAGAAAGAAGGGTTCAGATTTACTAATGTATCTGAGGCAGAAGTCTGTCCAAAAGCCTTAGCGGGACGTGGGCAGAGCTTTGGGGGAAAGAGGGTGAGGCCTAAGGTAACCATTTTGTGACAAATTTGTGCCACAATTCTGGTGTAAAGATGTGTCTCAAAGTAAACCAACCAATAGTTGTTACAGTCAGTGAAAAGTGTCTAGAAAGTGCACCAGATATAGCATCCAGCCTGAGCCCCTGTGATAAATCTGGTGAAGTTCCAACCTCCGGCACTCCAGCTGTTGTGAAACTACCACTTCCCATGCACACTTCCTCTCCTCTTCTCAGAATTCTCCTAGAAATGAATGGAGCATGTTGGGAATTGTAGTTTCACGATAGCTGGAGTGCCGGAGGTTGCTGATCCCTGGTCTACAGGATTAGTAAATCAGGGCCAAGGTTCTTCTTCTTTCAATGTGATATACTGTATGGACTGGTCATGAAAAACTTACCAGTTTTGTTTCAAAATTCACAAAGCAGTATCCGCGAGGTTGCCCTTCCAGGGGCCCCGATTTGTGAAACAGGAAATCAAATTGTTTCACTTTGCCAAATTTCTGCAGTAATTTTAACAGGTGGTACCTGGAGGAATGGAACAGACCAATTCTGCATTAACAAAAAGTGAAAAAAGAGAAAAAAAAAATCACTGATATAGTCTAAAGATGCTTAAAGGGGTTATTCCATAAAAATGGTATATGACATCACTGGTGGTCCAACCGCAGCAGCCCCCAGTATGGAGGGTCCCCAAGTCCCCCTTATGAATAATATGGTAGTGAACATGTCAGTCCAGCGCTCTGTCAGTCACACAGAAATGAACAAGTGGTGGATCGACTTCTACACCATCCTTAGAGGGGACCATCCGTTCTCAGAATCACTAGAGGTCTCAGTCTTTGGACCACCCATGATATCTATCACTTACACCGTAAACAGGTAATAATTCATTTTCATGGGACAACCCATTAAGTTTACACATTTGATAATACCGTTAACACTCACTCTGTGATTTTAGGGTCCAGATTCCCAATCCATAACCGATGTCCATCCTGAAGTGAACCCTCAGACAGGATTGACGCGTTCTCCAGAGGCAATGATTTCAATTCTTCCTCCATCGATGTGTCCTACAAACAGCACTAAGAACAGAAGCATAAAAAAAAAAAACGGATTAATACGAATTACAGATATTTCTGCAAGTGTTTCATCCATCCATGGGACTCGTAGGAATCCATTTGTGTTCTGCCGCCATCATCAGTCAGGTGACAAAAAAATAATGCACCCAGATAGAAATGTCGGATTGCTGCACAACCCAGCATGCGGTTATGTCTCAGGCAGATATGTAAGTGACTACAAGTGTGATCTGATTAGACATTGGGTTGTGCCACAGGAGGCTGTAAATGTGCCTCCCTATAAAAACGCTCTGAGACTACTTTTGGGTAGTGTACCTCGTGATGAGAGATTTTTGACTGCTTGACATGGCTCTACAAAGCACTGAGACATTTCGCCCGGTTGAAAGGGCGCATGTTTGTGTGTAGGATGGTTGTTACGGCAAATTGCTCGCAAACTAGGCCATTCTGACCTAGCTGTGAGGAGGTGTTGGGAGCAGTGGTTACATGCGGGCATGCACACACGATGAATAAGCTCCAGATGGCTAAGGCTACTTTCACACTAGCGTTTTGGATCCGGCAGGGTTCAGCAAAAACGCTTCTGTTACTGATAATACAACCATCGGCCTCAGTTATGAACGGATCCAGTTGCATTATCTTTAAAATAGCCAAGACGGATCCGTCATGAACTCCGTTGGAAGTCAATGGAGGACGAATCTGTTTTGTATTGTGTCATGACGGATCTGTCTTGCTCCGCACCACATCGCGATGGGGACACAACCAAAAGGAACGGAATGCATTCTGGTGCATTCTGTTCAGTTTCGTCCCCATTGACAATGAATTGGGACAAAATGGAAGCGTTTGCCCCGCTATTGAGATCCTATGACGGAGCCGAAGGATACTTTCACGTTAGCAGCAGCCTTCTCAGGCAGACATGTCGTAGTTTTATTACTCTGGCTGCACTGGACCAGGCACTTAGCAGAAGGAAACTTGGTGTCACAGCACCCATTACGTGTCCTGCCATTTACAGCCAGTCAATATCACCTTCATGTGCAGTGGTGTTGTGAACGAGAAAGCTGCACTGCTATGGACTGGAACTGTATTGCCTTTAGCAATTAATCCAGGTTCTGTTTTGGATCCGATGATAGTCTGGTTCTAGTATGGAGGCCTGACAGTGAGCACTTCAATCCTACCTTTGCTGTGCAGCAACACACCGATCCAACTGCTGGTGTGAAGATCTGGGGAGCCATCGCATATAACAGTCGGTCATCCCTAGTAGTAATATAGGGAGCACTAACAGCTCAGTGCCGTCCAGCAGCCACATGTGTTCCTCTCATGGCAGGGCTTCTAACTGGCATTTTTCAGCAGAATAAAGATTGTAGAGAAACATCAGTCATTTCCTAGAAATGTCTCCACCAGATTATAACACTTCCTTGGCTACCCGGTCACCAGATTTACCAGCAATTGAGCATTTACGGGACCGGCTGGGACACCACCCTCAGAAACCTAGGAGTATGCAGGATCTACAGGTCCAGCTGTATGTGCCCCAGGATACCATATAGAACCTGTATGCCTGCATGCCCAACCGTAAGTCATCTTGGATCCAGGCTAGAGGCGGCCCAACAGGGTCCTAAAGCCACTTTTCAATTGTTTTCCAAAAAAAATGTATCCTTTTGCTCTAATATTGTAATCACATATATCATCATTACATTCACACATAGAAAGTTTCATTAGTTTCCCACAACTCCATCTTGGTACATTATTATTTTTTTGATAATAGAATGGATTTTCAGATGCAGAAATTTCTGAAAATTGAGGGGGTATGGATATTTTGGTTATTTCAAGTGTCCAAGTCATTATATTTACTCCCTTTCCAAAAATCCTAAGGAAGACACTCAATGATGTATTCACTTGTATTCTCCCAGCAGCTTTGCTTTAGTTCATGTAAATGTATAATGAAAAGTTATGTAAATCTGAAATCTCTCCCCATATTCAAACGCCCTGCTTGCTGGTAGTGAATAAGAACATGTTACATAGCTGGGAAGGTTAGAAAACGACATAGGTCTAAGGCTACTTTCACACTAGCATTAAGCATGGATCCGGCAGATAATACAACCATGTGGATCCGTAATGAACGGATCCGGTTGTATTATCTTTACCATCTGTTAAACGGATCCGTCATGAACTCCATTGAAAGTCAAAGGAGGACGGATCCGTTTACCACTGTGGTCACACCAAACGGATCCGTCCCCATTGACTTGCATTGGGGGCCATTCCAGATCCGTCTTGGTGCGGATGCCCAGACCGGAGAGCAAACCGCTGCATGCTGCAGTTTGTTCTCCGGTCTGAAGACGGAACTAAATGCTTTCAGGAGCCTCCGTTGTCTTCAGTTCAGTTTTGTCCCCATTGACAATGAATGGGGACAAAACTGAAGCGTTTCTATTCCGGTATTGAGCCCCTATGACGGAGCTCAATACCGGAATAGTTAAATGCAGGTGTGAAAGTAGCCTAAAAGCAGTCCAACAAATAATCATACTGTGTTGATCCAGAATAAGGCAAAAAAAATAAAACCCACATAGTGGTCACCAGTTGCCCCATATTAAAGGAGTTGGCCTATCTTAGCAATATGCCACCAATGTCAGAATGTGAAACCTAGCACGGTCACCCTCCATTTACTTCTGTGGAAGTGCCGAAAATAGCCGAGTGCCGGCTGAGCTATTTCAGGAGGTGAATGGAGAGATGGCCGTACTTGCACGGTGCGCTGCTATAAGAGATCTGGAAATAGCTTTGTTTGCTCTAAGTGAATGGAGAGCATGCCACCTAGGTCCACCTATCTGATATCGGCAGCATATCCTACTGAGATGGCCACCCCCTTTAAGGGAGAAGAATTCCTTTCAAACTCCAAATCTGGCAATCAGAATAAATCCGTGGATCCACATTACATCTCCAGAAATATAGAACCCATAACCTACATTCAAGAAAAGTATCCAGACCCTTCCTGAACTCCATAACATATAGAGCTGTACTCCCCAAACACTGTCACACTGGTGCCCTCTTCTTCAGTAATCACTGCACTGCCCTCTTTCCCTAGTAGAGACAGCAGTGCCCCCATGCCTCAGTATCGTATCTTAGCCCCCTCTCATTACACCCCCAGTAACCACAGCAGAGATGCACCTTCTGCTGGCAGAAATACATGTGAACAGACTATCCTAGCATCTTCTGGATCCCCCATAGGTCTGAGCTCATGTGCGCTCCTCTATAGTGTTACAGGGCACCAGGCGCCATTACATCAGATCTGGTGTGATCTAGCCTTATTCTGGTCTGGTAAGAATCAGTGTCTTTCCGTGATTAGCTACGATTCCTGTGAGACGATGAATGAAATTCACAGCCAAGTATCAGCCGGTGAGACAAAGCATTCAACGCCAATCAATACAAAGGAAATCACTGCTCAATGTCATGTGGAGACACGGAGAACAACCAAGTATCTTCTGAGGTATCATCAGGACACCGCCGCTATGGAACGTTCTCAGTGCAATAACGTAAAGCCAACAGCTAACCATCAGAAAGGAGGCCTACACGCCCTAGTGCAAAGCAAATCAGCGTCTTGCCCTATATGAATATAATCTATGTCTTCAGGAGCCAACTTTAGTTTTCTTACTGGTGAGACGAGTAAGGGCATGTTCACATGGCAAATGTTCCATAAGGATTCTGGCACGTATTCCAAGGCCAAAACACATGAGGGATCTGCGCAAAATATGCGGTGTAACCTGAACAACTGACATGCTTGTTCCTGCAGCGGTCTCTGCAGACACATGCGGATTAACCCCAGTGAATGGAGGCAAATCCATGTGTAGAGCTGTGGCACGTACAACGGCAAATCCACGGAAACCCAAGGATCAAGGGATTTCTGCTGCACATTGCACAGTGGATGCTCCCGGTTGAAAAATCTGCTATGTTAGAGGGGTTTTTCAGAGTATCTTTTGTCAAAAAAAAAAAAAAAAAAAAAGGGGGCTGAATGGTTTGAAATAATCAGTCATTACCTCAGCGATTCCCCACCACTGCTCTGCTTAGCCAATCACTGGCTGAGGCAGGTCACAGCTGCAGTCAGTGATTGGCTTATTGGCCAGTCCAAGCCACTTCCTGTGTGTCAAGCCCGGGACCAGGAAGTGGAGAGAAATGGAGGTCAGAGCAGCATCAGAACAGCAGAGGGGGAGGGGAATCAGTGGGGTGAATACTGGTTTAATTTTTTTAACCCATTCTGCTCCATTTTTTATTTTTAAGTATTGAAGTATTAAATGCAATCAACAGAAACAACTCTAACTTTCTAGGAGTCTTGGCTTCCTAGCTCCAGAGATTTGTTCGTCCCTGAACTATGTACTCTTACACAAATGCACTGCATACAAGTGACATATAAACATGCTTATTACATATGCTGTACATAACATATTTACTATATTAATATGTGCTATGTACAAACATTCATTCCATACGGGATTCAGAGGATACTATATCGCCTTATAGAGAGTCCTTGCCTAGGTTGGAATTGGACCGAGGACCTCATCTGCATGGAGTTTGTATGTTCTCCCTGTGTTTGCGTGGGTTTCCTCCGGGTTCTCCGGTTTTCTCCCACACTACAAAGACATACTGATAGAGACCTTAGATTGGGGGCTTCCCTGGGGACATCGAGTGATGATAGTGTCTGTACAGCACCGTGGAATATGCCAGCGCTATATAAGTAAGGCCACTTTCACATTAGCGGCAGCACGGTTCCGGAGGGTGAAGGGTGCCGCCGGATCCGTGCTGCCGCAGGTACACGTGAGGAGCCGCTCTGGCCCCACACGTGTCACATACACACACACAGACATACTTACATGCTCCCAGCAGCTCCGCACAACACAGGAGGAGGAGGACGGCGCGCACATAGGAAGATTCCCCACAGCGCCCTCTGCTGGAGAAAGAATCTTCCTATGTGCGCGCAGTCCTCCTCCTCCTGTGATGTGCGGAGCTGCTGGGAGCATGTAAGTATGTCTGTGTGTCAGCCTGTCTGTGTGTGTGTCTGTCTGTCTGTGTGTGTCTGTCTGTGTGTGTCTGTCTGTGTGTGTCTGTCTGTGTGTGTCTGTCTGTGTGTGTCTGTCTGTGTGTGTCTGTCTGTCTGTATGTGTGGTGTGCTGTGGACGGATCCGTCATGAACTCCATTGAAAGTCAATGGAAGACGGATCCATTTACTGAGTGTGTCACACCAAACGGATCCGTCCCCATTGACTTCCATTGGGCATCATTCCGGATCCGTCTTGGTGCGGATAAAGAGTACTGAGAGCAAACCGCAGCATGCTGCGATTTGCTCTCCGGTCTGAAGATGGAACGGAATGCTTTTAGGAGCATTCCGTTGTCTTCAGTTCAGTTTTGTCCCCATTGACAATGAATGGGGACAAAACTGAAGCGTTTTATTCCGGTATTGAGCCCCTATGACGGAGCTCAATACCGGAATTATAAAACGCTAGTGTGAAAGTAGCCTAAAGTGATGCTCTAATGGAGTCACTACAGGGGGAATCTCTCTGGTCTCAGTGATGGTCTGACTGAGAGAGTTAAAGGGGTTGTCTGGGTTCAGAGCTGATGAGACTGTTAAAGTCCAAACAAACAGGAAGTTAAAGATCCAGGACATGACGTAGAATACATGGAGTGACCTAAAAATAAACCATACACCTGTTTTTTTGTACAAAAACACATAGAAAATTCACATATAGGCTGTTAAAGTGGTCGTCCAGGTTCAAAGCTGAACCCAGACATATCCCCGTTTTCACCCAGGCCAGCCCTCTTGCGTGAACATCTGAGCATTTCCCTGCATCATGCAGGACAAGGGCTGTTTGTTTATATTTTTATACTGCTACGGTAGGTGGAGGTTTCTGTCTAGCAGTATTCCTGGTGACATCACCGGCTCTGATGGGCAGGCTTTAGCACTGTCCTAGCCGTTTCATAGGCTAGGGAAGTGCTAAAGCCCATAATGTCACCGGGCTCACCGCTAGGCTGAAGCCGCCGCCTAGCTTTACCCATGGAGAGCCTGAGATGTCACCGGATCTCCAAAAAAGGCCTGACAAAGGAGAGAATCACAGCATGAAAAGCTCCGATGATCAGATCAGGGAGGCAAGAAGGGGACCTACCCGGGTTCAGCTTTGAACCCAGACCCCTTTAAATGTGTTTTCTAGGTATTTAATATTGATGATCTATCCTCAGGTCATGTGACTGATAAAAGTGATGTCACTGGAGCCAACAGCTGATTGGGGGGGATGCCTGACGATCAGATAATGATGACAACAGGCCATCAATATCAAAATCTGAGACAACCCTTTTAATATGTGATAAAACTACATGATGGAATTGCCCTTTAATTACTCTGGGGGAGGGTCAGCTGCCACTTGTGGGTAGTATTTAACACAATGTTGTGATCAGCTGGCGCCCCCTGCTGGTTGGTGGCGCAGAACTGCAGGTTATTATTGGATCACGCTAGTAATTGTTAGTTGTGTAATTCCCTCACGTATTCCTTCCGCTTATCATAAGCCAGAAATTCACACGGGCGTTAGTTACAGCGGTTTCTACACGGTACTTGTTCACTGCAAGTCACCGGCTGTTAGTAAACCGTGCCCGGTACCGTCCTGCCGGTGACCGATAGGACAGAGGCGATCAGGAGGCCTATGTGCGTCTCCTCAGCCTCCCACTAGATACAAGTCATCCGCCCGCAGTGTGTGTCCTATATTTACCCGGAAACGTCCGCTCGGTTCCAGGCTCCCGATCATCCTACCAGCCGAGCACCTCTGACGTCAGCAGGAGGCGACACCGCCTGGTCCCGGCGCATTGTGATGACGTGACGGCTCCAGCAGAGCCCCATTGACAGTGAGAGGTAAGGGTCAGGGGTGAGGAGGATATCTCTGTGTGTTCTTGTTATTCATCTCCTCATAGTCTTCATTGTACTGACTCCTGTATGTGAGATATGTACCCTGATCCCTCGGACAGGACACGACTCCATCCATGTGATTTTAATCAAAGTGTAACATTTTTTTGTACAATGCAAACTTTATTGAGCTATCATTATTGTGGTCTGATGCATTGGTTCAGATTAGAGATGAGCGAAATGGTGTGGTAATTATTGGAACATACTATGATTGGGTCACCTTCAATAGAGGGGTACCACAGGGGTCAGTATTGGAACGGTCACCGTCACTAGTGGGGTACCATAGGGGGTCAGTATTAGAACTGTCACTAGTGGGCTACTACAAGGGTTAGTATTGGAACAGTCATCATTAGGTGTACCACAGGGGTCAGTATTAGGGGGGTCCCTGACAGTAGTGGAGTACCACGGGGTCAGTATTAGAGGGGCCCCTGACAGTAGTGGAGTACCACAGGGGTCAGTATTAGAGGGGTCCCTGAACTTAGTGGAGTACCACAGGGGTCATTATTAGAGGGGTCCCTGACAGTAGTGGAGTACTACAGGGTCAGTATTAGAGGGCTCTCTGACAGTAGTGAAGTACCAAGGGGTCAGAATTGGAGTACCACAGGGATCAGAATTAGAGGAGTCCCTGACAGTAGTGGAGTACCACAGGGTCAGTATTAGAGGGGTCCCTGACAGTGGAGTACCACAGGGATCAGAATTAGAGGAGTCCCTGACAGTAGTGGAGTACCACAGGGATCAGAATTAGAGGAGTCCCTGACAGTAGTGGAGTACCACAGGGTTCAGTATTAGAGGGTCCCTGACAGTAGTGGGAGTACTACAGGGTCAGTATTAGAGGGGTCCCTGACAGTAGTGGAGTACCACAGGGGTCAGTATTAGAGGGGTCCCTGACAGTAGTGGAGTACCACAGGGATCAGAATTAGAGGAGTCCCTGACAGTAGTGGAGTACCACAGGGATCAGAATTAGAGGAGTCCCTGACAGTAGTGGAGTACCACAGGGTTCAGTATTAGAGGGTCCCTGACAGTAGTGGAGTACTACAGGGTCAGTATTAGAGGGGTCTCTGACAGTAGTGAAGTACCAAGGGGTCAGTATTGGAGTACCACAGGGATCAGAATTAGAGGGTTCACTGTCACAAGTGGGATACCACAGGGTTTATTATTCAAGGGGTCACCGTCACCCCTGCGGTACCTCAAGGCTCAGTATCGGAGGGGTCACCGTCACCAGTGGGGTACCTTAGGGGTCAGTATTGGAGGGGTCACTGTCACTAATGGGCAGGGGCTGGCTGGAAAATATTGGCCTGGGGGGGAAAGCACACAGCACTGGCCCATGTGTTGCGGCCCACCCTTAACCTGTTTAACTCCGTCAACCATAAAGGCGGTAGAGGTAAAAGGGCTTTAAATCGTTAAAAGGCAGCAGCTAGTTGTGTTTTCATGTTGGATCCCAGATACATGACATGGCTGAGTCCGTATGGTCATTAGAGGGACCATATTTACCAACTCCTGAGCTGAAGAGACTCCATTGACTACAATGGGGTCTGCTCAGGAAGCTGCTCCTTTACCGGACAAAAAGGTCTTGCATGCAGAACTTTTCTGTCCGGTCTTTTTGACAGAATCTGTGACAGTGACCCAAGCGAAAATGTGGATGAATAGTATTAGACGTATAGCATCAGATGTATGTTTAATACACAAATACAGAGCGAGAACCAAGATCACTACATACACACAGCACCAGCACCAGAACCAAACCTATAAGTCAAGTACAGCACCAGAACCAAGATCACTACATACATTCAGCACCAGAACCCTGTTCACTGCATGAATGCAGCACCAGAACCAGGCCTATATGTCAAATACAGCAACAAAATCAACAAGAAATCTAGCACCATAACAAAACCCATAAGTCAAATACAGAACCAGAACCAAGTTCTCTACATAAACACAGCACCAGAACCAAGTTCACTACATAAATACAGCACCAGAACCAAGTTCTCTACATAAATACAGCACCAGAACCAAGTTCAATACATAAATACATCACCAGAACCAAGTTCTCTACATAAATACATCACCAGAACCAAGTTCTCTACATAAATACAGCACCAGAACCAAGTTCTCTACATAAATACATCACCAGAACCAAGTTCTCTACATAAATACAGCACCAGATTTTAATAGTTCAGTACAGATACCATCTGAGTAGTCAGGTCAGCCCTCGCCATATGACCTTGTACAGTGTGAAACTACACCTCCCAGTATGGCCTGAACAAGTGTAAAGGGATGCTGGGAGTTGTTGCGCAAAACAGCATGCTACCACCCATCATCAGCTGTAGATCATCCAGGTGACTACAGCACTCATCATACACAGTCAGTAGCAGAATAATCAATTCCATTTAGTGACTTACAGGTGACGTCTCCTCCTGAGTTCCTCCCCCTCTGGTTCAGGCCACCATGATAGCTTCTCCCGTCCACAATTCAGCTCTGCAGATTTTGCCAAGAAGATCTCTTCAGCTTCTCTCTTTACCAACACATTGATATCCTGCAGACTGACACAGACTCATCTCAGTGCCACATGCTGTGCCCTGAATATAACAGCAGCATTAGTGCTACACACAGGGCCCCCAATAGTAGTGCCACATACTCTGAGCCCTATGTATATAGTGCCACATACACTGTGCCCTCTGTATACAGTGCCATATGCCCTCTGTGCATAGTGCCACACCCAGTGCCCCTAATGCTAGTGCCACATGCTTGGTGCCCCTTATAAAAAGTGCCTCTCATATGTGCCCATTTGTGTATAGTGCCCCTTCAGTGTGCCCCCTTTATGTATAGCGCCTCTTCTGAGTGCTCCCTGAATGCAGCGTACACACACTGTATTATAATACTCAGTAAAAGCTAGAATGCAGTGGGTGAGACGTCACTGGCTACAAGTTGCTGACGGTCATATGACAAGCTAGATGCAGTGGGTATATATAGTATATACAGCCGTGTATATACTATATATCTATACACACTGGATCTATTATACCTCGTACCTGACATATCAGTACACTGCTGTATATACTATATATCTGTACACACTGCACCTATTATATTTCATACCTCACATATCAGTAAACTGCTGTATATATAGATATATAGTATTTTCAGCAGTGTACTGATATGTGAGGTATGGGGTATATTAGATGTAGTGTGTACAGATATATAGTATATACAGCAGTGCACTGATATGTGAGGTATGAGGTATAATCAATGCAGTGTGTACAGATATATAGTATATACAGCAGTGTACTGATATGTGAGGTATGAGGTATAATCAATGCAGTGTGTACAGATATATAGTATATACAGCAGTGTACTGATATGTGAGGTATGAGGTATAATCAATGCAGTGTGTACAGATATATAGTATATACAGCAGTGTACTGACATGGGAGGTGTGATGTATAAATTACACCTCGTATCTCACATACCAGTATACTGCTTTGTATACTATATACCTGTACACACTGCATGTGTTATACCTTGTACCTCACATATTAGTACACTGCTGTATATACTATATATCTGTACACACTGCATCTATAATAGTTCATATATCAGTACACTGCTGTATATACTATATATCAGTACAAACTGCATCTATTATACCTCATATCTCACATATTAGTACACTACTGTATATACTATATATCTGTACACACTGCATCTATTATACCTCATATCTCACATATCAGTACACTACTGTATATATTATATATGTTTACCCACTGCATCTATTATACCTTGTAACTGACATATCAGTACCCTGTGTGTATACTATGTGTCAGGTGTGAGGTATAAAAGATGGAGTGTGTACAGATATATGTGGACAGTCATATATTATGGTCACTGTATGAGTCACGTAAAGTATTGGGGGTTGTAGTTAAGGTTCCAGTCAGTTTTAGGGATAGGATTAGAATTAGTGTTAGTATATTAGAGCCAGTATTAGAGTTAAGGGCCAGTATTAGGGTTAGGGGTCAGTATTGGGGTTAGGGGCCAGTATTGGGGTTAGGGATCAGTATTGGGGTTAGGGGCCAGTATTAGGGTTAGGGGTCAGTATTTGGGTTAGGGGTCAGTATTTGGGTTAGGGGGTCAGTATTTGGGTTAGAGGTCAGTATTTGGGTTAGGGGTCAGTATTGGGGTTAGGGGTCAGTATTAGGGTTAGGGGTCAGTATTTGGGTTAGGGGTCAGTATTTGGGTTAGGGGGTCAGTATTTGGGTTAGGGGTCAGTATTTGGGTTAGGGGGTCAGTATTTGGGTTAGGGGGTCAGTATTTGGGTTAGAGGTCAGTATTTGGGTTAGGGGTCAGTATTGGGGTTAGGGGTCAGTATTGGGGTTAGGGGTCAGTATTAGGGTTAGGGGTCAGTATTGGGGTTAGGGGCCAGTATTGGGGTTAGGGGTCAGTATTTGGGTTAGGGGGTCAGTATTTGGGTTAGAGGTCAGTATTTGGGTTAGGGGTCAGTATTAGGGTTAGGGGTCAGTATTTGGGTTAGGGGTCAGTATTTGGGTTAGGGGGTCAGTATTTGGGTTAGGGGTCAGTATTTGGGTTAGGGGGTCAGTATTTGGGTTAGGGGGTCAGTATTTGGGTTAGAGGTCAGTATTTGGGTTAGGGGTCAGTATTTGGGTTAGGGGTCAGTATTGGGGTTAGGGGTCAGTATTGGGGTTAGGGGTCAGTATTGGGGTTAGGGGCCAGTATTAGGGTTAGGGGTCAGTATTTGGGTTAGGGGGTCAGTATTTGGGTTAGGGGGTCAGTATTTGGGTTAGAGGTCAGTATTTGGGTTAGGGGTCAGTATTGGGGTTAGGGGTCAGTATTGGGGTTAGGGGCCAGTATTGGGGTTAGGGGCCAGTATTGGGGTTAGGGGCCAGTATTAGCATAAATCTACATTCAGACGACCGGAAGTGTTTTGCAGTCCCCAATTGTGAAACGCACAGTGCCAGCCTTAGATATAGAATAGAAATGCCTATTTTTGCGGACAAGAATAGAACATATGCTCTATATTTTTTGTGGGGCCACGAAACGGAACTACGGATGCGGACAGTGCATGGTGTGCTGTCTGCATCTTTTGCTGCCCCATTGAAATGAATGGGTCCGCACCCGTTCCGCAAAATTGTGGAACGGATGCAGACTCAGAAATATGGTCGTCTGAATGCACCCTTAGGGCCAGTATTGGGGTTAGAGGCAACATTAGGGTACATTCACATGATCATATTTCCATTCACTTCAGTAGGGTCGCAAATCCGTAGTTCCGTTCCACGGCCCTGCAAAAAAGATAGAGGATATTCTTGACCACAATCGCAGACGGAACGCACAGTGCCAGTATCCGTGTTTTGTGGATCCGTAATTGTGGACCGCAAAACAAATATGGTCATGTGAATGTAGTCTTAGGGTCAGTAGTAGGGTTAGGGGTCAGTATGGCGTAGTATTAGAGTTAGAGAAAGTATTAGTGGTTAGTACAGTATATTAGGGTTAGCGGTTCATATTAGGGTTAGGGACAGTATTAAAGGTCAGTATTAGGGTTAGGGGGTCCAGGGTTAGAGGCCAGTACTAGGGTAGGGGTCAGTACTAGGGTTAGGGATGGGACAAGGCCAGTATTAGGGGGGTGAGACAGGGCCAGTATTAGGGGTCAATACTAGGGGGTCAGGGGCCAGTATCAGGGTTAGGGGTCCAACGTTAGAGGTCAGTACCAGGGTAGGAGTCAGGGGCCAGTACTAGGGTTAGGGGTCAGGCAGGGCCAGTTTTAGGGGCCAGTATTAGGGTCAGGGACCTGTATTAGGGTTGGGGTCAATGCAGGGTCAGTATTGAGAGTCAGAGGCCAGGGTTAGGGTAAGGCAGGGCCAGTATTGGGGATCAGAAATAGGGAGGCGGGGGCCAGTATTAGGTTTAGGGCTGCATGTAGAGTGTATAGGGGGAGGGCAGTTTATACTTACTTGTCCAGGCGCGGTCCCACGATGCAGACCCGGCCTCTTCTGGCGGGTCTGCTCCTCAGGAACGTTGCAGGCGGCGCGATGGCGTCATTGCGCCGGCCATCGGGAATAGCGGAGCAGGGAACCAGAGGTTCCCTTGTTCCGCCGGCGCTGGCTGCTGCAGGTAAAATTGTATCTGCATCTAGTGGATGCAAATACAATTTAGTTCAGTAGCCACAGCGGCCCTGACATCCACCGGCCCGGGGGGCATTTGCCCTCCTGCCCCGCGGCCCAGCCCGCCCCTGCTAATGGGGTACTTCTGGGGTCAGTATTGGAGGGGTCACCATCACCAGTGTGGTACCTCAGGGCTCAGTATTGGAGGGGTCACTAGTGGGGTACCTCAGGGTTTATTATTCAAGGGGTCACCGTCACCCCTGTGGTACCTCAAGGCTCAGTATCGGAGGGATTACCATCACCAGTGGGGTACCTTAGGGGTTAGTATTGGAGGGGTCACTGTCACTAATGGGGTACTTCTGGGGTCAGTATTGGAGGGGTCACCATCACCAGTGGGGTACCTCAGGGCTCAATATTGGAGGGGTCTCTGTCACTAGTGGGGTACCTCATGGGTCAGTATTAGAGGGGGTCCCTGACAGTAGTGGAGTACCACAGGGTCAGTATTAGAGGGGTCTCTGACAGTAGTGGAGTACCAAGGGGTCAGAATTAGAGGGTTCACTGTCACTAGTGGGATACCACAGGGTTTATTATTCAAGGGGTCATCGTCACCCCTGCGGTACCTCAAGGCTCAGTATCGGAGGGGTCACCATCACCAGTGGGGTACCTTAGGGGTCAGTATTGGAGGGGTCACTGTCGGTAATGGGGTACCTTAGGGGTCAGTATTGGAGGGGTCACTGTCGGTAATGGGGTACTTCTGGGGTCAGTATTGGAGGGGTCACCATCACCAGTTTGGTACCTCAGGGCTCAGTATTGGAGGGGTCACTGTCACTAGTGGGGTACCTTAGGGCTCAGTATTGGAGGGGTCACTGTCACTAGTGGGGTACATCAGGGGTCAGTATTGGAGGGGTCATCATCACCAGTGTGGTACGTCAGGGCTCAGTATTGGAGGGGTCACTGTCACTAGTGGGGTACCTCAGGGGTCAGTATTAGAGGGGTCCCTGACAGTAGTGGAGTACATCAGGGGTCAGTATTAGAGGGGTCTCTGACAGTAGTGGAGTACCAAGGGGTCAGTATTGGAGTACCACAGGGATCAGAATTAGAGGGTACACTGTCACTAGTGGGATACCACAGGGTTTATTATTCAAGGTGTCACCGTCACCCCTGTGGTACCTCAAGGCTCAGTATCGGAGGGATCACCATCACCAGTGGGGTACCTTAGAGGTTAGTATTGGAGGGGTCACTGTCACTAATGGGGTACTTCTGGGGTCAGTATTGGAGGGGTCACCATCACCAGTGGGGTACCACAGGGCTCAGTATTGGAGTGGGTCACTGTCACTGGTGGGGTACCTCAGGAATCAGTATTGGAGGGGTCACCATCACCAGTGGGGTACCTCAGGGCTCAGTATTGGAGGGGTCACCATCACCAGTGTGGTACCTCAGGGGTCAGTATTGGTGGGGTCACCTTCACCAGTGTGGTACCTAAGGGCCTTATTCTCTTCAATATTTTTATTAATGATCTTGCACAGTAAAATATCATTTTTTGCAGATGACACTAATAAGTAATTAAAGGGGTTCTCCAGGAATTAAGAAATTGAAAATACTTAAATAATGCTTTATTATAAACATATTTCCAAATACCTTTCATTAGTTGTATTAGCTCGCTTTGTCTGGGGAGCAATCATTAGGAGAAATAAAATGGCCTCTGTCCTATTAGTATACACAAAACCTGTCCTAATCACACAGGAGGACAAGTTACTTCATCTCTACTATGCTAGTCAGGGATTATGGTCCAGAATACAATTTAATATGATCTTCAGCTGAATCTCTGTAGGAATGGAGGTCATGAGGAGATATGAAGTACAGAGAGGAGGTGGGGGTAATGAGCAGGAGCACTTGTATGCAGTCTCAGTACCACAGCCCCACATTACCTTGGTCTGACCTGTCCGTCCTCTCTGTACTTCATCTCTCCTCATGGTCTCCATTCCTACAGAGAATCATCTAAAGATCTTATCAGTTGTATTCAGGATCATAATCCCTGACAGTCAGAGCAGAGAGGAGGATGAGGCAGTTCTTTACCTCAGTTTTGTGAAGTAACTTGTCCTCCTGTTTGATGAGGACAGGTTCTGTGTGTGATAATAGGACGGCGGCCATTTTATCTCTAATCATTGCTCCCCAGACAAAACAAGCCATTATAACTCAGGAAAGATATTTGGGAATGTATTTATAATAAAGTAATATTTAAGGATTTTCATTTTCTTAATTCCCAGAGAACCCCTTTAACACAAAAGGTGACAGTATACTGTAGATATATACTACAGAGTGCAGTATAATTAATAAATATACAGTGCCTTGCAAATGTATTCGACCCCCTGGAACGTTTCAACGTTTATCCACATTTCAGGCTTCAAACAAAAAGATAAATCATTTTAAATTTTTGGTGAAGAACCAACAACAAGTGGGTCACAATTGTGAAGTGGAACGAAACTTATTGGATCTTTTAAACTTTTTTTGTAATAATAAAACTGAAAAGTGGGGCGTGCAAAATTATTCGGCCCCCTTGCATTAATACTTTGTTGCGCCACCTTTTGCTGCGATTACAGCTGCAAGTCACTTGGGTTATGTCTCTATCAGTTTTGCACATCTAGAGACTGAAATTCTTGCCCATTCTTCCTCTTTGAGGTTGGATGGAGACGTTTGTGAACAGCAGTTTTCAGCTCTTTCCACATATTCTCAATTGGATTCAGGTCTGGACTTTCACTTGGCCATTCTAAGACCTGGATACGTTTATTTTTGAACCATTCCACTGTAGATTTTGCTTTATGTTTGGGATCATTGTCTTGTTGGGAGATAAATCTCCGTCCTAATCTCGGGTCTTTTGCAGACTCCAACAGGTTTTCATCCAGAATGGTCCTGTACTTGACTCCATCCATCTTCCCATCAATTCTAACCATCTTCCCTGTCCCTGCTGATGAAAAGCAGGCCCAAACCATGATGCTGCCACCACCATGTTTGACAGTGGGGATGATGTGTTCAGGGTGAAGAGCTTTGTTGCTTTTACACCAAACATATCGTCTTGCATTGTTTCCAAAAAGTTGGATTTTGGTTTCATCTGACCAGAGCACCTTCTTCCACATGTTTGGTGTCTCCCAGGTGGCTTGTGGCAAACTGTAAACCAGACTTTTTATGGATATCTTTGAGAAATGGCTTTCTTCTTGCCACTCTTCCATAAAGGCCAGATTTGTGAAGTGTTGGACTGATTGTTGTCCTATGGACAGACTCTCCCACCTCAGCTGTAGATCCCTGCAGTTCATCCAGAGTGATCATGGGCCTCTTGGCTGCATCTCTGATCAGTCTTCTCCTTGTTTGAGATGAAAGTTTAGAGGGACGGCCGGGTCTTGGTAGATTTGCAGTGGTCTGATACTCCTTCCATTTCAATATGATCGCTCGCACAGTGCTCCTTGGGATGTTTAAAGCTTGGGAAATCTTTTGGTATCCAAATCTGGCTTTAAACTTCTCCACAACAGTATCAGGGACCTGCCTGGTGTGTTCCTTGGTCTTCATGATGCAGAACCCTGAGACTATCACAGAGCAGGTGCATTTATACGGAGACTTGATTACACACAGGTGGATTCTATTTATCTTCATCAGTCATTTAGGACAACATTGGATCATTCAGAGATCCTCAATGAACTTCTGGAGTGGGTTTTCTGAACTGAAAGTAAATGGGACGAATAATTTTGCACGCCCCACTTTTCAGTTTTATTATTACAAAAAAGTTTAAATGATCCAATAAATTTCGTTCCACTTCACAATTGTGACCCACTTGTTGTTGATTCTTCACCAAAAATTTAAAATGTTATATCTTTTTGTTTGAAGCCTGAAATGTGGCAAAAGGTTGAAAAGTTCCAGGGGACCGAATACTTTCGCAAGGCACTGTATATACTACAGAGGACAGTATACCTCTTGCACCTCCTGCTGATCAGCTGTGCTGCAGTCTCTTCCTAGGCTGGTGTCACAAGGCCTATGTAAAGTTCTGTCTCTTTCAAGTGAATCGCCCTAGGCTGCAGTATTTAGCACAGCCACTATATAATGTATGGTATGCTGTGAGAAGGCTGCAGCTCTCACTGGAGCACATCAGCTGATTGGTGGCATTGCTAGATGATGGACCCCCGCCCCTACTGATCAGATTTTACATCTGGAAAACCCCTTTAAAGGGAATCTGTCACCACGATCTTGGACTATTATGTGCAGTAACACATAAGTAGTAGAGCAGATAAGACGTACAGACCACTATTTTTTATTTTCCCACTGCACCTCTTTACCCTACTGTCAGCACTCCAAGCCGCTGTGAAATACACCATCCGGACTACTGTGCTAACCTAATGGAAAGAACTCATGTGCGCATGCACAGCAGTCCTGACAGTTTATATCAGTGTAGCTATAAATGCTGGCAGGGTGGAAATGGGGTCAGTAGCAAAATAAAAAAATACCAGTGTGGACTCCTTATCTGCTCTACTACTCATATAGTACTGCAGATAATGGTGTATAGCCCCCCATACACATTAGTATTGTATTGTCGGGTGAATGTGCCAAGAATAAAAGGTTTGGCCGACAGTCTAATGTGCCTGAGGAGCTCCGAACTCTCCCCCTACAAATGATATTGTGGAAGATAAGGATCAGACGACCTGAATATTTTTGCCTGATCCTTTTGTTCTCTCTGGAGATAAGCCCCGTCTGAGATGTCCGACAGCAGCTTTTTTCCCCGTAGAATACACGTTCAGCCACATTGAATGTGTATGGAGATGCAGGGAGGGAGTTGGGAGAGATGGCTGATTGTTCTGCTGACAGCTATTGAATGCGTAAGGCCTCCTTAAGATCATGGTGGCGGACTTCCTTTTAAGTCATAGATGTTAGTGGCATCTCACTAGGCTACACCTCAGTGTCGGGTTGTTGGGGTGCGATGGTTGTGACTTGTACGGCAACCATAGTCAGATGGCTGTTGGCAGAACAAGCATTTGGCCAACTGATCTCTCTTCAAAGCCCAGCACGGCTAAGCATGCTTGTGTCTGAAATGGAGAGGGGAGAAAGCCGCTGACAGACACCTGCATCCTTTCCCCAAAACAAAAAATTTGACCAATTTGATATTTTTCCCGCCCAACTCCTGCAGTCGGGGGACAGTCAGGGAGCCCTATACACATTAGATGATGGTCTGTCCCGGGTTTGGCCGACATCTGATCTGTATGGGAGCTTTTTAGAGTATATTCACACATTGCAGATATGGCTATACCTGTTTCATACAACTGAATGCAGTTGTTCTAGCAGCAAGCACAAGGGTTTCTGCTAGCCTCGTTCAGATGAATGGGACAGTTGCAGAAATTTCTGCTGCTTGTGAATTTATCCCATCTAAAAGCTCTAAGAAAGCGATTAGTGCTGGCAACAAGATTATTTTGGGCTGGCATGTTAATTAGTTACAGTCCATACAGTCCACCATAGAAAGCCAAGCAGAGACTGACTGTGTCTGCCAGGCATCAGCTTATTTTGGGGATCCATCAAGCAAAAAAGGGATTTCCAAAGCGGACAACCTCTTTAAAAAGAATTGGAAGATCTGAACGCCAAAAACTTTTGTGCTAGCGTGGGAGAGGGCATAGTACATTATGCCCTCTCCCAGTGGGGACAATCAATCACTTTTTCTGTCTATAGTAACATTTGCGCTGTGTATATGACGCTGAGGTAAAGTTCCACTTTTCCTCTCTGCAGGTGAAGCTTTGATTTAGCCATGGCATTGAAATGTGTAGGAAGGCTTCGTCCTGTACTGCAGCAGCTGAGGTGCACCGCCACACCAGGTATACTGAAGACGTCGCCGGTCGTCCCACAGCAGGATCATCACATCATACTTCTCAGCAGACATCTTGCCACAAAAAGCAGTAAAGGTATGAGACTGAGACATGTTGCAGTGAGAGTCCCACACAGGATGATTGACAGTTCTCCCCGAGTTGTCAATCATCCTGGGTGTGGGCGGGGTAATCAGGACTCTCCCCATCTCTCCAAAGAGTCCTGTCAGGATTTATTCTGCTTTTACCCAGAAATTGTGCTCCAAATCCATATAATCACAGAGCTCAGCTTATATCCTTCTGACTATGCTGCTCTCGGGTAGCAAATATCACCTGACAGGTTCACCTTAAGTTCCTTTGTGGCAATGGGGAACCATTTTCATGGCCATCTACTGGTCATCTGAGGGATAGCGACTTTTACTTACATGTAGAATAGAGCCTCCATTCCCGTCAGTATAGTCTCATTCATAGGAACAGCTAACTTTTTATTTCTGGATTCAGCACACAGGGGGTCATTTATTAAGATCGGTATTTTAGACAGCGGCCTTAAAGGGGTTTTCCGAGTTATATATATTGATGAGCTATCCTCAGGATAGGTCATCAATATCAGATCGGCGGGGTTCCCACACCCGGCACTCCCGCCGATCAGCTGTTTGAAGAGGAGGCGCGCGCCATATCAGGGCTGCCTCCTCTTCACTGTTTACATGCTGGCCGACACGGGGGTAGTGGTGAGTAGGTGTAATTACACCTAACCGCCCCATTCATTTCAATGGGAAGAATCGCTCCCATACAAGTCTATGGAAGCAATTCTTCCCATAGAAATGAATGGGGTAGTTAGGTGTAATTACACTTACTCACCACTATCCCCGTTATGGCCAGCATGTAAACAATGAAGAGGAGGCAGCGCTGATACGGAGCGCGCCTCCTCTTCAAACAGCTGATCGGCGGGGATGCCGGCTGTCAGACCCCCGCCGATCTGATATTGATGACCTATCCTGAGGATAGCTCATCAATATATATACTAGTAGCAATATATATACTAGTAGCACTTTCTAATTCCATTTAATATTGCATACAATGTAGTGGGGAGCTGGAAAAAAAAAAACACAATTCCGCATCAGTGTTTTTGGGGTTTGTCTTTACAGCATTTCCTATACGGTAAAGCTGACCTGTTACTTCCATTCTTCAGGTCAGTACGATTACAGCAATACTACATATGTATAGTTTTAATACTGGAAAAATTCTGACCCCTATAACTTTTTTTTTTATAGTTATGTGTATAACTATACACATGTGAGGGCTCTTTTCATTGATACCATTTTGGGGTGTATGTGGCTTTTTTATCACTTTTTTTTTTCATTTTTTTGTGGGAGGCGAAGCAACCAAAAAATGTCGAATCGGTCATTTTGATTTTTTTTCTGTTTTGCCATTTGTGATGACGATGATGTGTTTAAAAAAAAAAAGTTTACATTTTTTAATTGACATTTTTGGAGAAGAAGGGGTGATTTGAATTTTTATATTTTTTATTTTTTTAAAAAATCTATTTTTTTCACACTTTCTTATAGTCGTTCCATAGGGAACTAGAAGAATTCCCTAGATTCTTGCCGGGGGTACCCGGAGCACACCCAGAAGCGCACACTTCCAGGTTTTTGCTCCAGGTTTGACCACGGTATCTAAAGTGTTAAAAGTCTGTGATCGGCATTACCACTGATTGCAGATCAGGGACTATGGCGCCCTCTCCTCTTGCGAATGGGTGCCATATTTAGTGTACAGTGCTGGTCGGGAAGGGGTTATCAAAGATTTTGATATTGAGAGCCTACCCTCATAGGTCATCAATATCTAATCACTGGGGGTCCATCTCACAGCACCCCTGCTGACCAGCTGATTGAAGAGGCCGTGGTGCTGCTTATTCCCATCTAAGTAAATGGAACTGAGCTGCAATACCAAACACAGTCACTATACAATGGATGGCGCTTTGCTTGGTAAGCCTTGGCAGGAGTGCTGGGAGTTGGCCCCACACCCCTCCCAAGGATAGGCCATCAGTATTAAAATCTTGGACAACCCCCTTAATGTGAGGTAGATTTTACTCAGTTATCCTGCAGTACAATAGACAAGACAAAGATGTGTGTGTGTGGGGAAAAATCTTTACGATCAATGCAGATAATGATATTGGAATGATGGTTAGACTGGGGGCAAGCTACGTAACCTCTACAAATAGTGTGAGGAAAGGGGAGAGGACCTCAGGGGCATCTTGTCCCTCCTCATAGTTTCTAAGATTGAAACATCTCCCTGAAAACGTCTCCCTATTTGATTGTGTTGTCCATAGGAAAAAGTAAAGGTCCAGCCCGGGTGAATATCAATACTGCTTTAGTTGAAGACATTATCAACTTGAAAGATGTTGAACAAGATATGAAAACTGTGATTGACAGCCTTAAGGAAGACTTTAACAAAAACCTATCCATCAGAACATCACCAGGTGAGTGCCTTTCTGCATCTACACTATGTACGGTATGTGAATATCTGCAGACTACTCCATATCTGTTACATTTAGAGGAACGTTCCTCTATTGGACTATCTCCTTGTGGGGATTTAGTCCATTATGGGAATGCCACCTGCTGAGGTTATACCGTACAGCAGAGATCTCAAACTCGTGGCTCTCCAGCTGTTGGAAAACTACAACTTCCATCATGCGAGGAGAGCCTACAGCTATTGGGACATGCTGGTAGTTGTAGTTTTGCAACAGCTGGAGGGCCACGAGTTTGAGATCCCTGCCGTACAGTATATTTTCAGCATTTAAATAGCTTAAACTATATCTGAATCTGTGCATGTCGTCCACCAGGAAAAAAAAAATATGTTAATGGCCATTGTTAGTTTGCAAAAATGTGGCAAAATGGCACACTCCAAAACTGGTGTCAGATTTCTAGGTTCAATGCATGTCCTCAATGTACAGGCTTTTCTACCACTCCTCTAGATGGCACCATTCATTCTCTGCCTCATCAAACGACACAGAGAGGGGCGTAGCTAAAGGCTCATGGGCCCTGATGCAAGAGCTCAGCTTGGGCTCCCCTTGGCCAAGGGCAGGGAAGCACATAATCTTCATGCTGCCTGAGGCAAAAATTGAAACGGCACCCCCCCCCCCCATGCCAGATTTTTTTTACCTAACCCCTTCCCTCCAGCCACAGACGTAACTTGACCAGCATGTACTTTCTATAATACCAGTGTCTTCTTATGTGGTACAAGGATCTTTGGGCCCCTCAGGAGCTCTAAAAAAATGTAAGGTGGAATCTGATTGGTTGCTATGGGCAACTAAGCCAATTTTCCTTTATACCGGTTTATACCAGGCCAAATAGTATGTGTTGAGCACCTGCCGTTTTTTTTTTAATATCAGAAAGTATGTACCTCTGATGTTGCTTCTTATTTATGCAGTATAGGAAAATTACCTTGTAATAGAAAATAACCTAAAAATTGCAAAACAGACTGCTACTTCTGCTTTTTTTTCACATAGATGTCTACAGACAAAAATGCCAAAAAAAAGGAGGGAAAAAATGCCAGAACCAGGGCATGTTGCAAAAAATGGCATTGACCCAAAAAACGCATCTCATGTGTCAAAAATGCTGCTACAATAATAATTCCCATAGACTTCAGTACAGTATCTGGAGCAGGTGTTTTTTTCCTATAAAAACACAGGAAAAAAATGAAAAATAAAATGCACCAAAAACCATCAAACTCCAGAAAAAAAACTGTCTATGAGTTCAGCCATAGAGTGGTGTTTTTCACTGTATGGCAGTGGGGCAGATATTAGATAACACTTCACGCTGATTACAAGTCAGTAGACTATTGTACAGTCTATGTACGTTTAATGACGTCACTATTTGTCATTATTTTTAGGTGCATTTGATCACATTATTGTAAAAACAAAGGATGGCAAATTTCCCTTGAGCCATTTAGGACAAATCACCCTGAAGACTCCCCGGCTATTTGTCATCAACATGGCGAGTTTTCCAGAGGTAAGTCACCTTGTGATTACAATTTAGTCGGAGCAGACAGACTTAAAGGGAACCTGTCACCTCAGAAATACATATAAAACTGAGAGCATTACCTTATAGTTGCCCTCAGTCTGTTCCTAATCATGGGTTTGATGTGGTATTCTGAGGCTCAATAGGTAAAAAACACGATCTTTTAAGCGCCATCAGTGCTATCTTTCAGGTCAGTTTCAAGTCAAGAGGGCAGTGGCTTCCTTGCTTGAAGTCAAGGTAAGCACGACCCCTAACCGTCCCCTCTCTTGCGATTGACAGCCTGCAGTAAGGCGCGCTCCCATGTCCTGCTGCCGCTGAAGCCAGGCTAAAAGCTAAAAGAATAGTGGCACATGCGCAGTGCGCCACTAATGCCGGGCGGGCAGCGGCAGCAGGACATGGGAGCGTGCCTTACTGCAGGCTGTCAATCGCAAGAGAGGGTATGGTTAGGGGCATGCTTACCTTGACTTCAAGCAAGGAAGCCACTGCCCCTTGACTTGAAACTGACCTGAAAGATAGTACTGAGGGCACTTAAAAGATCGTGTTTTTCACCTATTGAGCCTCAGAATACCACATGAAACCCATGATTAGGAACAGACTGGGGGCTACTATAAGGTAATGCTCTCAGTTTTATATGTGTTTTTGACGTGACAGGTTCCCTATAAAGGGAACCTGTCAGATCGCTTATGCTGCCTTTTCTGTGGGCAGCACAGTGTACTGATGATATTCATGAATATGTGCCCACTAGGTGCTGATTGACAGGTTTCTCCCTATGTACAGTAAGAGGGAAAAACCCGTTAGCAGCAGCCAGAGCGTGGGGGAGCCCACATATCAGGATTATCATTGGATCCCTTGCTGGAGCACTTGCCGTGTACTTTACAGTTTGACATGTATGTTTAAAGGGAGTCTGTCAATACAATTTGACGTTATACAGCGCTTACATAGCACTGTAGCATAACTATAGATCAGTCAAATGGTACCTTTGTCCTTTTGTTTGGATGTTCACCAGGAATAAAAACACAGTTTTTGTGCACTAATACACATACATGACAGACCACTGACGTCAGCAGAAGAGGAACACCAGGACTCCCCTTATGTGATAAATAATACTGATGGTGGATTTTAATTGCTATGTACACCTTCGGGAGTTCCTTCATTTGTTTATGATTGCATTTTACTCACTTTGGGCTAAAAATCATTTTTTTTCATTTGGTCTTGGTAGTAAAAATGTTTCTGAGAGATAAGGGTTAAAAATGAGTCTGTTTGCAAGCTGTCACTTTCTGTCTTCTTTGAATCCTCTCAGCTGATGGCTCATGCACAAACAAGTGTGTGCAAAATAGGAGATTTTTAATGAAGACTTACTTGAAAAGTTGAATTCTTTTTATTATTGCATTGTACTTTGGTGTTCTGCAGCGGTGCATGATTTCACATACATTGCAGGCTGCTCTGTCCCATGCAGAGAGAAGTCTGATGGCTTGGTCTCTAGCCCTTAGACCAGATTTAAGTTCAAGTTCAGGTGTCCATAGCCTTTAATTTTGCATTTAGGAAGCAAATGAGCAATAAGAAGTTCAGTACAAAGGTGTTCATAGCCTTTGTAACCTCTTCCTGACATGGATTTTAAAGGTGATGCCCCCTCCTGAGCTGACACAGCAAATGCCCAGAGGAGGAGTCTGTGATCAGCTATACAACTTGTACTGCAAAAAACAAGCCCTCGTATGTCTATGTGAATAGAATTGTAAAAAAAGTTATGGCTCCTGGAAGGCAGGGAGTAAAAAATGAAAAAAATGAAAAATGGCTGCTTCAGGAAGAGGTTAATTGTCTTAAAGCTCCCTGTAGTAATATATCCCGCTCCTCTTGAGCTGCTGATATTTCTTACTATGTAAGAGGATGAGTATTCTTCCATCATTGCTGTGCTTTGTTTTCTGCAGAGTGCTGATGCAGTTGTGAATGCTTTAAGACAAAGTCAGATGAACCTGAATCCAGAACTAGATGGGACCATAATCCGTGTACCAGTCCCTCCGTGAGTAATGAGTGATGTTCACAATGGATAATTGTTTCCGCCATGGTGGAGCAACGTCATGATGACAACTTTTCAACCAAATGTGTGTTGTCTGAAACATCAGTTCTCGGGATATAAATGACAATGTCTTACCTCTGATGTATCCGGTGGTGGTTGGTTGTTATACCTGTGTATTTCTTCTCTAAAGGGTAACTCGAGAGCATCGGGAGAATTTGACAAAACTGGCCAAACAGCTGACTAATAAAGCAAAGGATTCTGTACGAAAGATCCGCTCTGGGGCTGTACAGGACATAAAGAAATTTAAGACTACAGTTTCTGAAGACACAATAAAATTGATAGAAAAACAGGTAACACAATAACTATATATTCTGGATGTATATTGTGTGAAAGTGAATGTGCACCTTTTAGTGTCTTTTTTGGTCCTACATAGAGTACTTGTTAATTTGTTAATGTATCTTTATAGCAGTCAGATCTCCAGTTTTCCGATAAAGAGCTCCAAATCCCAGAAAGAACACTGGTAAAAGATAAAAAGTTGCCTATTTGAAGCAACCACTAGAGGGAGCTGAGGCATCTGCTCGTGCTTGTTGGTGGATCAAACAATCCTCTCAACTGGTGTCTGTCTGGGCTATTCAAGGCCTGTTTGCTATTTGTGCATGCCCTCACGTAACCACTGCTCACAACACCACCTAACAATTGGGTCAGAGTAGCCTAGATGACAGGCAGTTCATGACCATCTTTCAGTTAAGTGATGCCCCCCCCCCTTCCTCACTCAAAGTCTCTCAACCGGGCAAAATGTCTTTGAATATGTTGTAGAGCCATGTCTAGCAGTCAGTGATCTCTCACCAAGAAGTACACTAAGAGCCTTTTTGTAGGGCAGTGGGGGAAGCACTTTTATGCCGTTTGAGTCTAAGCAGAACACACCTGTGACCATTTACATATCTGCCTGAGACATAACTCCATGTAGAGTTTTCCAGTAATCCGACATTTCCATCTGGGCGGGTAATTTTTTTTCAGTGATTGTCAAACATTTTATCATTTACATGTGTTCCTGCAGAGATTTTTAGCTCCATTAGACTTTTGTCACTAGGTGGTTGGGGAATTTTTTAAAACTCAATATTCAACTTTTTTAAACTCAATATTGAAATGTCCTCTGTAGTGGATCTCACCACAAACTTCCTCGGAAGTAAGTACTGTGACAAATGTCCTCTGATGGATCACCACAAACGTCCTCAGAAGTGAGTATCACATCAAATATCCTATCTAATGCATCACCACATATGTTCTCAGAAGTATCACAGCAAACGTCCTCTGAGGTGAATATCACGACTAATGTTGTAAGAAATATAGGCCTGGGTCAAAATGGCTGCCTGCATATTGAGTCAACATGGCGTCCATGGGCTCATCAGTATGCATGGGTACACTGTTTACATGTGGCGTTGCTTCAAGGGACTCACAGGCTGGTGTTTTCTTACATATGTTAAACTAGGGGTGAGGACAGCTGTTTTCTCGTTATTGGTTGCAAATGAGGATGTCTCCAACCTGATAATAGAGTCAGGATGTCCATTGTGAGCAACTGCCTTCATTTGAGAATGCGAGTACCTAAGATTTCCTGATCAGGAACAAGACTGGGCAACGGCTCATTGGTGGAGAGTAGACCAGATTGGGGTATAATAATAGGGGTTGGACAGGAAGTAAAAAAAAAAAGGAACACACAGGAGGGGAGGAAGACACAAGGAGGAACACACAGGAGGGACACACAGGAGGAAGACGGGAAGGAGAAGCTGTGGGCAGGAGGCTGGTGACTGAGTAGAGGCAGTGGGCAAAGAGGCCGGGTGTGGTAACTATATTGTTATATTATTGGTTATGTGTAATATTTGGTAACTGTAATATTGAAGTTTGTGTTCATTGTATTAATATATAGTATTTCTTTCTGTACCCTTCATTTGTCCCATATCAGTTCATTAACAGCTCCATAATCTACATTTCTCAGTATACAATATACCCGTTTTTATGCACTCGCTCGTGTCTCTCATTTGTTGCACCTAAACTACGAATCTAACCAAGTAAGAGGGTGGGGATTATATATATTTCTATATTTATTTATAGTTATATATAATCGAAATTTCTTACAATGTCCTCAGAGGTGAGTATCGCCACAAACATCCTCTGAGGTGAGTATCATCACAAACGTCCTCTGAGGTGAGTATCATCACAAATGTCCTCTGAGGTGAGTATCATCACAAATGTCCTCTGAGGTGAGTATCATCACAAATGTCCTCTGAGGTGAGTATCATCACAAATGTCCTCTGAGGTGAGTATCATCACAAATGTCCTCTGAGGTGAGTATCATCACAAATGTCCTCTGAGGTGAGTATCATCACAAACGTCCTCTGAGGTGAGTATCATCACAAACGTCCTCTGAGGTGAGTATCATCACAAATGTCCTCTGAGGTGAGTATCATCACAAACGTCCTCTGAGGTGAGTATCATCACAAACGTCCTCTGAGGTGAGTATCATCACAAACGTCCTCTGAGGTGAGTATCATCACAAACGTCCTCTGAGGTGAGTATCATCACAAACGTCCTCTGAGGTGAGTATCATCACAAACGTCCTCTGAGGTGAGTATCATCACAAACGTCCTCTGAGGTGAGTATCATCACAAACGTCCTCTGAGGTGAGTATCATCACAAACGTCCTCTGAGGTGAGTATCATCACAAACGTCCTCTGAGGTGAGTATCCCCACATGCTTCCCTTGGACGTGTATCCTCCCAGAGGAAGCAGCACTGGACAAAGGACAAAGTCCTGACAAACCGCTCTACTGGTATAGTATAAGGGAGTTGTGATGCTGAAATTAAGTCACCACCCTTTACTCCTCCCTGGACTAACTGCTAGTCCGACAGAATGTCATGTGAGCCTCTGCTATGCTTAAAGTTTAAAAAGTTGAAGACTCTGGAGGAACTATGAAATGTTTTTTTAATTAAAAATAAAATCATAGAATAGTCACATATAGGATATTGATATGTGAAAAAAATTGTACCATATTTTGAGCTTTCACTTTAAAATACAGATTATGTATTGGCTATAATAGCTGTTGTATAAGGTACCTGTTTCTTTTCAGTCATCTGTAGTACTGCTGACTGTAATAACCTCTGATGTATTATACCATTTCCATTGTAGATCCAGCAGATGGCGGATGATGTGTCCGCAGAAATGGACAAACAACTGGCATCAAAGACAAAGGAGCTGCTGGAGTAGAATTTGTGGTGAATTGGAGGGACGGGAAGTAGTTGCACATTTTCTCTGTGTGCTGTGATGGTACATGATCCATTCAGGAGAGAGTTATACTGAATACACTGACTGTTATATGTCAGGGTGCTGTGGACTAATAACAGGCACAAATTATCACAGTCCTGATTTATCTGGAGATACTTGTCTGTGATTGTATTGCAAATCTCAGAGTAAAACAATTAGGAATGATGATGAAGAAACAGGAATCATGACCAGACCCTAACCTGGAGTATGAACCCACATGCTCTGGATCTTGGAACAATTTGCTTTTTCAATTATTATACAACCTTTTCTTTATGCTCAATATTATATATAAGAAATAAAATTTATATAATAAAATATCACCTGCCTCTTGTTATTGCTGGACCTTTGCTATCATCAGGGTGTCAATCATTCTTCAAAGAAATGACCATGATAGGTAGAGTGACCATTCATGGGAGGTTCAGAAAACCTGGTGAAAACTAAATTCTATTCACAAAGTTTTAAGGCATTTTGATATCTATGGTGTATCCACAGGATAGGTCATCAATACCAGATGGGCAGAGGTCTGCTGATCAGCAGTTTGAACAGGCTGCGGCCTCTTCCTACGCCAGTAATGTCACATTCATTGCTCACATTGCCTAGGCACAGGTCAGTCCCATTCCAGTGAAGGGCTGAGCTGCAATACGAAGCACAACCGCTATACAATAGAAAGCGCTAGGCTTGGAAAGATGCAAGGAGGCTGCAGTGCTGATCAGATGATCGCAGCTTCCTTAGTTGATTGGCAGAGGCACTGGGTGTTGGACCCTGATAGATCCAATATTGATAACCTGTATGTAACCAAGCTGGTCACCAGTGAATCAGAACATCAGGCAAATACCAGTAGGATACGGTAGGACTAAATTGGTCCTTTTACTTTTGTCATGTTTTGTCTTGTTTGGTAATCACCCCCATTGAATTATGCAAGAGGAGAAACCTTGAGTGGACATTGGTTTTGCTGTTTTCTAAGCTGGTATGTTTTTATCTTAAGACAGGGAATGAGTGTACCGTAATTCAGGCTGGGTTCTGCCCCCACCATGAAGCCCATAACAGTCCAAAGACTACCTCTGAATGCAAGTTTAGAGTCATCCCTTCCTATTTCATGGAAACATGGCCGTCGTAGGTCCATCAGAAGTGGAACAAAAGTATTAGATGTCAGAAGCAAAAATACATATCCCCTTTAGGCGTTCCACCATACTGCCCTCCATCACAATGGCAACCTTTGTGCCTCCCATTAATGCCAACAGCTAGGCCACAGGATACACAATTTCTTCCTGTTTCCTTCATAAACAGTCACAGAAATTCTTGAAGTTTCAGATAAGTAGCTTGAAAGCGTCAGCAGGAGCAACCTATAATCACTTCGTTAAAGTGGGGTTAATTGTGGATATTAATTCATATTTAATTGTTTTACTATATAATTGGTTCTATAGAGCAAATGCCTCACAACATTCCCATTCTCAAGACATTTAAGCCCTGCCACAATGCACCCACAAAATCTCTCACAACTTTCCACTGTGGGCACATTTGGATAACACGTACCCCTTTGAAGCAGGGTTGGAAGGATTGATAGTGTGATATCATGGCTGATTATACAGTATAGGGCGGGGTCAGCAACTTTTGGCACTCCAGCTGTGGTGAAACTATGACTCTCAGCATGCACACTTGCTTGGCTGTTCTCAGAACTCCCAAAAAAGTGAATGGAACATGCTGGGAGTTTTAGTTTTACAACAGCTGGAGTTCCGGAGGTTACTGATCCCTGATTTAGAGGACAGAGCATATTCCTCCTACCCCCTGCTAGACACAGTGGTGTCTAATGTCAGATACATTCAAAAAAGATGTTGGAAAGGAAGCCCCAAAGGAGTGGTACGATGGGGTACTCCAGCGAAACAATATAAACCTCAGGTAACGTTTGATGGAGGTGGTAGTGACTGCCCTGTGGAGCATCCAGTCTATGCAGCAACAAACAGAAGAGCATGCAAGCACTGAGGTTCTGCAGTCTGTCATTTATTTCCACACACCCCCACTGTGGGAAACAAAGGCTGGATATGTCTAATGTCCAAAAAATAGATGGTCTACAGGAGGTATGGTGCACCAGCAGAGCCCTATAATGCTCTTGGTTGGAAGTAAGACAATGGGATTGACTATGCTAGTCTGGGTGGTGGTTTAATGCACCAGCAAAACCCAGGGAGTCCCTGGAGGATTGGTGAGTGTCTGGTATGGTCCTTTTTTGTGGTGCTTCTGGGGGTATGGAACCTAGGAGGTCTGATGGGTGCAGTAGGCTCTTGCAGTATATCCATGGGCTCCTCTGGTGGTCCGATGTCACGTGTAGGGTTCTGGCATGGTTGCCAAATTGCAAGGAAGTTTTGAGATTTTGGCGACTGAAGTACTTCTGGTAGACGTGACAGAAAGGAAAGGGCTTCCAGCAGACTTTGGATCCAAGCCTCGGTCAATGGTGATCCAGCAGACATCTTCCGATTTGGTCCTCCTGTGTCAAGATAAGTATCTTTCTTTAAAAAAAAAAAGTGTTAAGTCTGTTCTGGGATTATTTTGAAAACTACATAATGAGGAATCCATATGGGTTTTTCACTAGGATTATGTCTGGTATAAGGTCTATTTGCTAGTTCTTATAGGTTCCTATCTAAGGTTTGAGGGTTTTTTGTCTTAGGACCAGGGATGCCCAAACTTTGGCCCTCCAGCTTTTGCAGAACTACAACTCCCAGCATGCCTGGACAGCCTACAGCAATCTGGGCATGTTGGAAGTTCCAGTTTTGCAACAGCTGGAGGGCCAAAGGTTGGGCATCCCTGTCTTAGACTATTTTCTTTAATTTGGGTGGCCAAATCACTGCTGAAGCCAATCATTGTCTGGAGTGGTGCATGTGACCATGCCCATAGCCAACTGGATGTAAACAGTGCCAGACCAGAAGATGGAGGACTGGAGCAGGTAAGTATGAATCTTCTGTTTCAGAGGCCATGCTACGGGAACTTGTTAAAAAATATTTTTTACAGGAAAACCCCTTTAAGTTAATAGATTTAGATTAGCAATAATAATAGCGGACAACCAAGACACGCCTTTGCAGTTAGCTGAGTCATTGGCCTCTGTTATACAGAATCCAGGCTGCCAGTAGATAAACCAGAACATGAAAACTGAGAATGAAATATTGTAAAACAATCGACACTTAGAAGCCCAGGGATATCAGCCAAAACACAAGCTTCGCCCAGTCCATCTGGCCTCAAATTCAATCTTAACTCATTCCCATCAAACTATTTACAGCTCTTCTGTATACAAAATTTATATTAGAATATTCCAGGGCCTGAGAGAAGCCAAATCACAGATATACTTCCCAGAGGAGAGGACCTTGGTGTTAACCAATCCTTGGACAAGCATAGGAGAAAAAACACTGACGTGGATCCTGCATAATATCATGAAATCTAGCAACATTAGCAATATATTGTAATCCTCTGATCTGCATAAAGCTGTGACACCCCAGGAGCTGAAGAGCTGACAATCTCACATCATATTTTTGCAACTGATTTTACTGCAAACATTTCTGTTCTTCAGACAGGCACGCAGCAACCAGACACTGTGCAACACATCTAGAATTAGAGATGTATGGTGATATCTCCAGGGCTTTTCATATTCTCCCTGCCATACACACTCGGCTCTGTGTCTTCTGTCTACACTGTTCCTTTTCATGTTTTCTCTAAGGCAATGCAATATACAGTATCAGTCTTTCTGTCATTAAAGGGGTTGTTCTGTTTGGACAGCCCTTCCCCTGAGGAGCCACTGGCTGATTATCTTGGGTTCAGCATCTGAAGCCCTTCACAATCTGCTGTTGGTGGTATCTATGCACCAGAGCCTACAGATTGTGTAACTTTTTGGCGTTCCCTTTGCGGCAAAACTGACATTCTTTGGGTCAGTACGATTACAACATTTTAACAATACGGGTGTTTTTGAACGCAGTGATGCCCATGATGTTTATATACTTTTAGAGCAGGGGTGCACAACATTTTCTGGTTGGGGGCCACATTGCCAGACTGAACCAATGACAAGGGCCGAAAATAAAATTTAAAGGGGTGTTAACAACTGAAATATTGTACTTATGGAATATTGTACATTCTGTATTTACTATTAATGTCTAGTTACAGTTGCAGGACTCCCATCTAATGCGAGAATACATGAAAAATACATATGAGCGGACGCAAGACATAGACATACATGTCTGTTGACAGAAGGTTGGGAGCCACACAGAATGGTATCAAGGGCCGCAGGTTGTGCACCCCTGTTTTAGAGTAATGACCCAGAATCTGGCTGAGTTGACTACAGCTATCACATTCTTCAGATCACAGGATATGAGCATTACAAGCTTGTCCTCCAGAGCTGCCCAATAATGCTATTTACATTACTGTATATAACATAGGATTGTAGTAACGTATTAGTCCTCTGTAGCTTTCCGTCTCTAATAGTTTTCTGGATGTTGGAGTCTTCTGTAAACATGCTCTTGGCTCGGAGATGATGGATACACATATTTTGTGCATTGGCTTCACATGTCAATAATTGTTCTACTTTGCATAATTTGGCCGAACAAACAATGGTGTGATTAATGGACACAGGAAAGCAAGAAGCTGAACATTACAGTATACGGGGAAGGTTAGATTTTTCCTATATACAGTGTCTAGCAAATAATGTACTTTTAACCATGGAATGACTGAAGGGTAGTGTCACTGGGCTGCAATGAAATATGTTCCTCTACCTCAAAACAACTGAAATCTCTGAGCTAATGTGATGGAGCTAAAGTTTACAGGGGTTGTCTCATTTTAACGTTACTAAGATGCAACGTGACTAAGGTGACACTAACTCTTGAAACCGCATAGCCGGCTGTGTTAAGCTGTTTTCGTAGCACTGCAATGCCTGGTGGTCTGGTCTTAGTAATGGAGAGATGACACAACCAACTTAAAGGGGTCGTCCAGGTTCAGAGCTGAACCCGGACATATGCCCATCTTCACTCCTCCACTCCCCCGACATGAGCATCGGAGCATTTCAGGAATCACATAGGGCAAAGGCGTGTTTTGGAGATCCGGTGACATACCGTGCTCTTCATAGGAAAGGCTAGGTGGAGGCTTCCGCCTAGCAGTGAGCCCGGTGATGTCACCGGCACTAATGAGCGGGCTTTAGTGCTGCCCTAGCCTGTAAAACGGCTAGAGGAGAGCTAAAGCCCACCAATCAGAGCCAGTGACGTCACCGGGAACACTGCTAGGTGGGACATGTAGTTTGTCAGATGCGCTTTTACAGTCGGGGTGTCGTGATTATTTGTGCTTGCTGTACTCAAGAATAAAGGATCATCACAGCTTTTAAGAATGGTGCTGGTTTTCACTTTGTGGACTCCTATCTAATAACTGATGATTTTTGAAGATGATCTTCATGGGGATTTACAAAAGGAAAAAAGGAGGCTGCAACCGGGTGAACAGGGATCTGAGAATTGCCGGGGGTTGTTGATGATGATACTGTAATTTTATAGTTCACAGGAAGTCAATCACACAAGGGAGATTGACCTCCCATCTAAACAGGAGAACACACTGTGGACCAGTGATCAGACCAGGTATCACATCACACAGTTACCCATATTACAAGTGTTAAAAGATATGGATGCAACTGAGCTGAGATTAAACAAATTACATTGTAGAATATTACTGGTAATTCAGAGTTATATGGCTAAAATAATTCCTGGACTGCTTCCTGAAGCATAACAGTAGCACTTTTTTTTCTTTTTGGGCCAGTGCTTTATAACATGGTGGATGGGACATTTTTCCAAATTATTGCATTGTATTTAATCTTCAACCATTTTTCTTCTAAACCCAGCCTCTTTTCACATACAGCCCAGACCCATCTGTCCCGTTCTCCATGAAGTCCATCAGAGGAGCTGTCTGAGGGTTCGGTGTGTAACCCTTATAGTATCTCTGCATTTCTGAGAGCTCATTTTGGGTGAATTGTTATGCCTTGCCCACCAGACCCTGCACTAAGGCTGGCCATACTCATTTGATAACTATATTTCCCAACTCCCCCATGCACATACACATTCGGCTTGGCTTAGTGTGTATGTGTTGTCAATGGGAAAAGAGGAGAAAGACACTGACAGATACTTCTGGAAGTGGCTTATGTCCTGGGAGAATAAAAGGAGCAGGCCAAAATATTCACTTCACCCATCCCTCTTCCCTAACATCATCTGTCATTAGACTGTCAGCTGTTTTTGGTGGGTTCATCCAGCATTACTCTTATGTGTATGGGGCCTTAACACAGTGCAAAGGTTTGAGGAGTGTTTTTACATATGTATAGAGTAATTTCTTTTATTTTTAATGATCTTGTAGAGCAGTGTTCATCAACTCCAATCCCATGTGATTTGAGAATATCTCACAGAATGAATACCTGTGATAAGTCCTGATGCTTTGACACTCATTATATCATCTGCTCAATACTAAAGAAAACTTGAAAACATGAATGGTAGATGGGTCCTGAAGACTGGAGTTGAGGAACACTGTTGTAGAGGGATTACTCAGAAACATTTTTGCAGATGATAGGAAACTGTGTACAGCTATTAACACAAACGAGGAAAGTATTATGTAACAAAGAAAGCTGGATGAGATGGAGACTTACCACTGATAAATGCAAGGCTATGTGGCCAGTATAAAAAGGGTGAAACTAGGCTGGGGAATACACCTAAAATTAGTATGGTGCATTCTTTACACTAATGTTCACACAACGGCACACATACTATAGGAGCAGTCCATCCTGTATCCTGTAAAGAGGCATAGCCTATTATACTTTGGTTTTGTTCTACTTATATGGGTGTAAGTAGTTGGACAGAAATGCAATCTCTGCAGTGTTGGCCAAAAAGAGTCATGAAAATGGAACGGGTGCACTAGGACCTCAGGTTCCAGGTAGTGTAGTGATGTCAGTGTGAACATGCAATTATTTGAGTATATGCGGATCTATGTGTTATTCATCAGGTCAACAGAACTACCTTGTAACAGACAGTGAGTGTGGACCCTCTGTGCCAACTAACTGGTTAGGCTTTGGGCTAAACCTAAAGACATTGTCCTGGTGGTCCCCTGGTATTCACCCTTTACCCCCTTTACAAGCATCTGGACTTCGCTACAGTGAACCAACCAGAGCCCTACCCATTGGAGTAGTCTCGGTGTAGTTGGCAGCTGACCCGCAGGAATTAGAGACACCGGTGCAAGGCACTGAGGCAATATGCATAATCAGGAGACAGACTGAAGTCGTTGCAGGCCGCGAAAAATCTGAGTTGAGAAACAGGCAAGGTTCGTACGCAGGTTGATGTCCAGAAAAAGCACACCTTCACTAGGACTAGCAAACACTCTAGTTCAGGCCGCAGGGAACTAACCAGGCCCCTACTCCTTGGAGTAGTCTTGGTGTGGTTAGCAGCTGACCCACAAGGAATAGAGACAACGGTGCAAGGCACTGAGGAGTCAGGCAATATGCAGAATCAGCAGACAGGCCTAAGACCCGACCACCAGGCATTGCAGTGCTACGGAAACAGCCTAACAGCCAGGGCAGGCAGTGAAGAATCAGAGTAAAAAAACAGACAGGATTCATACACGGGCTGACAGAAAAAGCACTCTTTCACTAGGACTAGGAAACACTAGAATACCCAAAACGCAGGAAATGTTGTGGAGCAACCAGCCAAGCTAAATACCCAGTAACTAGACAAAAAACAAGGAGGAAGGATTAACTCTAGCAGTGCTGAAGATTAGTTCACTGAGCACTAGTCCTAATACACACCAGGAGAATAGAGCAACGCCAGGCAAAGCATGAAGGAGCCGGACTTTACGGAAATATGAAGTATCTAGTACAAATCTAATTTCTAGAATTTTATGGGCCCGTTCTAGCCATAAGAACTAGATTCTATACTGTCATACAAAGTGATATTAAAGATCTTTCTAAAGACGTCACTCAATATACTTTGTTATCAGTAAAGAGAGTCTTCAAAAAGGAAAAACCTGTCACGGGGCCCTTAGTAGTGTTTGAAGATTTTAAAAGCAACATAATTGGGAATCATTGGTGGATGGAAAGAGACAGACGTGAAATTGCTTTCGAAAAAGTATCTGCCTAGTTTATGATTCTGCAACACGGATCGAGGCTAGCATGTCAAAGTTTACGGCGTGCATACATTTCAGCGTCTTCTCAGCAGAATGTCACTCCAATCTCTGCCTCCCACATTCACTGCTGATTAGACACTATTTCCACTGCCATTTTCGAAAAACTCAAGTGTTTTTTTAATCACTACAGAAGCTCATTACGGTTTCCCAGTGACTCTTATGTCCTTCAGTTTTCCTGCAAGATTAGATTCTATACTCCGATGAATATTGAATGATTTCATTACATACAAATGCAATCAACACTTTTGCATAAATTTCCCCCTCTTTTCTTGAGTCCCAATTGACCTTAGCACCCATCCAGGCAGTGGCACAATACAAATGCAAATGAGCCAACACAAGAACATATAGAGGCAGTCAAAGAATACATTATGAGCGGAGAAGGAAGGAGGCACACATTTTCACTATATTGCAAGGTGTTATCCTGTATAATTTCTTTAAAAAGAGGGCAATGGATTCTGTTGTGCAATCCCTGATCTACCTACACGGTGTAAGTTGTTAAGTACACAGAGGAAGGAAGTGTAATTACACCTGCTGGCTGACTAGTAAGGCTGCCATGTAATGCTGGGTTTACTACGTTCATAGGAACCAATGCTTGCATCACCGCATTCTTATGTTACTTGGGTATAAACAGTGTGTATTGTGTTTTCAGCAGTTGTTTAGTCTTGACAGGTTACAAGGAAGGCAGCCAAGACATGTAGATTGGTCATTCCCACATGATGGTCCTGAAAACATGAAACAATAAGGGTCACTTACAAACCACAAGTATACGGATGCAGCATGCAAGGAGTCCTTGCCAAGTCTATTTCGCTAAGCATTGCCCATTCTCTGCTCCTACAGGAACGTATCACATTACCATTACAAGAATCAAACGGAAGTCTCTTTTTCCTTCTTATCTTACTTAATAATTCATTTTACTTTTCAAAGATTTCTGGTTTTATTTAAATCCATTTTCACATAGTACAGTACCTTGAGTCTCATTAAGAACCTTCATCATTTAGTTATATAGGGCACTTCTCTCTTTGGAGGATTCAACACCTCTGTCCATTACAAGTACAGTGAGCACCATGCAATTCTAACCTGTGGTGGCACTGCAGGGAATCCATCCATTATAAATACAGTGAGCGCCATGCAATACTTCATTTAACCTGTGGTGGCACTGCAGGGAATCCATCCATTACAAATCCAGTGAGCGCCATGCAATACTTCACTTAACCTGTGGTGGCACTGTAGGGATACTAGACACTTAGGGTCCATTCACAGGAAAGTATATTTGCGGGCCTCCATTACTGCGAACCCGCAAATATACGGGGGCCGCCTGGCGTGTGTTCCGCAGCGCTCGGAACACACGCCGTGCGGCCCCATTGAAAATGCCTATACTTGTCCGTGCACACGGACAAGTATAGGACGTGCTTCAAAAGAGCTAGCTCCATGCCGTGGCTCCCGGCCCCATAGAGGTGAATGGGGCCGCATCTATTCCGCAATTTTGCAGATAGATACAGCCCCATTCAATACGGTCGTGTGAATGGGGCCTTACTGTTGAGTTCCACACTGCAGATTGCAGCTGATTGCTGAAGGCCCAGCAGTAGGACAACCTGTGATCAACTATTTTTTTAAGGGAAAGAATTGAACTGCAGATTACAGACATAGGGGGTCATTTATTATACTGAAATATGCCTAAATTAGGCATACATATTTCAGGTGCAGATGGCAGCGCAAGGATTAGCTGCACCTGTATCTGTGACTTTGCCCTGCTCACGCCAGGTCTAAAATTGTGGGCGTGGTGTAGGCTGGGAAGGGGCGTAGAAAAAGGTCTAAATGTACGACAGCTAGGAAGCTGTCTTACATTTAGAAGTTTTTCTAGACATAAGTTTTTTAGAAGACATTTTCTGCTCCTGAAGAAGGGAATATTTATGTAGAAATCCCCTAAACGCATCAAGCTATTTTATACCAAATAAAAGAACACCTTTACCCCAAGAGTCCTGGATCCATCCTCTGTGAAGGACGAGGTGTACTAACATTCTACAGGTGACCTCGGCGGGGGAGGTGTGGGTGACAAGTGTTATGTGCTCATCTTGTCTCACCCCCTCCCTTGTGAAGGAAGTCCTCAGTAGCATTGTTTTACCATGCAATAATCTCTATTACGGAGAGTATTTTACTTTTACTTTTATTTATGTTCTAAATACGGTGCTTGTCTCCCCAGACTAGGGAAAGTTGGTCACTATATCCTCCTGCTTTCATGCACTCATAGAACCTATCAAGTCATTTGTGGTTACTCAATCCATCTGGATTTTGAGATCTTTCACTTGATATCCATTGTCTCAACCTTCTGGCTCCCTAAACACACCTTACCCTCTCTGCTTACATTTAGAAGTGACGTTGGATACGCAAAGTTATGTAGGGGTCAGTGCCTCTTCATAATGCCAGCGGATCTACCGCCAGCTTAGGGGTTTCTTAAAACCATCGTCTAAAATGCTGGACTTAATAAATGTGCCCCATAGTTTTAGTATCTTTCAGTTCCTCACCATTTTAAGAATCCCTGCTGCTGAGAGTTTTCTACAATTGTATTCATTAGTGATGAATGAATACACGTACAAATTTCCTCAAACATTTGGATTTCTGTGAATCCCTCACAATGGCAGCTTCCATTTTACAATTCAGAAGATAGAGAAGATGGCATTTGTAGACCGTTTTTAACTATCATCAGCAGTGTAGTGCATTTGTTACCACCGGCTACCATGCGTTTACCCATAGCCATATATTTCACTCTGACATTACTAATGGTGTCTTGGCATTACAGATCTTGAAAATGGTTGCATACAATCCTAGGAGAACCCACAGCGCCATACATGACTTTTCAGGGCACTTGGGGAATTTTTGATTCAGGTCGAGTTTATTTGGACCAAAACAAATCTGCCAGCCAATCTGACCGAATCAGAATCAAATTTGGGAAAAGTTGCTCATCTAGTATTCTAAACAATCCCCTGTGAGTTATACAGCCTGGGCTTTGGACTGATAAATTTTACTTAATATGTCTTTTCTTTTTCAAAACTTTTTTGTCACATAAAAGAATTTTCATTTAACATTTAAATCTTTTCAGGCACAGTATACTGGCATACTTAAAAAAGTTGTCTCACTTCAGTAGATGGCGTTTATCATGGAGACAAAATTAATACAAAGCCCTGTATTGTGATTGTCTATATTGCCTCCTTTACTGACTTGATTCATTTTTCCATCGTGTTATACGCTGCTCGTTTCCATGGTTACGACCACCCTGTAACCCTGCTCTGTAGAGGTGTTCATAACACCTTGATATGAACCGTGTATAATGTGATGGAAAAATGAATAAATCCACTGAAGGAGACAATATGGACAATTATAATACATTAGTAAGTGCCTTGTATTGACTTTCTCTACATGATAAATGTAATTTACTGAAGTGAGACAACACCCTTAATGTGCAGGTATAACACTAGTATGTTAGACATTTGCAACAGAGAGCCCTGTGGACACTTATGAGGTTTCATGCTGTCTCCAAATTGTTGGCAACCCAGTCATCCCCCTTGTATTTTGCTATCAGGTTTGATCATGGCACTGTGAAGGGGTTAACCGGAGGGATCAGAGTATTAAAACTGCCTTCCTTATATTTGTGGGATGTGAAAATAGCGGGACTAACTACCTCAGACTCTTGATGTTCTACTAAGCCAAGATGCGGGAAGGGTTTAATACTATTATTTGGTATGTGAACTTACCTATATGCTTGGACATTATGGCATACCTTGTTTCATTAGTTCTTGGTCTTCACAACCTTTATTATCACTTTACTCCTTGAACTATCAGCGTGTGAGTGTTATGTTGGAGTAATGTCAAGATTCCCTGAATCGTGTCCAGTGCAGGATGTTTCCAGCTGGATCTTTAGCTCTATATTTCTTGGCATCCATTTATAGAGTGGAATCTCAAGCTGTGATCCTCACTTTCACTTAATTGATCAATAGTGTTGGGAGTCTGGATCCATCTCCCCCAGGCAGTGTTGGGCTGGCCCACCGGAGTACCAGAGAATCCCCTGGTGGGCTCAGGCTTTGATACAACAGTGCACCCCTAAAACACTAGGGCTTTCTAAAGTCCAACATGAAACTATTCAGCTTTTAGATGACTTTAGAGCCAATCGCTTACCACCAATTTATAATGCAATGAAATTAGGGACTGAACGTGCAAGTGGTTCTGTATAGATTGATGTTGGGCACTGAAAATTACTCTGTTTGGTATGCCCAAGGAATCTCAGTCCAACACACTGGTTAGTGGAAGGTCCATACAGTGGCATAACTGGGGTGCAACTAAGTACAGAATCAACTCAAAATAAGCCCACAATACACTTCACGTATGAAAAATATATAAACTTTATTGTTTCACATACTTAAAATACACATAAAATGTCATACATTAATAGATGGTGGAAGGGTCCCAATGCATGATAACTGACCCAACATTGCGAACACAGAGGTAATACAATATTAGTGCTACAAATAGCATACAAAAAGCTCAGCCAATAAAATAGATACAAGGTACAGGTTACCGTAACTGTGACACGCAGATCCCCACATTAGTGCATTAGGGCCGTAGTGTTAGCCCCACTATTATTTGTTAGTTGCCCTAGAAAATTGTTGTGAGCTAAGTACAGAATCAACCTATAGCTGTTTAGAAGGCAATCGCAAAATAATGTAAAAAGTTAATTATGGTAGTAAAGGTATTTGTAAAATGGTCACCATCCAGTGTGTACTGTATACTGAACTGTCCTAATGAAATGTGCTTATGTGCTTATTAGTCTGGTTTCCACTTAAGCTGGCCACACAACTAGAAAGATGTAGGTCAGATGCTCGTTTGGCCAACAGCTATTCCTCCTGAACCTCCTCATATGCATGCACAGCTGAGTGCCCATGTGTTAATAGGGAGATGGATAGAAGCTGTTGCCAGACACCTCAAGCAGTGTCTACCTTTAGCTGACTGCTGGAGCTCCGAGAACAGGCTATATAAGCGAGTACAGCAAGTACTATGCTCGCTTACATAGTCTGTCCATGCAAGATTTACCAAATCTCACAAGAAGATCTCTTTCTCTTTGGCTGTGAAGCAGTTCATAGCGATTGGACCGCGTCACATCCAGGGAGAAGGAGACAGGCACTGAGAAAAGCAGAGGTCTCCTCCTCCCTTTACCGATGCTATTAATTAACATATCAGGCGCCAAAACCAAACCAAGGGCATAGAGTTGCAACGGAGGAACAGATCATGAAATAAAATTGACATATGCCACCTCCTGAACCTGGACTACAGTATGAGGTATTGCTCGTATAAAGAAAAAACTAGTGAAAGTACCTCTTTAAATGGGTTTTCTGATCAATAGGGGTCTGACTCCTGGCATCCTCTCCGATCCGCTATTTGAAGAGGCTGCAGCACTCCAGTGAGTACCATGGCCTCCTCCCAGCTTACCAAGCGCAGCGTCATTCATTGAATAGCAGCTGTGCTTGGTAATGCAGCTCGGTACCATTCACCTGAATGAAAATGTGAACCGTCTAGGCCATGTTACAGATTAACATGACATCATTGGCCTAGTAAGAGGTTGCAGCGCTCACCGGAGCACCTCAGTCTCTCAAAACAGCTGATCAGTGGGTGCCAGGAATCAGATCTCCATTGATCTGATGACCTATCTTGAGGATGAATTAATATAAAAGATAAGGAGATAAAAATAAAGATACAGAGGAAAATAGAAATGTACAACAGGTAAGAAATTTGAATTACGGCATACGTTGATGGAACAGAGACTGGGAATCAAACTATTGAAGCACAACATTGTAGGGTTATTCCAGTATTTTAATTTTATTTGTTTATATAATTGGAAATCATAAAATTTTCTAATATACGTGTATTTAAAATTCTGCATACATGCCTTTCTTATAACAGGCAGTTGACCTCTATATGCGGTAGAATGGTATAGCCCATGTATCAGTCCTGTCCAATGTATCCATGGCCTCACTGAAAGATGGCATCAGTCATGTAACACTATTTACACCTTGACATTCAGTAAGCTGTCTTACATGACATACATCTGGTGGGCCAACACACAGGACACATACATGTGATAATTAAATAGGACTAGTGGTGGAATAATGATTTTTATTGTGCATATTACAGTAGATACAGTGCATTCGGAAAGTACTTGGACCCATTCTCTTTTTTTCACATTCTGTTATGTTGCGGTCTTGTGTTAAAATAAAAAAAGTTCAAGTTTTCTTCTTCCCCAACTTTCTGCACTCATGTACTGCATTCAGTACTCCATAATGACAAAGTGAAAACAGAATGTTCAAAAATCTTTGCTAATTTATTGAAAAGGAAAAACTAAAATCTTGCATTGACATAAGTATTCAGACCCCTTACTTAGTACTTAGTTGAAGCACCTTTGGCCGCAATTATAGCCTCAGTCTTCTTGGGTATGATGCCACAAGATTAGCACACCTGGATCTGGGGATTTTCTGACATTCTTCTCTGCAGATCTTCTCAAATTCTGTCAGGTTAGATGGTGAACAGCCATTTTCAGGTCTCTCCAGAGATTTTTGATTGGGTTTATGGCAGGGCTCTGGCTAGGCCAATCAAGGAAATTCACACAGTTGCCCCTAAGCACTGGCATAACTATAGGGATCGCAGCGGTCACAGTTGCAACCGGGCCCCTAAGCACTGGCGTAACTATAGGGATCGCAGCGGTCGCATGCCAGTGGTACAATACTTTTCCCTTTATAAGATGCAGCGCATCTTATAAAGGGAATACTAGTGAGCGCTTCCATAATGGAAGCGCTCGCTAGTATGCAGGAGGAGGTGGAGTGAAGCGCTGGTAGCGCTGTATTGTACTTACCCCTCCTCCTGTTCGCTCCTCTCAGGGCTTGCGCACTCTGACCTGAAGCTGCAGGAAGTCAGGTGACTTCAGCGCAGGCCCTGTGAAGAGGAGAGAGTGGGGAGACAGCCAGGATCGGGAGAGGAGAGGCGGACCAGGAGAGGTAAGTTTATTTATTTGTTTTATAGTCTGATCTGAGGTCTGAAATGGGAGCCTAAAGGGGGAGTCAGAAGGGGGGGAGTCTGACATGGGGGCCTAAAGGGGGGTGTGATATGGGGGCCTAAAGGCGGAGTCAGAAGGGGGAGTCTGATATGGGGGCTAGAAGGGGGGTATGATATGGGGGCCTAAAGGGGGAGTTAGAAGGGGGGAGTCTGATATGGGGGCTAGAAGGGGAGTATGAATATGGGGGATAAAGGGGGGTCTGATATGGGGGCTAGAAGGGGGGGTCTGATATGGGGGCCACAAGGGGGTCTGATATGGGGGCTAGAAGGGGGTCTGATAAGGAGGCCACAAGGGGGGTCTGATATGGGGGCTAGAAGGGGGTCTGATGTGGGGGCCACAAGGGGGGTCTGATATGGGTGCCATAAATGGGGTCTGATATGGGGGCCAGAAGGGGGGTCTGATATGGGGACCAGAAGGGGGTCTGATATGGGGGCCAGAAGGGGGTCTGATATGGGGGCCAGAAGGGGGTCTGATTAGGGGCCAGAAGAGTCAGAAGGGAGGGAGTCTGATATGGGGGCCTAAAGGGGTGTGTGATATGGGGCCTAAAGGGGGGGTATGATATGGGGGCCTAAAGGGGGAGTCAGAAGGGGGAGTCTGATATGGGGGCTAGAAGGGGGGTATGATATGGGGGCCTAAAGAGGGAGTCAGAAGGGGGGAGTCTGATATGGGGGCTAGAAGGGGAGTATGATATGGGGGATAAAGGGGGGTCTGATATGGCGGCTAGAAGGGGGGGTCTGATATGGGGGCCACAAGGGGGGTCTGATATGGGGGCTAGAAGGGGGTCTGATATGGGGACCACAAGGGGGGTCTGATATGGGCGCCAGAAGGGGGTCTAATATGGGGACCAGAAGGGGGTCTGATATGGGGGCCAGAAGGGGTTCTGATTAGGAGCCAGAAGAGTCTGAAGGGGGGTCTGATTAGGGGCCTGAAGGGGACTGGAGGTCTGAAGGGTCTGACTGGGGGTCTAGAGATGTTTTAATGGGGGTCTAGAGGTCTAATGGGGGTCTGATTGGGGGTCTTGAGGTCTAATGGACGTCTGTAGGTCTAATAGACATCTTATATGGGGGTCTGGAGATGGGGGGGTCTCATCTGGGGTTTGATATGGGGAAAGGTAAGGGGGTATTGTTTTTCTGTGTGGTACCAGTATTTTCAGGGAGACTGTTTCTGTAGTATAGTATGGGGGGGGGGACAGGATGGGGTGTTGAGAAGGTGAGAGGATGACGGAAAAGTAGGAAAGTAAGATGTCTGTTTGTTAAACTCAGCAGAGACGAGGCGCTGCTGAAAGAAGTCACCATGGCGATCTGGTCTGACAGGAGAAGAAGAGGAAACAGAACGTCTACATCAGAGAAGTCACTGGATGTAAGAAGTACATATGTGGCGGTGTATTCTTCTGTATGTTCTGTAGCGCTGTATGAAATGTTTTCCAAGTATGCCTTAAAAGGGGTTGTCCGGTTTTTTTTTTTTGTTTTTTTTTTTGTTTTTTTTTGTATGAGAGCTGCCTTCTCTGCTTTGTTTACTGCTCATCACTACAAATGCTACAGCGAGCAAGTGAACGGATCAGAGAAAGCAGCTCTCATGAGCGCTGCCCTCCCTTCAAACAGGAGAGGTCATCAGTAATAAAAGAGGACAACCCCTTTAACAGTAGGACTGGAGGAAAGGGGTTAGGTTGAGAATTTGGCATGGGGGGGGGCGTTTCAGTATTTGCCTTGGGCAGCAGAAAAGCTAGGTTCACCAGCGCTGAGTGCCGGGGGGGGGGGGGGAGGCCAAGCTGAACTGTTACACCAGGGCCCATGAGCCTTTAGCTACGCCCCTGCCCCTAAGCCCCTCCTGTGTTGTCTTGACTATGTGCTTAGGGTCATTGCCTTAAGAAGGCAATACCTACCTCTGGAAGGTAAACCTGCTGCCCAGTCTGCGGTCCAGGGAAGTCTGTATCAGGTTTTCATTAAGAATATCTCTGTACTTTGTTCTATCAACCCTGACCAGTCTGTTTGTCCCAGCCTCTGAAAAACATATGCTTCACTGTGGGGATGATATTAGGCAGTGCCTGGTTTCCTCTAAACATAATGCTAAGAATTGCTTAGCATAGAGGCTAAATAGTTCAATCTTGTTTTCATCAGACCAAAGAATCTTGTCTCTCCCACATTCTGAAAGTCCTTAAGGTAGTTTTTCGCAAATTTCTATGTATCTTTTACCGACGAGAGGTTTCTTTCTGGCCCTTTGCCATGAAGCCCAGATTGGTGGAGTGCTACAGTGCGGGTTGACCTTCTGGAATTTTCTCCCATCAGCACGTAGTATCTCTGGAGCTCAGCCAGAGTAATAATTGAATGCTTTGCCACCGCCCTTACTAAGGTGCTTTTCCCCTGATTACTTAGTTTGGTGGGGAGGCTAGCTCTAGGAAGAGTCCTCATTGTTCCAAACTTCTTCCATTTAAGAATTATGGAGGCCAATATGCTCTTTGGAACTTTCAGTGCAGCATTAAATTCTTGTAGCCTTCTCCAGATCTGTGCCTCCACACAATTATGTCTCTGAGCTCTATAGGCAGTTCTTTCCTCCTCATGACTTGGTTTTTGCTCTGATATGCATTGTCAGTGAGGCCTTATTTAGAAAGGTGCATATATTTCAAAATTTCTGTTTTCATTTTCTTATTAAGGGGAATTGAGTTCAGATGATGGGGAAAAAATGAATAGGTCTTAAGACTTTCTGAATGCACTGTACATCACTGCGTGCATTTACATTGCTGCCTGTCTCTAGGTGATATTGTTATATGGCTGCCTGTCTCTAGGTTGTGTTGTAAAATGGCTGACTGTATCAAGGTTATGATGTCATGCTTTCAATATAGTTTAGTGTAAAAACAAACACATAACACACAGATATCTGCTTCTAACCAGACACTAACAGACCTAATGAAGAGATGCTGCAGGTAGTAATAATGTATAAACTGTGCATGTTCTACTCAAGGCAGTTAACTGGACTAAAACGGGCTGTACCATTTTTTTTTTCTTTAGAGAGAGGCTACTGTGTGAATATAATAAATGTGTGCGAGCAAAATTTTAAATAGATGTACATTACCAAATTGTTCAGTATCATATTTCATAAAGAAATAAATGTAATCATTAAAAGCAAAATACCTGTTTAATATATTATGTAAAATGTAATACCGAAAAATTAATGTTGTGTTAATATCCACTATCCTTTTTAGAAAATAGACTAAAATATACAACCACGTATACATGGATCTGCAGCTGCTATGAAAATTATTGACCACATGTCCACTAAATGTAACCATAAGCAGCATTCACCCATTATTTTTACAGTGGAACAAGCAATCAAGATCAGCAATAAACAGTGGTTTAATGATTTATTGCTGATCCATTTCTTAATTTGAACTCGTCAATTATGGTTATGGACAGAAAGATACACAATGTTAGGGTGGGTTTACACACCATGGGCCCCAGGACGTAGCCTAAATTCAAAGGCAGGTGGTTGGGCTTTTGGCTCCATGCAGCAGCCATGGTATGTGAATCCAGGGTTAGAATACACGATGGTATATATATATATATATATATATATATATATATATACTAGCAGAAAGACCCGGCTTCGCCTGGGTATATTTCATCTATTTATTTAATGTTTCTGTGTGTCGTTGCAGAGAGAAAGTCAATGCAGCTAACAGAAGATGATTTTTACCTTCATTTTTTCAATCCCTATTGGCTGCGGAGTGGGAGGGGGTGTGGTTTAATGGGACATGGGGGGGGGGTTAAGTCCTTCATTTCAGGGTGGCCTGAATTATAGGTTAATGCCATGGTAATTTGAGGAAACACAATGGGTAGCAGTGGAAGAAAACATTGCTTTGCGCGGGTATATTTAATCTATTTCATTTAATGTTTCTGTGTGTCGTTGCAGAGAGAAAGTCATCCTCCCTCCCATCCCTGCAGCTGATAGATGTTGATTTTTACCTTCAATTGTTGAATCTCCATTGGCTGCGGAGTGGGAGGGGTCATGGCCTGACTGAGTCGGGGGCGTGACGTTGCAAGACCTGGGGCGGGGTTTTAAGTCCTTCTTTTGATGGTGGGCAGAATTACAGGTCGATGCCATGGTAATTTATGAGGACACGCCATGGGTAACAGTGGAAGAAAACATTGCTTTGCAGGGGTATATTTAATCTATTTCATTTAATGTTTCTGTATGTTGTTGCAGAAAGAAATCCAACTTCCCTCCCACCCCTGCAGCTGACAGAAGTTGATTTTTATCTTCATTTTTTCAATCCCCGTTGGCTGCGGAGTGGGAGGGGGCGAGGCCTGACAGAGTCGGAGTGTGGTTTCGCGAGATCTGGGGCGGGGGTTAGAGTGGCATGAATTACAGGTCGATGACATGGTAATTTATGGGGACCCGCAATGGGTAGCAGTGGAAAAAAACATCTTTTATTAGTACTGAATGGTCGTAGTCTAAAATTAGTCAATTTCATCTACGATTTTTGTGTGTCGTTGCAGAGAGAAATTCACCCTCCCACCCCTGCAGCTGATTTTTTTCAATCCCCGTTGCCTGCGGAGGGGGCGTGGCCTGGCAGAGTTGGTGGTGTGGATTATCAAGATGCTTCGAACGGTTGTAGTCTGAAATTAGTGTATTTCATCTAAAATTTTGTGTGTCATTGCAGAGAGAAATTCACCCTCCCACCCCTGCAGCTGACAGAAGTTTATTTTTCCCTTCATTCTTTCAATCCCTGTTGGCTGCGGAGTGGGAGGGGGCATGACCTGACAGAGTTGGGGGTGTGGCTTAGCAAAGCGCTTCGCATAGGTGATTTAATCTATTTCATTTAATGTTTCTGTGTGTCGTTGCAGAATGGCTGCAGAGTGGGAGGGGGCGTGGTCTGACAGAGTTGGGGGCGTGACTTAGCAAGACGATTCGAACAGTTGTAGTCTATAATTAGTCTATTTTATCTAAAATTTTTGTGTGTCGTTGCAGAGAGAAATTCACCCTCCCACCCCTGCAGCAAACAGAAGTTTATTTTTACCTTTATTTTTTCAATCCCCGTTGGCTGCGGAGTGGGAGGAGGTGTAACCTGACAGAGTCGGGGGCGTGGATTAGCAAGACGCTTCACATAGATGTATTTAATCTATTTCATTTAATGTTTCTGTGTGTCGTTGCAGAAAGAAAGTCAACCTCCCACCCATCCCTGCAGCTGACAGAAGTTGAATTTTACCTTTATTTTTTCAATCCCTGTTGGCTGCGGAGTGGGAGGGGGCGTGGCCTTACAGAGTCGGGGCGTGGCTTAGCAAAGCGCTTCGCATAGGTGCATTTAATCTATTTCATTTAATGTTTCTGTGTGTCGTTGCAGAATGGCTGCGGAGTGAGAGGGGGCGTGGCCTGACAGAGACGGGGCGTGGCTTAGCAAAAGGCTTCGAACGGTTGTAGTCTATAATATTAGTCTATTTCATCTAAATTTTTTGTGTGTCGTTGCAGAGAGAAATTCACCCTCCCACCCCTGCAGCAAACAGAAGTTTATTTTTACCTTCATTTTTTCAAATTCCCATTGGCTGCGGAGTGGGAGGCGGCGTGACCTGACAGAGTCGGGGGCGTGGATTAGCAAGACGCTTCGCATGGGTGTATTTAATCTATTTTATTTAATGTTTGTGTGTTGTTGTTGCAGAAAGAAAGTCAACCTCCCACCCATCCCTGCAGCTGACAGAAGTTGATTTTTACCTTTATTTTTTCAATCTCTGTTGGCTGCGGAGTGAAAGGGGTGTGGCCTGACGGAGTCGGGGGTGTGGCTTAGTGAGACCTGGGGCGGGGTTTTAAGTACT